>WEIV01007689.1:617412-661651 GCA_013390005.1 Calyptomena viridis | reverse complement strand
GGGGCAGCCGCGCTCCCCTCACGGCTCCCGGCGCGGCGCGGGCGGTGCTGCGGCTGCCGCGGGGGGAAAGCCGCGTTTCCTCGGTGATCCCGCACCCGTCGCCCTGCGCTGGGCAGGCAGAGCCACCGATATTTGGGGTTTTTTTTGTTGTTCTTGAAGTTCAGTTCTAAATGTGTCGCCCATCGTTCGGTTTTGATGAGTTTATTCCTCGTGGATGGTGGCGGGCGTGCGGCCGCTGTCCCGGTAGCTGCCGGTTCTCGCCGTGTGGGAATACTGGGTTTCGCTTCTCGTGGCCCCAGCGTGTTGCAGGCAGAACTCGGACTGTATTTTCTCAAAGGGAAAATAAACAAATAAACGGAAATATTTGGGGCTGAGTCCACGTTCAGGTGTAGCTCAGTGTCCTTAGGATCATCCGTTTCTGTTTGATGTGCGAGAGATGCTCCGAGGCTGCAGTCCAGGGGATTCGGTCGCACACGGTATGGATGTGCTGGAGCTCTACAAAATGCCAGACTCGGAAAATGCCAGCTGTTGCAGTTAATGGTCAGTGACTTTTACTGCGAGAAGATAGACTGAGCCGTGGCTGTGCGATGACCTTTCCCTGTCACTGCTACGACTCTGCTTCAGCTGCAGGTCCCCAAACTTTGGGAGGACAGCGGTGTGCAGAAGATAGAAACAAACCCTCACTGAATTCTCCTTGTCTGCCTGAGTGCAGCCGCTGGTCAGTGGTGTTCAGCAGAGCAAACAGCAGCTGGTAACTTGGGGTGGTGGGGTGTGCCTTAGGTGTACCTCCTTTCCCGGGTCACTTTTTTAATCTGGATGTCAGCACTGACATCGACTGTTCATGCTGGTGCTGAAAAGCAGATTATTATCTGATGCTGCTTTGGAGAGGGTCTTGAAATCCCGAGTACTTCATTCATAAAAGGGATCCAAAGGGATTTCTGCGAGGTTCATACAAAACGATCAGCTGGAAGGAAAACAGCAGTCATTAGCAGATTGAAAAAGTAATTCTTTCTTTCTAATGCAGCTGTTAATAGGTTTCAAGTTGACTGCTTCAGTTGCTATAGATTTTTATCAGTGCCCTCTTCACGGCACCTATTGATTTCTGTCTGTGTGGTGATACTGAGCTCCCGGGGTGCAACCACTGATCTCAATCCTGACTGTGTTTTCCCGGTTTTAAATTAAGTTTTTATTAATTAGCTCGGGGGGTTCTGCGGTGCTGCCTCATCCTCGTGTGGGTTGTACATGTTACAAAGCTCCAGTCTGACTAACTGCTGCCTTTTAGCTTCCTTTGTGCATCCCTGCCTGTGGAATTTGAATGTGGTGTTGGTGGAGTCTGATTTTGGGGAATTGGAGTGTAACATGCACATAACTGCCAGTTTTATGACGTGTACATATATATATTTTTATACACTCATTCTTGTGTCTAAAGGTGGAGCAGCTCAAGTGATCCCGTGGTAATGAGCAGGACTTGCACATTCTCAGTTTCCTCTGTGCACTGAGGGTGTTTCTGTTGGCAGGGACCAGCTGAGCACCTTGCTGGGTGATGTTTTCTTTCCAGTATAAGAATTTTAATCCAAGTTTCAACCTAAAGTAAGACAGAGAGGCACCTCTTTGGAGGGAAATGTGCTCCATGGGAACGAGTCCTTTTTGTGGGTCTTAAACTGGTTGGTGAGACAGGGTTTGCTTGGAGGACTTTGTGGGTGCTGAATTTGAAATAACCCACTCCAGGAATGGAAAATCCACATCAGAGGAGGTTGCTACAGAGAGATGGAACAGAGACAGGGCTGTTTGCAGTGAAGTGACTGAACTGGGTAACATCAGCCCTGCAAGGGCTCTCACTCCTGCTTGGTCAGCTTTGTACTGTCAGTGACACCCAGAACTCTTAATTTGGGGTTTAAAAAGCTAATTAGCCTGAGTAGAAGCAAACCAGAAATAAAATCTCCTCCTTGCAACTGGAGAAGCTTTGGTGAGACTGGAAAGCGTCTCCCACTGAAGGGAAAAGGGTTGGGATTGCTTCACACCTCACACCCCGGGGCTTTGAGTCTTGGAGACTGCCCAAATTTTGTGGTCTGTTATTGGCAAAGCCCTGCTTTGTTACATGGTATAATTTGCCACATCAGAGTATATAAAAGGTTTCCCCAAGGCACTGTTCTCCATAATGTTTATGTTCAGTAGGATGTATCAGCGAGGAAAAAATACCATGTGAAGCTCATGTCTAAGCAAAGGCATTTTATGAGTGTGTTTCAAGGAATTTTGTGATGATTGGTGTCTTATGTGGCCTCCTGTCTGAATTTCACCCCGTGATACGATAATTGCAGCACCAGTTTCTTGCTGGGTTGGAAGTCCTGGATGGGAAGTTTCTCAAGGTGGATGTTGTACTGGGGACTCGTGAGCTGGGCAGGGATGTGCAGGGATTGGAATGATGAAGATGAGGTAGGAATATGCATGTGGAACTCCTGTCCAGGAATCTTCCTGCATGATGTAGAGTTATTCCTAAGCCTGAGATAGTGTTGGAGGCTGTGGACATAATGGCCCAAGCATTGCATGGAGGAGGAACTGTCCAGGCAGTGACACTGCAACCTTCCATCCAAAGCCTTCAGGAGGTAAAAGAAAGGAGGCCTGAGTGTCATTAAACTCTTGCTCCTGGAAGAAAAGGATACAAGGAGGGAAGAAACCGAATGGCACAAGTCCAGTCTGATTTTCTCCATAGGATCTTGGTATTTTGTTGGTTTGGGGGCAAGAGATTGCCCAGCCTTCCTGCAGTACGAGATTCCCTTCTTCCTGCAGACAGCAGGATTGCCAGGTTTATTGATCTCACGGGGAAGGAACCAGCTGTTTAAATTCCTCTGGGTCTCAGCCTGTGCATTTGTTGCCAACAACTGCACTGGTCTTGACTACGGACTTTGGCCAAGGGAATTGTGTTTGTTCATCCCCATCCCTTGGGAGCTCCAGGAGTGTGGATGAAAGTGGAGGCTGTGGAAGTGAAGTGCCAGCACTGGGGATGGTGGGCTGGGCTCTGCCCTGTGCCACTGCCAGGGCTGTGGAAGCTGCCACATCAAACCCCTGGTGTCCAGACACTCCTCAGTGCCAGGCACTTCATCCTTTTCACCTACATCCCATGTCCCATCTCTCCAGGCTTTCCCCCTCCCTTGTTTTGGTGGCTGTGTGGGTGGTTTTCCTTCCTCACCTCCCACCGGGACTGCAGACACTGCAAGGAGGAGAGATGATCTCCAGAGCTGGAGGCAGAGCCCCGTGTTATACAGACTCACTGCTCTTTAGGTTTTGGAGAGGAAAGGAAATTTTAGTTTAATTTTTCATTCTCAAAGTTAAGGATGTGGGGGGGGGGGGTTCATATTTTTCTTTTTTTGGATCTTCTCTTCCCCACCCCAGTAAATGAAGAGGAAGTGGCCTGTGGTCAGGGGAGTGAACATTTGTTTGCAATTACTCTTCTCTTTTCCCTTATAACCCAGTCAGGCACTGGAGGACTTGCTGGTGCTGCTGGGGGTATGCAGCCAATGTCAAGTGCTTCCTAGAGCATTCCGGGGGGAACAGCTCTGGAAAGAAGCAGAGTGTGTAAGCACCAGCTCTTGTCCCTGTTCAACAGCTTTGGGAGCATTCATGCTTGTGAAGCACGAATCCCAGGGAAGTAATACATGGAGAGACAGGGATTGTATAAAACATTATATCTTGCATTGAAATCCCTCGAGGGATATCACAATAAATGCAAATAGTGCCACCCTAGGAGGGAATGAGCAGAGTGTGTGTGCTGTGTGTGTGTTGTTTGGCTGCTGGGAGGTTCCAGGGAATCAGGGAATCGCTCAGGTCGGAACAGACCTCGCAGGTTGGTTCCAAGTGCAGGGTCATGGCAGGAGGTGGTTCTGAGGGCAAACATCAGGGTGGCTCAGAGCATCCAGCTGTTACCAGTGTGTCCCACAAGTGTCCCTGGTTGTGCTGCCACGTCCAGGGTTCCCAGCTGCTGTCCCAGCCCGGATGTGTGTGGTCACATTTGTCACCAGGGAAGCTCCGAGCAGCAGCTCTTGAACTTCCTTCAGCTGCCGGGGCAGCTCATGTGGGAAGGAAACTCTGATAACAATCTTTGCTAAATTGTCGTGTAATATGATGCAAGTTTAGCTAAACCCACATATTGTGGGGAAAGTAAGCTGCATCTGCATTTTAAAAACAATCTCCCAGTGTATATTTTTGTGACACTCAGCACACTTGGTTTTTGTACCGTGGGTGGAAACTGACTTGTTAGGCTTGGTATTGATTTGTGGGAACATAGTATGCATGAAAGACTTTTCTGGATACCCAATGTTCACCAAACTGAATTTCTCTCAATCAAATGGTAGGAATTGTTCTCAAGTAGAGCTCTGGGGTGGAAGACAAAGTCTGTACTGTGGATCGAGCTCGGATGTGTTCCATCTGTCTCCTGGGCTGGTTTTTTGTAAAGTCATTGTTCCAAATTCTAGATAAGTCAAATATTTTTCTTAAAATACTGCATTCAAATTTTTAATGGAGCCAGAGATTAAATTGGTTGCAGTTGTTGCTATAGTTTTAATATATCAAACTAGAAAACATTCTACTGTGCTTAAATAAAACCAGTTTTCTGACAGCAGGAGATGGATGGGGAATTACACTTGCACAGTTAAGGCTGGGAATGGCTTTTTGCTGAGAGTATCTGTAGATTGTATGTGCAGGTTGGACAGTGTTTATGCTGAGGTGCATCAGGATTATGTCTCTGCTCTGGGAGAAAAGCAGATTTGGGGGAGAAGCTGGATGCTGTCAGCTTGGGCCTGCTTTGTTTGAACCCTGAAGTGCAGCACATCCTGAGATATGATCCACACAACATCCTGTCAGGGCTAAGCACTTGAGAGTTTGAAATAAATATTTAGGAGGTTCAGCAAGGAACTTTGCTTGTCCTGAGCAATGAAGTTACACTGAGAAAATTCCTATAGGAGTCAGTGAATTGGGATGTAACGAGCAGAGGGTGCCAAACCAAGGGTCTCTGCAAGGTTATTCTTACTCCTCCCAGCAAAGGAGGAATTGGGGAGACAGGAGACAAGTGGAACTGCACCAACATTGACAGAATTCAGGTGTTCAAGAAGACCTAAGGATGTGTCGTGGTTGCAGCCTGAGGGAGGTGTGCTCTGCCTTATATCCCTGTTCTTTGTGCTCCCAAGCCCTGGAATTGCTGATCTCAGTTCCTGGCACTGATTGGAGAGCTGGAAACCTCAACCAAATCCACAACTCATATCAATATTCTGCTATTCAGGAATGTTTCTGCTCAAACATGAAAGTTTGGGGTTAATGCCATTTGTTTAACCCTGGCTGTATTCATGGGAGACCTTCAGTTTATGATTAAATTTAAAGTGGTTTTGTTGGTCTGATATTTAATCAGGCCTGAAAGGGTTTTAATTGCAATGCTTATCTATGTTACTTGTCCCAGAAAAAAGCCTCCATCCAGGAGCATGTCCTTCCCAGGACAGCACTTCCAGCACTTCCAGCTCTGGAGCTCAGAGGCACCAGAAGAAAATGTGGAGGGTCAGAAGTGGCCTGGCTGGGCTGGGACTGGGCAGATACAGAAGTTGTCCTCACATCCTGACTTCCAGCTCCTTCCTGGACTGGGTTCCCCTGTGAGACGTGGATGTGGTGATTTATTTCTGTAATGAACCCTCTGAAGTTCACTTTTACTGGGGCTGTTTCCCTGCATGAATCAGCCTCTCTGGGAATTCTGAAGGCACTCGAGTGTGAAATTTTAACTGTTCCCTGTTGTTTGATTGCTGGAGGTTGCAGTGAACAGAGGAGCCAGAGGCAGCTGTGGTTAAAAAAGGCATCTCAGGGAAATGTGGGAGCTGGGAACTGTCTTCCAGTGCTGGACAAATGGATGTTATTCTTTGCTAGGATTTTTCCCAGGGGATGCTTGGACAGAGAGAGTTGGAAGGAGAATCAAGGCACTGTCAGAGGAGAAAGCTGTGCCTCACACCTGAACTCCCTGGAGCACAGGAATAAGGGTGATCCCTTCATAGTGAATCCCTGGACTTCTAGAAAGTTTTGGAGAAGCTTTGGCCAGGTTAAAATTCTTTTTTCATAAAGAAACTGCTGTGGGATAAGGGGAAAAGATTATTTTTGTTTTCTTTTTGGCTTCTATAATCGATTACACGTCGGTTATAGAAAGCAGATAACAATCAAGATTTGGGAATATATGGGCAGCTTTTGCAATATGCAGAATTCACAAGGAGATTCACACAGAACTCTAAGCAATCCCAGTGCCAGAACAGCCTTCTGTAGCTGCTCCAGCTGGGAAACTGGGAAGAAACAATCACTGTCCTGCGCAAGAATCAGGTTTAAACTCTGCTAAAATAGTGTTTAGCAGAGAGGTCTTAGAGCTGTACTAGGTAATTCTACAAAAATGTCATATTCGTGGCCATAAAAAGCAAACAAAATGTCAGGAATTTTGAGGATGGGAGAGGGCAAAATTAAAAACAAACAAACCAGTGTATAAATGTGTTGTGAGTCTGTATGTTTAGCAGACTGGAACTATTGTCTTTAAATGATATAAAAAGGTGAGAAAAGGGAAGAAAGTTGGGTGAGGTGATCACTGTGGAACAACCAAAAGAGGCAGAATTTGGGGATGATAAGGTACAAGTGGCTGCCCCATCCTTGGAAGTGTTCAAGGCCAGGTTGGATGGGGCTTGGGACCCCCCATGGCAGGGGGTGCAATGAGATAATCAGTGAGGTCCCTCCCATCCCAAAGCATTCCATGATTCCATGGCTGTGTGAATTCTGCAGCTGAGAAAGAAGAGCTGGGAAAGTGTGAAATGTGATAACATCATGTCAGGCACAGGAGACCAAACAGGAAGGGATTATTCACAACTTTCCCCAGTGGAACAACTGGGGGAGAGCAAGTGAGAGTGGCAGGTGGCAGGTTCAGAATAAATGAAATACTTTGTTTGGCACCATGGATTTAATGGAGAAACTCCCTGCCTGAGGATGTGGTGTGGAGCAGACAGTGCATGAGCTTGGAAAGCAGGGAGACAAATTAAAGGGAAAGTCTATTAAGGGCTATTAAACATAATTACTACACCTCTGACTCAAAACTGTGGATTACTGGAGTCTGGGAAGAAAGCATGTGGTGGAGCTCCCTGTGCTCAGTGCTGGAATGCTCTTCCCTGGGATCTGTGGGCAGGGGAGGCAGGATACTGGGGCAGGCAAGTGTTGGGTCCAAGCCAGTAAAGCTTTCTTCTGTTCTTGGATGAACTTGGCTCACCTCCCAAAATTATGTTAACAGTTTGCATTGAAAAATTAAGACCATGTCATGTTTGGTGGAAAGGAACGTGTGTGTGTGTGTGTTTGGGATGTGTTGGTTTGGTTTTAATTTGGGGGTGATTATAGATGCAATTGTAGCAGCATTAGAAGGCTCTGGACATGTTGGTGTAACTAGAAAGTTCTGAAATGGAACCACATTCTGTCTGTGATGTTCAGTGTGACTGAAATCTTCCCTCTCTGCTCTGCAAACTGAGAGACTGGAGATGGGAGAGAACTTTCAGGTGTGTTCAGAGTCAAAGGATCTCCTGAGCTGGAAGGGACCACAGGGACCCACTGCTGGCCCTGGCCAGGACACCCCAAAAGTGTCCAGCAGTGGGTCAGACACCCCTCCTGCCTTAGGCATAGGTCAGAATCAACTGGAAAAGCCTGACGGAAACAGCAAAAAGGAAACCTCTGGGAAAAATAATCATAGTTTTCACATAAAGCCCCATTTTTATGAGAGTTGTCGTTTCCAGGCGGGTTTGAACAGCACATCTGTATTCACCTCATGGGATCAACCTCTGGCTCTGCTTGTGTCCCTGGGAGTTTTGCCATGGACTACAGCAGGATGAGATTTTATTCCTTAGGAAATACTTAATGCTGCTTATCCAAGACATTCCTGTGCACATGTTGCAAATGTGTTTGGCCACAGCAGCTGCAGAACAACTGGCAGAACAGGAGAAGAGCAGGATAACTCTGTGAATGAATTAAAAATATATCCCAAAACATTCTCACTGGACATGGATAAAATGCAATTCAAGTGAAGCTGATTTATGGACAATAGATGTTTGGGTTTTTCCCTAGGCAGGAAATACAATATATGTGAATAGAAATATAAAGGATCAGGTTTGCAAACTTCCATGTTTGGTGACCTGATAATCCTGATTAAGAACTGGAAATTCCACCCTGTGATGCAGATAAACAAGTCCCATGGTTCTGGTGGCTCAGTCCATGGAACCTTTGTGCCTGGGCAAACTTGCTCTGCATTTCTGCTCCCTTCCCTCACATTAAATTGTACCAGGAGGTCTCTGTGAGAGCCTCCCTTCACCCACAGAGGGCTGAGGGTTGTTGTGCATGCTGTGCAAAGATCAAAGGAAATCCATAAAGCTAACCTGGGGAATGTTCCTGTCAGGAATTCACACCTGTGTGAACTGGGAGCAGCTGGACAGACAGCTAAGTCTTCCACAGAATGATTTGGGACCAAAATTAGGCTTGGAAAGTGTTGGGATACACATCACCTCCCCCTGCCAGCCACTGAGCACTAGGCTGAGTGTGGAGAACACCAGGGGATGAAGCTGTTCTGGCTGCCTGCCCAGGCCTGGAGAACTCCATCCTACAGCAAATAAACAGTCAGGGACTTCAACTTGTGACAAATGAAATGCAGGGTGTATTTATCTTGGTTTCTGCTCGGGGTGAGCAGATGCTGCCTTGCAGGGAGGCAGAAGGAAGCTTGGGGTTTAGAAAAAACGCCCAGGCAGATACCACAGTGACAGGAGGGATCCATAAAACTCAGAACAGACACTGGGGGTGCAAAGGGGCTCCAGGTCGTGGCTCCAAGGCATGGGCAGCATCTGGAATAGTGCTCCTGGTCTGGGATGGAGGTGGCACTTCCCTTTGGGCTGCAGGGATGCAGGGGGGGAGAACAGCTTGTTCATGGGAAAGACTTTACTTACTGTGCTGGAAAATGGTCCATTTTGTTCATTCCTCTGAAGAGTGACTTAGGATGTCTCCTGAGAAGTCCTGAGAGCAAACCCCCAGGCACTGGCCTTCTACAGCAGAGACTGGCCAACTCCTGCATTGTTTCAGCTGCCCAAAGCATTAGAAACTGCAGTGTGGCCAGTTCTTGGGAGAAGAAATTCTCTCTCCCTCTTAAAAACACATTTTCTGGAGTTACAATATTTTGTCCAAGTAAAATGAAGAAGGATCTGGGGCCTCCAGGGTGATTTGCAGTGTTCCCCAGGGCAATCACCTGGTCAGAAAGCTCCTGCCCATGCAGGCTCTGGTCTGCTCAGTCTTTCCTCTCCAGGATGCTTTGGGGATGCTGCTCTAGCTCAATACAGCCTGACTTTTCTTGGAAAGAGGAGGAAAACTTGCATTTAATCCATAGCTTTTTCTCTTCCTTTGTATTCTGATATTTTGGTATTTTATTCAGGGGAAGAAAGCTTTGTTCTCTTCAAAAAATTATTTGGTTAATTTTAGAACAGCAGTCAGCAAAAAGACTCCTTTGTTAAATAATATCTGTGGTTTATGAGTTCTTCAAAGATAAAAAGTAACACACATCAGAAGCACCTGGATCCCTCAGGTCATGTTATATTTCTTCTTAAAGTAGTTTTTTATTTAAAGAATAAATGCCTGGCAGTATAAATGCAGTGAAACAGCAATTAATGCTGTAAACTTTTAGTCTTGTCAGTTAATTTAGCTCTGTGTGCTAAACCATACAGGAAATAAACCTTTTATTGCAAACCACAGGGGCCTCGTGCAACACTGTCTGTGCTTTTCACTCCTTTCCTAACCAGAGTTCCCTCATCAGACAAACAAAACCCAACCTGTTTTCCCTCTGCTCTCACTGTGTCATGCAGGGCCAGCAGAAATCCACAGGGTCTGAAAAAGAATTCCAGGAGCAGCTGTTTCAATAAACACCCTGAACTGCAGCCCTGTGGGTGTCACCTCAGGTTGGTTTTTTTGGGAGGTGTTGTCCCAGTGCTGGGCAGATGTGGAGGGTGAAGGCTCAGGGGGCACCTCTGGCTGGTTTTTTTGGGAGGTATTGTCCCAGTGCTGGGCAGATGTGGAGGGTGAGCTGTGTTGTTTGTGTCCATTTGCACAGGGAGGAGCTCCATGGAGCTGTCCTGGAGTTTGTATGGAGTTGTATAAAGGAGGAATAATTCTTCTGGCTTCCAGAAAGAGACTGGTTGATAAAAACAGATTCACAACCTGAAAACAGGAGTGAGAGAGAGACTTTGAGGACTTTCTAAAGCTTCCAGAGCAGGCAGTCAGGTGGTCAGTGGCACCCTCAGGGCCTTTCCCCCTGTTTTTCTCAGCCACACTGAAAACTTGTCAGTGTTTAGGAATATGTCATGCTCCAGAGTTTTCTGCATCCCGTGATACTGAGCCTGATTATCTTGTTGGAGATCAGTGTGTGTGTGGTAAATTGCTGCACAGTCGGTGTGTAAAGCCTGGCTGTGGGGCTGGGGTGTGCTGGTGCTGTTTGTAAAACACCCAGAAATGAGCCCTGGAAGTAAACGAGCAGTGATTTGGCCAAATAGTTGTTCCTGCTGACTAACAGCTTAGGAAAGAAAGGAGAATTGTTCAAGGAGTCTGTGACAGAGGTAGCTTAGACTTAAGGACATTTTTTTTTATTTCCACATAACAAAAGCTCTCCTTTCCCTGTTTTGTGCCTCAGGTAAGGGAGTACAGTGAGGTGCTGGGGCTGTGGGGACACCAGGAATACATGGAACAGGCATGCCAGGGAAAGTGGTGCTGCTGGAGCTTCCACCTGCTCAGTTCCTCTGCAGCTCCCACTGAACATCCCAGGGCTGAGGGATGGGAATGCTCCCAGGTCCTGCCACCCCCATCTCTGCTGGCCAGGCATTGTTAGTTTGATCCTGGGCTCTGGGAGGAGCTGATCTGTTGGGTTTTGTTTAACCCAGCACAGAGTTTGGATGCTGTGACAAGGCACATGGAGACTTCCCGGGAAACTGAGTCTGCCAAGCTCCATGTCTGCTGCAGAAAACAACGGTGTGATAAATGAAGAGCTCACACTGCTGCTGCCTGTGCTTTGGCAGTGGATAATCAGGATAATGGAGCCTGTATTCCACAGTGGGAAGCTCGTTCTCTGTTGGTTTGGGACCAGACAAGCAGTTCTCAGCCTTATGAAAGTCAAATGCCACAAGATTGACTTAGAAAATTGCCAACATCAATTTATTTAGTATGGTAATGGGGGTGTTTTCCTTTGGATAATGACAATTCCGGGTGCTCCAGTGGTTTGGGAACAGTGGCAGTGCACATGGTTAAAGCTGGGCCTTGCCATACATCAGTGTTTGTTTGCATCCTTCTGTGTGACAGGGACAGGACCCGGGGAATGGCTGGAGTTGGGTCAGGGCAGGGGGAGGTTGGAGCTCACAAGGTTCTTCCCCCAGGGGGTGGTTGGCACTGAGCAGGGCAGTGGGCACAGCCCCAGGGCTGCCAGAGCTCCAGGAATGTTTGGACAACACTCAGGGACAGAGTGGGATTGTTGGGATGTCCTGGGCAGGGCCAGGAGTTGGATTGATGATCCTTGTGTGTCCCTTCCAACTCAGCATATTGTATGATTCTGTCACTCTGAGAAGGGGTGAATCCACGCTCTGGGAGAAGCCCTTGGAGTTGATGGAGGACTCTTTCCATAGCCCTGATTGATGCAGGTTGAATGGTCCCTGTGCCAGGCTGTGCTTCCCACAGTCTCTCCTGGAGAAGAGGAGCTGGAGGAGGCTGGAGGGTTGGGAGCAGCCTGGGCAGAGGCTGGGGCAGGCTTGGCATGTGCTGGAGAGCTTTGGGTGTGGAGCTGCTGCCAGGCAGTGCCCACAGGCTCCCCAGAGACTCCAACTGCTTCCAGTGCAAAGTTCATCCTCCATCAAACACAGCTCGTGGTGGAGCTGTTGGCAGGGAGCACAGGAAGGGAGAGGAGACTCCTGCTGCTGTCCCTGCATCCCCCTGCTTCCAAGGAATCCTTCCTTGTGGGAGAGGCCAGGTGTCAGTCTGACACCTCTCCTAATCTGGAACACTTCTCCCAACATTCAGCACTTGGAAGCTCAATTGCATTCACACTTTTTCTGTGTTCAGGCTCATGGGTTGTCTACAAAAAGTAGGTGGGTTTGGTGCCTCTGCCAGTAACAGCTCCAGTGCTGCCAGCCCCTTCCTGGGACTTTTGGGTTTGAATTCCACCCTTGCCTTGCTGGGAATCTCGTGCTCCATGTGCATGGAGGTACAGTGTAAAAAGGCTTGCTGCCAACCCGTGAGCAAACATCTCTGGTTTTTGGCTGCTGATGCCAAGAGATTTTAAATGTTAAAATACTGCATTAAAATCCCTGCAAATGGAAGTTTTGGTTATGTAGGGATTGTTTGGTTTTGAAATCCACACAAATAATCCCATTGGGAATTGCCGTCACTTTTCACAGAACATTAAAGAAAAGGGAAATTCCCAAAGAAATAAAAAGCCAGTGTCTGGATGTACAGAGGGTCTGTGTTTGGGGAGGTGAACAGGCCCTGAGTGCTGTGGGAAGTGTTGGCATCCTGACTCTGACTTGGCAATACCTGTAAGTGCTTTACAGAAGGAAGCAGAGAGAATTCCTGGTTGTGGTGAGGACACAGAGATCCTGACTGCAGCATCCTGACTCACTCTGGGCACTTTGTGCTTGAGGCTGAGCTGGGCTCTAGGATAAAACAACTGGATGCTGCCAGTGTGGAACAGGAGCCTGGGCAGGCCAGGAATTGCTGAATGAGCAGCCAGGAAGGAGGGAGGGTTAAAGGGGAATGTGCAATGTCACCCTCCTTTTCATGGAGTCATAGAATCATGGAATCTCCAGAGCTGGAAGGGATCCACCGGGATCATCCAGTCCAATCTCTGGCCCTACCCAGGACACCCAAACAATCCCACTCTGTCCCTGTGTTGTCCAAACATTCCTGGAGTTCTGGCAGCCTTGGGGCTGTGACCAAACCCTGGCAGCCTGTTCAGTGCCCCACCATCTTTTCCTTGCAGCCAAAAGAGAGAAAGATTTTCTTCTGAATTTGGTGCTTCGGTAGGAAAAGAGGTGGAGTTTCAGCTGACACAGAACCATTTTCATGTACTGGAAGAAAATGTGAAGTGTATTAAAGGGTGCTTTTATTCACAGTCTTCAGGTGTTACCACTGATAAGGTGTTCTGTGTTAGAATCCCAGTAGCACCACAATAGTCCTTGACAAGGTGTTAAAGGATGAATGGATTCACCCCCACACTCCCCAGCACTTGGATATTATTTGTTAAGAGCAGAATTTGACTGAAGCTGTGATAATACCTTGCTCCTTCAGGTGCCTTCATAGAAAGCAAACCTAAAACACATTAAAAACTCATCAGGGCTTTGTTAGGCAGCTCTGCTACTGCAGTTTGCCAGAAGCTGGGGAGATATAAATAAGGAAATGTTACTTGTCCTCCTACTTGACTAATGGGTAATGGAATCTGCTTTTGGCCACTGCAGGAGGAAAGTAGCTAAACAGACAATGGGATGCAGCAAGTCAGCTCTGACCTATTTATGGCCTTTTAGTGTCTTGTTAGACTTTGACTGTAATAGAACTGTGGAATTGGCTGTACTGTGTGTCTGACACCAAATTAGTGACACTCAAACCCCCTGCTGGAAGGTTGTGCATTTAAATGTTTGAGTCTGAATATTCAAGTCAAGCAGCACCAACAGAGGTGATTTGCTTCTCTCCACTTCTCATGGGATCATGCCCAAAACATGATTAAAGCCTCGAGTTTTGCTAGCAAAAGTCTGCTTTTGTAGGTCCAAATGGCAAATCCCCCAAACCAGGCCGTGGGGTAATGGCAAAGGGCCTTTGGAATCCCCTTCTGAGCAGTTGCTTTCCATGCCCACTGCATTCCTGAAGGAATTCCTGTGTGCACACAGTGCACACACAGTGCACACTGGCAGTGACACAGAGCTCACCTGGGGGACAGGTCACACAATCCCAGAATCACCGAGGTTGGAAAAGAGCTCCAAGATCATCAAGTCCAAGCTGTGCCCCATCCCCACCTTGTCCCCCAGCCCAGAGCACTGAGTGTCACATCCATCATTCCTTGGACACCTCCAGGGAATGGGGACTCCAAACCTCCCTGGGCAGCCCCTGCCAAGGCCTGACCACCCTTTCCATGGAGAAATTCCTCCTGATGTCCAACCTGAGCCTCCCCTGGCACAGCTTGAGGCTGTTCCCTCTCCTCCTGTCCCTTGTCCTCTGGGAGAAGAGGCCAGTCCCTACCTGGCTCCCCCCTCCTGTCAGGGAGTTGGAAAGAATTCCAGGTGCCCCCTGAGCCTCTTTTTCTCCAGGCTGAGCCCCCCCAGCTCCCTCAGCTGCTCCTGGTGCTCCAGCCCCTTCCCAGCTCCATTCCCTTCCCTGGACACTCTCCAGCCCCTTCCAGTGCTCCCAGCAGTGCCAGCACAGGGGACAGTCCCTGCCCTGAGCCTGCTGCCACAAATCCCACAGTGCAGCCAGTGGTGCTGGAAAGCAGACACTGGTGCTGTTACCCCATTCCCTTCCCACATGTGTCCCATCCTTAGGAGGTGCAGAAGTCCTGGAGCACACAGTGTCCCTGTGCTCAGGTGACAGCTCACGGGGGACATCCTGCCCTCGGAGTTCTCCTGTGCTCCTCAACACAGTGAGGCTGGGCTTTCTAAATTAGTGTCTTCCAAATGATGATTATATCACTTTATTCTTTCCTTTGGAGCAAGAGAGAAAAGTTTCTTCTCTTTTCTGAATGAATTCCTTGAACTTCAGCAGCAAGTTGGCAGCCTGGCAGTGAGGAAGGTGCTGAGTACCCAGCAGAGGGGCCAGGCCTGTGTTACTGCCTCCACTTCCCAAAGCAGCCCCAGGGGAATAAAAGCCAAATCCCCCTGGGAATTTTATCCTCTTTGCACTCTGTGTCAAAGAGCAAATACAAGTGAGTGGGAGTTGGGTCTATAAGGTTCCTTGGCTCTGTGAATCCTGATCCCAGGACTTTAACACATGGAGGTGGCAGAAACTTTCCTGTTTGGTTCTTTTTTTTTCTTCTGGTAGGAAAAAACTCGGTTGAATGCACGAGGATCTTTGGACTTGGGTTTTGTTGGTGTGGGATTTAGCAAGTTTTTAGGCCTTGGGTTATTGAGTGAGTGCACTTACAATGGCATTATAATCCATGAGAGAAGCTTTTCTTTTTGTTCTCATGAATCAGCTTTTTCATTTATGTAACTTTCTATGGTTTCTGGAGCAAGTTGTTTTGGGAAGTGCAGACTTTGTCCTTTGTTCCAGTCATGTTCCTGGCTTGTGCTCCAAAATGTGGTCTGTGGGGTGGTACTGAAGCCTCACTGCAGACACCCCATGTGCTCCAGACATGATCCAACCTCCAGCTTAACTGCAAAAATCTTTTGGTGCCTTGGATTTTTCCCCAGCCTCGCTCTTGAGTGGTGGTCCCTTTGCATCCTTTCTCTTCCCTGCATTTCTTCCCTTCTCCAAGACTCTTCCCTGCATTTAAAAACTCTTCCAGAACCACAGGTGAGCACCAGGAATGTGGTTGTTCTCAGTGTGAGCTGGAGCCTGATCCCTCCTGCCCCAGGTCTTGGGCTGATGGTGCTGCAGCCCAGGTTTGGTGGTAAAAACCATTTCCAAATAAACAATTTTTAAGCTGTTGGGGTGTAACCACATCAAACCAAGGCTGCTGTGGCTGCTGGCCAGGATCCATGTGGCTCTGCCATGGGCTTTCCCAAAGGGAGGCAGGACATATGGAGCCCATCTGGACACTGCCTCATTTCTGAAATAAAACAGGAACAGCACAAGTCCAGCGTGAACTTTTCCAGCCTCCTGTGTGTGATTCAGGGCATGGAAGTTCACGGTGGTTTTGCTTGTCCTCAGTCTCATTCCCTACAAAGCAGAAACCAAACATGAGAGACAATGATGGCACTGCTACGTGTAATCTTGGCTTAAAATAGCCAGAACAAAGAGGTGCTCAGAGTTCTGGGATGATAATTACCCAGGCCTAAAAATAAGCAGATGGTCTGCCAGGCACAGGGAAGTCAGAGGGAGACAGGAATTGCTGGGAAACACCTGGCAAAGCTCTGATCCAGCAGCTCCTTGCTGGAGGCACCTCCAGGTTTCCCACCCTCTGCCATGGCACCACCAGAACTGGCACATGGGAATTTTAAATTAATGTGGGGGAAAAAAATCTGCCTTGTTCATACAAATAAACCCAACAAAACCACTTTAGACAAAGAAATAGCTTCTTTAAAGTCACCTGTATAAAAGCCAACTGTTTTAAAGCTGGAGTTGCTTTTCCTTGTCTGGAGCCCCGAAAGCTGGATTGGAAGTGGTAAAAAAAAATCTGGTTTTGTCTTGAGAAGTGTGTAAGATGTAGATGTGCTGTAAGTGTGGCTTCACTGCTGCTGGACCCCAGCTGTGAGTCTGGGAGAGGCAGCTCAGGACACACATTCAGCAGGAGCTGGGAAGAATCATGGAATTGTTAGGGTTGGAAAAGGCCTTTAAGATCACCCAGTCCAACTGTGAACCCCCCACCAAGTCCGACTAAACCATGTCCTCAAGTGCCACATCCACCCTTTTTTTGGACACCTCAAGGGATGGTGACTCCAGCACTTCTCCAGGCTGCCTGTTCCAGTGCTTTCCAACCCTTTCCATGCAGAATTTTTCCTGCTATCCAACCTAAACCTCCCCTGGTGCCAGGCCAGCAGAGCCACAGCCACAGTTGGTTTTGTGACCAAAACAGCAGCACTCAAGACTGTAAACTTACTTAGGCTTCCAGTGGGCCATAAATAGATTTCCAAAACATTTCTATTGTCCAACAAGGGATTTATTTAGAAACTGAAAAAATAACAAGACTTAACTCAAACCCCTTCTTGGCCAGCAGTGGAGACTGGACTGTAGTGTGTGTGCCTATGTACAGCAAAGGAGATGGAAACTTCTGGGAAGTTCACTTTAATAAAGTATTTAAAATACTTCATTTCTGGAGAAAATTTTGGCAAGTTTATTCTCACTTTGGGGTTAAAACTCTTATTTTTGATGGACTGTTTTGTTGGAAAACATCACCTGTTTGTACCAAGAGCAGCTTTGACGTGGTTTCCCTTGTGTTACTGACATCACTGATGGGAGTTAGATAAGAACAGTATATTGAATTTTTGATGTGGATTCAAGTGAGGAACTTGTTCATAATTCTGTTCTCATTTTTATAGTGTTATTCTGTGGCCATGCTCTGTTGAAAGCTTAATGTTTCATGTTTGGCTTCTAACTGGAAAGGAAGGGAATCTTCATTGGATTTTGTAGCAGAAGGTCACAGCTTGGTGCTGAGGCTGCACTCAACCACAATTACTTGCCATAAAGCTATTTCTGTGTCTAAAATAGACAGTGAAAGCCAAAAAAAAACCGAGAAAATGGATTTATTTGGTTAAATGTTCCTTTCAATATTACCTTGGGAACATCAGCAAAAAGTATAATGTTTCCATTCTCTGGAACAATTGTAGCTGTTTTTCTCCCAGGTATGTTCAGGCAGAGAATCCAGATGTGTGTCTGTTTCTGGGATGGGGTAAAGGCACCTGGGAGCAAAACTGGCTTTCCCAAGGGTATCCTGGTTTCCCGGGCAGGGCAGTGGGAGCTGCAGTGCAGCACTACTGACTTCTGCTCCCATCCCTTCTCCTCCCATCCCTCTGTCTCCATCCCACCTCCACCCTGGGATTCTCCCCCATCTCCATCCATCCACTGTGCTCAGCAGCCTCTTCCCTTCCTTACAGCTCCCTGCCCATCCCTGTCCTTGATTTGTGTGTCCCGGGGTCTCCAGGACTCCTCCTGCCCCACCAGTGCTGCTTCCAAGCCTCAGGACCCTGCTGGGCTCCCCAGCTCACTCCAGGACTCCGAGCACATTCCCAGCTCTCCGCGATGTGTCAGGAGCACTCGGGATAAACAAGGATTTTTGTGTTTGCCAACTGCCCTGAGCCGCAGCTGAAAGGCCACAATCACTTGGGACATGACAGTTGTTTACGGAGGACGAGGTGTGGGATCTGCAAAGGCACTGGATGCTGGCCAGGCCTGCTCAGGCAAAGGAGGGAGCTTTTCTGGGAAGCCAGGGCTGTGTGTTGACAGGCACATCCTGAAGGAAAGCTCCTCGCTCCTTCCCAAACATGGGCAGCAGGAACCATCTTCAGCCCTGTCCTGAGGAGAACGTGTGCCCTTTGCAGGAAGACAAAACACCCTGGAGCAGCAGCAGACATCTCTGGCTCTATTTTCAGCCTTTCCCTCCCAGTGGTATTCCACTGCCTGGGATTAAGGGAAGTTTTCTGAATAACATCCCATAAAAAACCAGGGTGTGGCAGCTCCGTGTCTGTTCTGTCCAGGGGTTGGTGCCGTGTTTAAAGCTCATCCCTGGGGCTGCAACACTTGTCTGAGGAGCTGGGAGGAAAACATCACTGCCTCATCTTCCAGCTTCTTTTTCTGTGTCCATAAAACAAGGATTCCAGACTAATATTCCTCATGCATCAACACCAGCTCCTTGGTTTTCTGGAGGGTTCTTTAGGGAATTACCTCCCTTGGCCACAGATGGAGACCAAACTTCCATGTTTGCTTTCCAGCAGTGCCTTTTCTGGCAGAAAAACTACATTTCCAGCTTTGCCAGCTCCTCAAAAACAAGTAGAGAGGGTTGTGATCACCCTTCAGAGCCATGGTCCTGAGTTTGGGATCTGGTTGTGCTACTTGGAGCTGCAAAAACGACCCAGACACTGGGAGGGTGAGTGTGGCTGGGACAATCTAATGGTCAAAATGATTAAAAACTGGTCAAAATGATGCAGAGACTTCTCAGGAGATCAAAATGCTGATTACTGGCCAACTCCAGGCTGTTGTTTCATGTGGCAGGGGGTATAGTTTAATGGTAGATGAGGTAAAAACTTGGTTTTCTTTAATTTCTTAATAATCCTGGGACATCTCAAAGTGTGTTCTCACTAAGCGGCGCATTTTGGACAAGTTCAAGAGCTGAGACTAATGAAAACGAGCTGGATTTTTAACTTAGACACTGGAGGAAAAGCTTAATTAAAATCTGATGGGTTCAGGGAAAAATATTTCCATTTACCGCCGGGTCATACTGTCAGAGGAGTTTACAATTCCAAAGACCTTTCCCTTACTTTGGCCCTACAGAACAGTTCCTGAAGGAAGCACTGGCTTTTTTTTCCCTCTGAGTTAACAGAGAAAAGCTTCCCCTGCTCCTCCCTCCCGCTCTTGTTAAAGGCGGGGGAGAAACGTTTTCCCTCAGGGCTGAGTCTGCTGAGAAATGTTTTACTCCGGAGCCTCTCCATGAATTAATTCCCGGGGCACTGTTAACTCCAGTGTTATTTATTTGCAGCCACGATGACCATTAGCCATGTCCCTCTGTTGAAGGTGCTCACACGAGGAGTCACGGCTCCTGCGCTGCCGCGGGAGGAGGAATTCCCTTGGCTTTGCAGCCCAGCACAGGCACATTCCCTGCTGGAGTGGGAGCTGTTTGCCTCCCTCCGGAGAGCAGGATCGGTCCCTCTGTGCCACACTGAGCTGGAGTCTGCTTGAACCTGGTCTGGTTGAACCTGGCTGTGCTACGGACTGAGCGGGGATGTTTGAAGATTCCCTGTCTGGATTTGCCAGGCGCTGCTGCCCAGCCCAGAGCCTTCCGGGACGGCGCTTTGCCCGCACTCCCGGCTCAGCCCCGCCGTTCCCGTTCCCGCTCCCGTTCCCGCTGGGTGCCGTGGCCGCGGGGCTCTGTGCGCTGGGGCACGGGCTCCATATTTGGCTCCGGGCTGGCTGAGCCCTGACCCGGCGCTGCTCCGTGGTTTCCCGTGGCCGTATATGGAGCGGCTGCTCCGGGAGCTGCGACTGACCTGAATTAGCACCAGTGCAACATCTGTATGAAACGCTGCTCTCGGGGCTCTGAGCTCCTTAGTTAAAGCCAGGCCTTGGACTGGTTTTGGAGTGAAGGGAATAATTTGAAGAGAACGAATTTCCCATGAAATCCCATTTTTTTATTGTTTGCCAGGATGCACATGGTTATGATTTCCTTTACAGTGGTAAGGTTGTGCAGAGGGAGAGCAGAGAATAAGCAGAACATCTCTGTGTCAGAAAGTCAGTAATTCAGAATGACAGTAACAAACCCCACCTTCCCTGTGCAAAGCCAGCACAACGTTTGATGCACAGATCCTGCTTTTCCCTTGGATGCTGTGTGAGTGCACAAGGACAGGGTGTGGGATCTCAGCCAGCCTCCCTGACACCAGTGGGAATAAGGGATGAGGGATCACAGCTGTCCAGAGACTGTACCTGCTGCTGCTGACACCCAGAACACAGTGGAAGAGGGGGTTTGTCCAAAGAAGTAGGAGCCAAAATTCCTTTGGGATCTTACTGTTAATGGACTCGGTGGGGTCTCTGTCCCGGCACCGAGGAGGACAAAAACCTGGACTCTGAGAAGGTTCAACCTGTGCCAAAGAGAGCAGGTTGTACCTCAGATGTGCCTCCAAACTCCAAAAGCCAAGTCAAGGCTCAGATCTGACACTTTAGAAGCTACTCTTTGATTTTAAGAATTTTCTCACCACTTCAATTTTCAACCTGTTTTGCACCCCTTGGTTTCTTTGAACCCCAGAACTGCAGCAGAAGTGGTCTGACATATTTGCCTTCTCTCCCCCTCTCCCTCTTTTGTAACAGATTAAAAAGCAGCAACAAGATGTGTTAGGCTTCTTGGAAGCCAACAAGATCGAATTTGAGGAGAAGGATATCGCGGCCAACGAGGAGAACCGGAAATGGATGCGCGAGAACGTCCCCGAGGACAGTCGGCCTGCGAGCGGGAACCCCCTGCCCCCCCGGCTCTTCAACGACAGCCGCTACCTGGGGGTGAGCCCAGGGCCCTCTGCTGCTCACACTGGGACCTTGGCCCTGTCCCTCTGCTCCTCACTGTGTCCTTGTCCCCAGCCCACTGCTTCTCACTGTGTCCTTGTCCCCAGCCCACTGCTTCTCACTGTGTCCTTGTCCCCAGCCCACTGCTTCTCACTGTGTCCTTGTCCCCAGCCCACTGCTTCTCACTGTGTCCTTGTCCCCAGCCCACTGCTTCTCACTGTGTCCTTGTCCCCAGCCCACTGCTTCTCACTGTGTCCTTGTCCCCATCCCTCTGCTCCTCACTGTGTTCTTGTCCCTGTCCCTCTGCTCCTCACACTGGGACCTTGTCCCTGTCCCTCTGTTCCTCCTGGGTCCTTGTCCCTCTCCCTCTGCTCCTCTCTCTGGGTCCTTGTCCCTGTCCCCCTGCTCCTCCTGTGTCCTTGTCCCCGTCCCACTGCTCCTCCTCACTGTGTCCTTGTCCCCAGCCCACTGCTTCTCACTGTGTCCTTGTCCCCATCCCACTGCTCCTCACTGTGTCCTTGTCCCCATCCCTCTGCTCCTCGCTGTGTCCTTGTCCCCATCCCTCTGCTCCTCACTGTGTTCCTGTCCCATCCCTCTGCTCCTCACTGTGTCCTTGTCCCCAGCTCACTCCTCCTCACTGCCACAGCCTGTGCTTCACTGCTGTGACCACCAAGGCAGGGCTTGCCCAGCTGTACCTCTGTGAAGGGTGTGGAAGTTGTGAGACATTTCCCCTCCTCTTGGACCTTTAATAATGATTGATTCTTGAATATTCCAGTTCCACCAGAAGAAAGATTAAAATTTGGGCCTTCTATTCAGGTCCTCCCTTGCAGTGTATATACAGGGCTTTTTCCTCATGGGTCTTATCCTCTCTTATGGCTCTGAAAATTCACAGGGTTTTTTAATTCTCATAACTGTGACCTAACACCTCACAGAAACTGGCCCTGTTGAACCAACTTTGTGTTCTGTAACAAGTTCAGAGACCCAGGTGTGGATCTCAGACCATATGAAGTCATGTCTGCCATGATCATAAATCAGTTTTCTGATCCTTCTTGGGCTCAGCTTTGTGTGCTGCTGACAAAACAAAGGCTGCTGTGGTCCACTTATTCCAGTGCCTTGAACAGATTAAAACTCATGTTGCAAATACAAATCCTACTTGTAATTATTTTAATGCTTGATCAAAAGTAAGTTGCCCTGCAGTACTTGTACTCAGCAGGCCATGCTTGAATGATTATTAGATTAACTGTTAGTTTTATTTTTAAAACTTAATATGGTCTGAACAGAGCTCACAGTGTGCATTCCTCTGGTCCTTTTGAAGTCTGGTTCTGACCTGCAAAGTCTGTAAGTCCAGTTTTGGACCTGTGTGAGGCAATTCTGTGGCTGCTGAAAGAAATTATTCTCATTGTGCCAGGAATTTTTCTTGCTCATAATGGAGAATTTGAGACGAGCTGTTGTACCACTTTGCTCTCGAAATTTACTTACTGTAGTTGTGACATGGAAAAGGGTTGGTTTGCAGTGACAGATGTGAGGACAAATGTTAGCAGAGATGCTTCTCATGCACCCCATCTGTGCCCACAGCAGTTCCGAGTACAGGAGTTTTGGGGAGGGGTACAGGTGCTTCACACCAGTTCTTCCTATGGGTTTATTTCATCCCAAAAATTTTGCTTCATGTCACTTTGAACTTTTGAAGTTCAGTCAGGTTGTGTTGCTGGATTTGTGTTGCTTCAGTTCAGCTTCCAGGGAGGTGAAAGTTAACTCTGTGCCCAGAATTTGAACCTCTTTGTCTTTATCTGATGCCTCTCAAGCATGAACTTCCCTGTTTGTCCCATCTGATGCAGCACAACTGGCAGAGGGAAGAGCAAAGTGACTTTCCTGGCCCCTGCAGAGCAGAGAGGCTGGAGCTGTGGATGCTGTGCAGGCTGGCAGGAGCCCTGCTCCTCACTCCCAGGAATTCCTTTCCTGGGAGATGCTGCACAACAGGCTGACTATGCAGCAGCAAGATAAACAACCCCTTTGTTATCAAGCAGCCCCAGCCCTGTTAACTGAAGGGCTTCAGGGAGGATTTACCATAATCAGACACATTTTTATCAAAGTGGAACCCGAGTGCTGCGTGTGCAAATGGAGCAGTAAGTGCCAGCCCTGATCTCCAGGCAGCTGGAATCCTCTGGCCCTGTGCTGTGCCCTGTTCCAGCTGCAGCACCATCCCTTACAGCTGCTCCTCTCTGCTCTTCTCAGACAGTATTTGCTGTTTCTTAGGCTTTTCCCTCCCAGACAGCCAGGACTTGGGAGCAGTGTGCCCTAAACAGCAGCTCTCCCTGACCCCAGCCCGAGTCTGAGCTGCCAGGACTGGGCATCCAGCCATTCCTGAGGAAAGCTGGAAGAGGCTGGTGCTGTGCTTCAGTTGCAAAGGGAGAGCAGGAAAAGTCACAGGGCAGATCTGTGCTGAGTTCAGGAGTCAGTGAAGGAATTATGTGGCCTTGCACAAACCTCCTGGGTTCCTTTGCTCAGGGTTTGGTGTTTCTTCTTTAATTTAATTATTTTACCTTACTTTTCCTGTGTGTGTGTTTAGGGCACTGGGAGTGCAATGAGCAGTGCCACCCCTTTGCCTTCCCTTGCACAGTCTAATCCTTAGTGGGAAACACGATGGGAAAGGTGTACTCTGAGTGTAGAGGTTTCAGCTGATCTTTAACCAGGTTTAAGTGGCACAGTCACCATCACTGATCAGGGATTAGCAGTGACATCTGGGGACATCAGTGTTTCTGATGACAAGGTCCAGGCTCAGCTGCTCCTGCAGGAGGGATGTCCACACCAAACCAGTGACAACACCGACCTCTCCATGGGGTCTGTCCCTCTGGGAAAGGCTGGAGCACTCACAGCAGCATCATGTTGGGACAGAGAGCGAAATTCCCATCTTACCCCTTTCCAGTTGGTGTGGTCAGTGCTAGTGACAAATACCTGAGGTGCCACAGGAGGCAGTGGCTGGGGGTGGCTTGGGTGACAGCCCAGACTGAGCTGGGATTGTGCTGACCACTCCTTGCTGTGTTTTGCTGCCCTCCCTGCAGGACTACGAGGCTTTCTTCGAGGCGCGGGAGAACAACGCGGTTTATGCGTTTTTAGGCTTGACTGCACCCCCTGGTTCAAAGGTAGGTGAGCACCTTCCTCCCCCTGAACCTGCACCTTCCACCTCCCTCTCTGCTCCCAGCACCATCAGCTGTGTGTGCTGTGCTTGTCCCCATCCCTGGACCTGGGACATGCTCAATCTCCACAGGCTTTCAGGCTTCAGCTTCCAAACATTAGTTCATATTTGCACTGCAGAATGCATTAGAAATCATGATGAAAAAAATTGTCTCAAAATCAAAGAGTGCTTTCAATTCAGTGAAAAAATGTAATCCATGTGAAATTTTGATGAGGTTTTTGTACTAGAAAATCCTTTGAAACCAGAGTCACTGTTTCTGAAATAACACAGTCTTGCTTCAGAGTAATTTTTCCTCCAGCTTGTTATCCAAAGCTTGCTTTCCTTTGCCAATTACAAACTGGGCTGCTGCTCTGCAGATGCAATGGGCTGGAATTCTCCTTTTGATTTTGATAGGATAGGACAAGCCTCCTTTATGCGTTTCACTTGACAGCAGCAGATCCTCCAGGTCACTTCCAGCTTTCTTGTTCCAGTGGATAAACACGCTGCTCCCTCAGCTCAGCTCATGGATGAGTCAAAGCTCATGCTGTGCACATCACCAAGAGCCCTAATTTAAAGGTGGATGGTGCCCCATCAGCAGGGAGACCTGCAGCTTGTGGGGCAGAGCAGAGCACTTGGGAGCCAAACTCGTTTCCAGCAGTAACTCCACTGGTGGCAATGGTGTGATGAGGAAAAGCTGCCTCGTGCAGGGAGCAAAGACGGGGCTCTGCCCCAGCTGCACCCAGTGCCACAGTCCTGGAAATCTCAGGGAAGTTCCTTGGAATGTCTGCACAGCAGAGTGTGCAGGATGGAGCCAAGGAGTGAGGGAGCAGCCCTGAGACTGTGGGATGCAGGGAAGCTCATGCCTTTCCTCTGGGAAGTGCAGTGGCACTGGAGAGCAGCTGCTGCCATAACAAATCAGGTCACCTGTCTTGGGAAGGTTGGGAAGCATCCCTGCTTCCAACCCTTCCCAACCCTGCAGGGATCAGCTGCTCTCCTTGTGTCCCAAGGTATGCTCCAGTTCTGGCCTCACCCATGGAAAAGCTGAATTTTAGAAAGGAGGACTAGAACACAGTTTTATTTCCATGTTGTGTTGGGCTAATGATAAATAACCATTGCAGAAGTGACCTTGTACCCCCTGCATCCTGCTCTTGGGCTGACTTTGGGAATCCCTCCCACAGCTGGAATGTCCAGTCAAGCAGCTGCTGAGGAGGGAACCTGGATTTGTAGGTGCTGAAATTGGCATTTACAGCATTAATGCAGCTTGGATATAATATAGGGAATGGCATCTGCATTAAATGGAAGGAGTCTGGGATAAGCCTCTGTGTGATTGGAAGGAGGACCTTGGCAGGGAATCTCCATTCAATGCCATTGTGAGAGATTTGGGAAGTTATTGAACTCTGAACACAAAGGTTTGATATAAATGCTGCACAGGAATGGCTCAGAAGTGAGCATGCAAAATCCAAGGAACTATTTTCTGAGCCCTGGTGGTTTGGTTTGTGCTCTGGGCACTGAGAGTCCAGTTGGATCTACAAATCCTGGGAAAGGCTGGCATTGAATTGATCTTAAATATCCCTACTTGGATTTTAAAGGGAGAGGATTTTGTGAGTTAAAGGCTGTGCTTAATTATTTCTTTATTAAGGATTTAAGGACTGAGAAGATGCTCAGTGAGGGGCCTTGAGGGAGAAATTGGAAATATGGAAGAGGGACAGTGTCAAAGCTGGAAAGCTGAGCCTCTCCCAGGTATCTTGCAGGACCATGCCCAAGGAAATGGAGTTTGAGCTGCAAGAAAAAAGCCACCAAAACCCCCTCTCTTAATTCTAGACTTCTTGGAAATTCCCCTCTCAGTCCCGTGTGCTGTTGTTTTGTGTTTGTTTAGCAGTGCTGGCTCAGGGTAACAATGATATTGGTGACTCTGCTCCCCTGGGGATTTGTGTGCAGTCACAAAAGCAAACAGCTCGGTACAGAAAGGTTGGGTTTGGCAGATGTTGAACTTTGGCCTTTCAAACAAACCAGGCTGTCCCCACTGAGGGCACTGGGACTGGGAGTCATCTCTTTGGTGGCCATGTCACTGCTAAGAGGTAATTAAATTAATCTGCAGTCAAAAGTACACTTGGAGAAACCATCCAAAAGGAAATTCCTTTTGCATTTCTCTCGTTATCTTTCTGTTCCCATTTGTGATTGCTTTACAAAGGCTGAAAGACAACTGAAAAATGCAGGTTATTATTTTATAAAGTTCCTTCTGAACATTTTTTACTGAGAAAGCCCTAATCCATGTAATTTGTTTTGCTGTTTCAGGAAGCTGAAGCACTGGCCAAGCAACAAGCGTGAATTTCAACTGCCTTAAATGTCTGTAAAGGGAATTTCCACAGCTTTTTATAAAATAGTCCAACTGTCTCTGCTTCAAGAAATGTAGATGTGATTTCTAAGGTTTGATTGGTGCTTGCAGCATTCACCATTGTAACACAAACTGAACACAGGCTGGAGATGGGAACTGGAGTGGGTTGGGATGCAGTTGGAGGCAGGGAGGCCAAAGCAATGAGCCATGAATGATCTCCATAGTTCAGACTGTCCTGGCAATTCATCCATTTTGTGTAAACTTAAAGAAACTATTTTAGTACTAATAATGCAGATGGGTTTTACCCAGAGATGCAGCTAAAGCCTCATCAGATACTAATTTAGTGCCTGAGTTGCCTCAAAAACGTTACTGAATTCCACAGTAATTTTCCAGTGTCTTTCCTGGCTGCAGATGAATTTGTGGGTGGTGTGTGGAGTAGAACCATTGTAGTCTCTTTGGGAAGTTGTGGTTGTTCTTTGTGGAATGGGTATAAAAGATTTGTATTGTAACCCAGTGTACAGATGCTCCAACCCCACCAAACCCAGGGATTTCTCACTGAAGGGACCTGTGAGGGCTCCTGGAACAAAAGGGATGTTCCAAGTCCCTCCCAGCTGCCTAAGCACGAGATGACACATCTGTGGGCAAAATTCAATGTTGCAAACAAGCCAAAACAGCCAGAAATGGCATTTCCTTACCTGTGTAAGGGTGAAAGCCTTTAATGTTCTTCTCTCCAAAACTACCAGTTCACTCTGCTTAGAGCATCAAACATCTCACTGCATGTTCAAGTAGCCATTAGGTTAGTACAGTATTTTTTCAAACAAGGAAATAAATGTTTGAATAGGAAAAACTATTGTAATGAAGCAAAGTTCTTTTTTTTTTTTAAGGTTTAAAACCTTTTTTCCATTTTTATTGCCATATCATGAAGCTATTGCAGGAGTTGCAACTCTGTCAAAGTGTCTTGTACTGGTGAATTTACCACGTGCAATATGAACCTGGGTGTTCTCCAGTGCTCAAGGGGGAGCCTCTTATTCCTGGCCATACTTTAATTCCTGGTTTATCTTTTTGGACAGCCTGGGAGACAGTTTGAAGCTTGTGCTTGCAAAAGCACCACAGTGTCATGAGGCAGAGGGATGGATGGATTTTGCCTTATCTTAAAATTAACACACAAAATTGTGCTTTTTTATTAAGAGGCTGTATCAGGAATTTCTGAAACTCTGTGAAATTTAAGATCTTTTGGAGATGGGAGTTTGGTTATGTTTTAAATCCAGCACCAGGTTCTTGTTGTTTACTATAATTGAGGTGATTTTCCTTTCTTAATACTGGCTTAAGCTATCTCTGACTCTAAACTCCTGGTCAAGTTTTTGGGACCTGTGGAATACTAAGTGGGATTTGCCACCCAAATCTCTGTAGCCACAGTTTGCTGTTTCCTGTGCAAGTTTGGTGAATTGCAGCCATTCTTTTGGTGAAGCTGTAATTAAATTTGCTGCCAAATTCTGTCAGTTCAGTGACCCAAAACACTCTGAAACGAGGTCAAGAAAATTGCCAAGTTTAAGAAAGCAAAGTCACTGCCCTGTCTGTCCCCCCTGCCACATGGGAGCCTTCAAACTGTCTCAGCATTCCTGAGCCAGGCTCAATTATTCCATTGTCTGGGAACAAGGCACCAACACAAACGGGAAATACCCCAAATCTCTTTGTTGTGTGTGTAAAACTTGACTTTTTTGGATGCAGATCCTCTTGCATGACTTCAGGAGTGCCAGGAATCTGTTACCTCTGTGCTGTATTTCTGTTTCCATGGGTGCAAGAACTGAATTTGTTCATTTCCTTTTTTTTTCCCTCTGTAGAAGGCAGGCATTGAGGATTTAAGCTGTATATTAACCATTCCTGTATCATTCCAATAAAATTGGTTTAGGATGCTTTCTCACACCATCGACTCGTTTGCATGTTTTGTTAATATTTGAAGTTTTAAACTGAAAGAGGAGGAGTTTCCAGCTGAAAACCTGCTTTGGAAAAGCTCAGGATTCATTCCAGGTGAACACCAGGGACACACTGCTGCTGTGGCTGAATGTGCTGGGCTGGATCTCACCTGTTACACAGTTTATGGGGTGTAATTAAACTTAGGATACACCCAAATAGGGTTTTATTGCTCATTAAGCTGTTTTCCCCCTTGTTCCCAAGGCAGGGACAGTGGGAAGCAGCTGCACCGTCAGCCCAGAGAGTTCCCACCCCTGTCCCTTTCTTGTTTATCAGTGTAATTAATTATCTTTATGCTGCTCCCAGCAGGGAGCTGTGCTGGTTTATATTTGTGTTGCCACAGAGGATAAATTTTAACCTCCAACTCACTTTTACCTCCCCTGTTTGCCTGGTGGATCAGCAGGTTCCTCCTCAGCTTTCCCTGCTGAAGTTCTGCACCACCTGGAACATCTGGAAAGCTACAAAACTCACATTGTCAGCTCTGACCTGCCCTGGCATTTCCCCAAATCCCAGACTAATTCACATCCTCTGGAGGAAACCAAGAACCTGATTTTGTAAGGGGTTTTGACAGGATCACCTTTGTGTGTGAACAACTCAAGCACAAGGACTGCCAGTCACTGCTGCCTTTTCCAGGTGATTATTCCTGATTATTCCTTGCCCTTCCTCAGTGTCTTAAAAAGGTCCATGAGATGGGCAAAGGGCTTTGGATGCCATTTCTGAATTGCAGTGAATCCCATTTGCTTCTCCTGTGTATCCACTTCATTTGTACAACCCACAAAAAACCTGCTTTTCTTCTTGGTTTATAAAAACTCTTAAAAATCCAGTTTTTACTCATTAATTCTCCCAACTCTGTTTAAAACCTGAGCACACAATGTGTCCTTCCCTTGCTGTTCAGGTTCCAATGGTGTGTGCTGCAATAATAAACTTTTCTACCAACGATGTGGGAATTCCTTCATTTCTCATTTCACAGCCTCAATCTGGGCCATGGAAAATTCTGGTTCCATCCCTCACCTCGTGTTGCACTATTTTAAGGAATGATTTGGGTTGGAAGGGACCATGGGCAGGGACACCAGAGCCCTGGATATAAATATTTGGGGGTTTGGTGAGGTTTTTTTGTATTTTAACTTTGTCACCTTCATCTCTTCTGTGTTTTCCAAGAGAATTTTAATACCAAATTTAAAAAGAAACACAGAGAATTCGTTACCTGGGAACAATCCATAAAGTTTTCCTGACTTTGGGGTTTCTTCTTTTGCCAGCCTTGCTTTTTCAGGCTATTTCTGTGCTGTAAACAGTGGGAATGTGTGGGATCCTGTTTGGAGAGTCATTCCCTGCTGCCACTTCAGCTCCTGCCTGCTCTGTACCTGCACAAATCAATCTTCCCCAGGAAATTATCTTTCAGTGAGTTTCCTGCAGAAATATTCCGTGATTTATTCATATTGTGTGATCCTGGGAGGCTGTTTTAGATTGAAATATTCATTATGATAATTTTGAAGTTTATGATTTAAAAGTTTGGACTATATTGGTCAACATTTGTAGATGCAAAAGGATTCTAAAAACGATGAAGCAGAAATTGCTGTATGACTACAGAGGTGAGCAGTGCTGCTGTGAGTACCGAGTATCCAAAATACAGATCTTTAGTACAAATACAGATATTCTGTACAAAATAGACATTTAGTACCAAATACAGATCTTTAGTACAAAATACAGATATTCTGTACAAAATGCAGATAGTGTATTCTATCCATGAGGCATCAAAATTGGTCATGTATATATAGTATTATATAGCAATTTATATATGTAATATATACATACTATGTACCAAGATCATTCCATATATATTACCTATATACAATACATACAATATTATATATATACACATACATTATACAGCAATATATAATTCCTTATAGTAATTTCTTCTCTCATAGCTTGGCTTATTGAAGATACCATCAGGAACTTGGCGATTTCTTCACTTTAAGTCGCTTGCTATTTCAAAACCCTTAAATAAAAGGAACCCAGCACAGCACGAATACAGTGTCAGCTGCACTGTAATTCCCCTGTGCCCTCAGTTCCTTGCAGAGCCCCTTGGCAGCTCGCAGGGCGGGTTATTTTGGGTTTATTCCCGTTTACCACCAGTGCCGTCCGTAACCGCGGCTCCCGCCGTCAGGGGCCGCAATGGCGCCCGCGGCCCCTCAGCGCCTCCGCGCGCCGTTGCTGCGGCAACCGGCAGCCACTCAGCGGCCGAGGCGGGCCGTCCTCGCCTTCCCATTGGGCTGTACCCCTGTCCGTCAGCATGAAGCCCCGCCCCTTCTTTACTTAAGGGCGGGGGCTGAGGGCGGTGATGGCGGCAGGGCGGTGAGGAATGGTCTTATGTGAGGGGAGTGACCTTCGCGCCTTCCAGTGCCCTCCGTATCCTCCCTGTGCCCTCCTCGTGTTCTCCCCGTGCCTCCTGCCCGCCGCTGTGTGGGCAAAACGGGAGGTTTTTTGTTAATAAAGTCTTGCCGTGTTTCAGCGCCGAGGGGCTGCAGCTCCCTGAGGGGGCGAGGGGCTGCTCTGCAACAGGCGCTGGAACGCTCCGGGCTGGTTGTTCAAGGGAAGTGCTGCCCTGTAAATCCAAAATAAAGGACTTGCGGCAGCTGTGCTTGGAAAAAAACCCCATCAATTAACACAGTCAATGTCTATTTCGTGTTTATATGCCTTTGGCTCCCGGCCATAGGCAGGGACACCGTTCACTATCCCAGGTTGCTGGGAGAGAGGGAAATGAGAGATGACTTGGATTTTACCGCTCAGGATGAATTAATCCGACTTGATTTCTTCCTCTCTGTTACCTTTGTGTTCTGTTGAAACAGCTGCACAAAAATTCCAGCTGCAGCTGGCACTAATTACAAGCTCAGAGAGGTTTAAAACTACTTGGAATTTGAACCTCTCCGGCTCCTGCCCCCCAAGACTGTGGGTAGTGGCTCTGCTGAAGTCCCAGCCACACCTTCTGGGCAGAAATTAGTCATAGAAAGTGATTAAAGATGAAGGAATTTTAAACAGCTTTTAAATATGAAATGAGTTTTATATAAATTCGGTGGGAAGCTGTGGCTGCTCCACCCCTGGAAGTGTCCAAGGCCAGGTTGGATCAACCTGGGATAGTGGAAGGTGTCCCTGCCCATGGAATGGGGTGGCACTGGATGAGTTTAAGGTCCCTCCCAACCCAAACCATTCTGTGTGAACATTATTTTGCTACAAAAACATGTGTGATGTGTTGCAATCAATGAGCTGCTGTAAAGTTATCTTGACACTCCAATTTTATTTTACATTTGTATGCCACTCTTACCACTACACTGAATAGTGGTTTTTAAGGATGTTTTGTCTAGAACTTGGTGAGATTCAGCTTCTGGTTTATTGGGGGTTTTTTGGTCTTCTGAGAAAAAAGAAATCTAGGGAAGGCACCAAGAGAAAACTCTTCAGACTGTGTGAAGGACACCAGAAGGGCTGGAGGCTCAGTGCTGGAAAAGGACACACTAAACCCACCTCGGATGTGCTGTGAGCCAGAGGTCATTTCTGAGCCCACAAAAAGTGGGTTTGCTCAATGACTGTCCACACTGGTGGATTCTCATATTTAAGCTTTATAAACACGGGGTATTTCATCAAAATCTCAGGTACATGAAATTGTGGAGCTCTTCCCCATCAGCAGAACGTCATGAGATCTAAATTTAGCTGTGTGTCTGCAAAGGGGAAGTGGTGTAAATCAGCTGGGTGGTGGAACAACACTGAACTCCTGTCCATGGCCGTGAGTGGTGGAATTTAGTTCCAATTTTGACCAGCACAGCCCCTCAGATCCTCCCCTGTGCCCTCTTAAGGCAGTCAGAGCTCCTTGGCCTCACTCCACCAACATCTCAATTCATGTTCTAACGTCCTCTTTTAGGGTTGTCCTCCCTCTGGATTCAAAACCCGCCCCCTTTCCTGGTGGGATCACTTCTGTTTTACGAGGAAGGAAAGAAAGGGGAAGCACATCACATGTGTGTGAGGTTTTTCCACAGAGCCAGCAGGGAAGGAGGAGTATCTAAGTCCATCCTCTCCCAGTAGCTGTAGTGGGAGAGCTCTGGGCTCGGGGAAATCCACCTTGTACCCAGCTGGCCTTGGTAAGTTGGGCTTTTTGTGCCTTTTTTTGTTCCTTGTGCTTTGTTCCAGAATGCAGAAATCACTGTTTTATTTGAAACAGAGCAGTTTTGCTAAGATTACTCTATTTTAGCTCTCCCTGAGCATTTTCAAAGCAATAAACCCAAATTTATTAGCAGGGAAGGAGCTGAGTGCCTTGAGGTCTTTCAGACCAGGGTAAGGAGCTGGTTACCCATGTCCTACAAGGAATTCCAAATTCCATTGACCTTTGGCAAGATTTAGACTGCCAAGTACTCTGTTCCCTTTGGAAAATGGTTTCCTAAGTCCCTCTAGTGCTTAAGAAGGTGTTTTCCAGCTTTTTGCATGTGTAAATGATTCTGTAGATAACCAGCCATATGTGCTGCCTTTCCTGTCTGCTTGGGCCTCAAAATTCCAGGGTTTCCTTCAGCTTCAAGGAGGGAATTGTGCCAGTCAAGCTAAAAGAACCTCCAAAAAGAACAAACCCCAAATTGCTCTGCTGTGCCAACATGTAAATTCAGGAGGGAAGGTGCAAATTGCTGTCAGTCGAGTCAGTGGATTTTAGAACATCTGGAAGGAGCCCTGGGATTAAAAAGTGACTCAGTGTATTGAGTTTCAAGTAAAGCAGAGGGGAGGGTTTGGATGAAAACACTGAGCTTTAATTGTCCCTGAGATAAGTAGGTCCCGGGGAGTTTGTGGAGTTTGGGGAGTGGAGCAGGTAAGTGCAGACCATGGATTTTGGGAGAGCTGCTGTGGGATAACCCCTCACCCCTTGCTGTGCCCCCATCTCAAACAGGAGCACACGATGGGGGAGTGAAGGAATTCTGCAGAAATTAAGAAGATATTTGAAGGACAGAATGATTTTCTTGTGTTCATCTTTGCCATTCCTTCCCAAGAGGAGTGGTGAGGATCTTCTCCTTGGTGAGTTCAGCTCAGACTTGGCTCTAAATGGAAAGACTCCCATTGATCAGGAGAATTGACAAGGAATCATTAAAGGTAGAAGATTATTTTAAGACACTTTTCACTATTTAGCACTATTGGGGAAGAGAAATTAACTATTGATATATTAACTGTTTATTGAAATTCTTCATGAAGAGAGACTCTAAACATTTGTCCATGTGAATATTCAAATTAGAAACTCCCTTTAAATCTGATTTTGATCCTTATTTCCTTCCTATGTCACCTCTTTAGCTCTTGGAAATTGTTGTCTTTCAATGGAAAACATTGGTTTGCAAGTGATGGTACAGACCAACAAAATGATTTTGCTGATTTTTACAGCTTATAAACATGATCTGTCTCAAAATGTTTGGGGAGGGACCTGGGAACAGGTCCTAACAAGGGATGTTAGAGATGAAGCAACTGTTTAATGCCCTCCCTAGATCTTAAAAATTAGTTTTTGTGGACATGGTAAAGAGGTTAAATGAGGCAAAACATGCAGTTTAATCTTTGCTAAAAATAAATACTCTGGAGAAAAAAAATAAAAAGAAAAATCACAGTATTTAGAAAAGGATACTTATTATTAATAATTTATTGCTATTATTATTATTATTTTCTGGCCCGGTGCCTGTTTTCCAGGCCCAGGCTCCATGGAACTCTGGTGATCAGTGTGTGGCTCCCACCTGTCATCATGTTGGCAGAAGGCATCTTAACCAGGCTCATCTATAAGGAAAGCTGTCAGCAGGATAAGCCTCACAAATCCCCCGCATCCCAAAAGGCTAAAGAGGGGATCTGGAGACACAAACTTGCAGACATCCCCAAAATCACCGGCTTTGCTGATGGATGTGAGGAGCGGGATGAGATCCCTGCTGGAAGCAGTGGCTCTGGCCGGGGATCCCGGGAAGAGGAGGCTCCCGAAGAGCAGGAAAAGCGGCGGAAGGTCGGTGCATCCCCGGCCCTGCACATCCCCCGGCGCGGGCACAGCCCGGGCCCGCTGCACCCGGACGGCTCCTGGCCCTGCATGTACGAGCACTACCCCGACCTGCACATCGGGGGCCACACGTGCGACTCGGGCTGTGTCCTGGAGCTGCCCCCCGGCCCCGTGCTGCTCTCCATAGACATCCCTCCCTGGGAACATCCCGCCCAGCCGGGGCTGCCAGCCCTGGCCGCCGAGGAGGCCGGAGAAGAAGCAGGAGACAAGAGCATCGTGCTCTGCCGGGAGCCGCTGTCCAGCTCGGCGCTCAACACCTACATGGAAGCCAAGGTGGCAGAGCTCTACAAGCAGTTCTTTGAGGAAAGCCTGGCCAGATGTGGCTCCATAACCAACCTCCTGACTTGCAGCTGGATAAGGAACAGCGTGGAGCACATCAGCTTCCAGATCTCCCGGGAGCAGAACATTGAAGCCTCGAGAGCCAGAGGAGCCCTGCTGCACTCGCTGGCCCTGGTCAGTTCCCGGCACGCTGCCAACAGGAACAGCTCCGAGTTCAGCACCCCCAGCCTGCACATCTCCAGCCCCGCGCGGGGCAAATGGAGCTGCAGGAGGCACTTCCCGTCCTGAGGGACCCGCTGGGCTCAGGGAGGGATGGATGTCGATATTCCACCCCATCCCTTGGGAAGTGGAAACGTCTACACACTACAGACTTTGCAAATCCATCTTGTAAGGCTTAAAGCACGGGGGAAGTGAAGGTCACTGGTTTCTGTTTTCTGAGGCAGAATTTGCAGTTATTTTTTCACTAAAATACCAGTTAGTCATGTTTTCCTAAAGTCTATGGAATCATAGAGTCATTAAGGTTGGAAACCACTGCCAAGACCGAGTCCAACCATCAACCTTGTTCACCATGAAACCGTGTCCCCAAGTGTCACCTCCACACCAAAATGGTTTCAGTTTCTGCAAAATCAGCAAGCAAAGATGACTGCAGCATTTCTGAAAAAGCAGTGCAAGATTCCTGCATCCTTGTTTGCAAATTTAAATGCAGATTTTGATATGGAAATGCTGTTACTTTCAAACTCATTTTCTTCTCTTACCACTCAGTAAATATTTCAGCTGGGAATGAATCCCTGTGTCACCACTGTAAAGTGATAAATGAATTGGATTGTTATCTGCCCTGCAGAAGTTTTTTCTAATAAAGAATTTGTTTTTTAAATTTTTTTTTCTCTTGTGGTTTTATTTGTTGTTTTAATCCAGCATCTTTATTTGTTGGGCATTTCTTAAAATCATCTCTGAGCTGGAAGAAAACATCAATAGGCTTGAAAGAACATGGAGAAGATCTGAATCCACAAGGGATTTACCTTGAAGCTCTTAATTCAAGTAATTTAACTTATTCATTAGTTGTACTGTAATAGAAACTGTGTGATGGGGCTTAGAGTTAAAATTGGGCCTGTTTTGGCCTGTACAGAGAAGGGAATTTGGAGAAAAAAAAATATATGGACCCTTAATAATTCATTTCCCCGATTCCTGCTCATCTTGAACACCCAACTTTCACATTTTCATGTTATTTTTGCAGGAAGTCTCTTCAGTCTGAGGTCGACTTTACCATGGTATCATTGTGGTAGGATGGGGATTTTTAGGTGAATGAAAGAAAAGAGGGATTGCTGGAGTTGGGGACTGGCAGGATTGTGAAGAAGCTGCTCCTGAGGGAAAGGGGATCTGAGTGGCCAAAGCAAAAACTTCTCTGTCTGATTAAAATGACAGGAAAAGACAATTCCTGCCAGGCAAGCAGTTTAATAAAATCAGGCTCAGACCTATCCAGGACCTGACTGATCATTGATCAAAAATTCCCATTGTCCTTGGTGCAAGGAATATAAATAATACTGATCCTAATCCTTGTTTTCCAAAGGGATGACAGGAAAAAACATGATTTGTTTCACTGTGTGTCGCCCTAATTCCACTTGTGTCTCATGAATCCCCTTCTCAACATTCCAGATCAAGTCAGGAGTCCTTTGGAAGAGGCCAAATGACTTCATTAAACCCCAAGGAGTCCAAGAGGGGCAGAAATCCCAGTTTTCCTTGGTGGAGCTGCAGGGAATAAATTAACTGAGGGTGGGGGGGAAAATATTCCCAAGGGCTTCAGTGAGCGAAGGGTTTGCAGTTCCCTGGAGGAAAAAGTGGTGTTTGTGCTGCCTTGGGTTCCCCTGGGACCCATTTCTAGTTCAAACCAAAGTCTGGAAAGGACTTAATTGCACCAAGTTGTTCCTCAGGAAATGAGGATGTCAGAGGTTAAACCTGAGCTCCACACTCGGGTTGTTTTCGGTCCTTCCCAGAAATCCTTGGAGAAAACCCACTTTGCTCTGCTGGTTCCCTGGGATCCAGCCCCAAAGTCAAGGATCATCAGCAGTTATTCCAGAGGGATCTGCTGCTCCATCCCCTTGGCACGAGTGGAGCAGCAGAAGAAAATATGGACAAAAATATTCCATGTTTGTCACCGTTACTGGGAAGTTGTGTCCATCCCATCCCTTCTCAGAGCCTGTTTTTTAATTAACTTTAACAAATATGTGAACACTCTGAGCTGGGCTGGAAGAAAACAACACAAGAGCAGCATTTTGAGGAAAATGAAGTGATTTATGTGGCTGCTTAACACAATAATGTGTTTTCACAGCTCCAGTGAAGGTGTAGATAAATAACATTGTTAATGTGAAGCAGCACAGACTGTATTTTGTTATAATTTTATGCAGTTTTGCCTGTGGAAAAATATTATCCATGTGCTTTTTCCACCCAGCATTTCTTATTTTTTTGAATCCAAAATTTTAATAACTTCTCAAATTAACTTCTCTCTGTAGGAAGAAAGATGTCTGTGATGTTGCTGCAGAATACATTTTAGGAGGAAAATGTGGTAATTCCTGGAAAGATAAGGCAAATCCATTTATTACTCCCTTAAATACTATTTTTAGTTCTATTTTATTATAATTAACATGTTGCAATCCATGACATGCTCTGGATTTATTTATTTTGAAAGTTATTGAGCCCCATTCTGAGTTTAAGTGAGTAAAACTCCATCACTAGCAGGAAAAATGCCTCAGTGAACTCAAATTCCAGAGGGAAAATCCCTGGAAAAGTGCTTTTCCAGACCACTGAAGCTGGATTTTATTCCAAGGGAGAGCAGTGCCATATTTTACAGGTCACACACACAGGGCCACATTGTGCCTGGGGCTGATTTTCATCCCAAAAATCTGATGGTGAAGGAAAAACTCTGGCAGGGAATTTTTACCTTCACATCCAGGTCTCATTCCATTTCCACAGAGGAATATTCATCAAGTCCTGGGATTAATCCCTGGAATAAGCTGGACTTTTGAGTTAAATCTCCCCAATTAACTGAGTCCTGTAATTAGGATGTTGCTCCCCAGCCTGCTCCAGGTTTTGGGAATTAAACCCCTATGGAAGGTGACTTCATTTACCTGCAGGATAACTGGGATTTTTACACTCCAGAGCAACATTAACAATTTTTCTAGGATTTATTAAATAGTCAAATGGTGATATCTAGTGGTGGTTTCCTTTAGTACTTTCCAGGTCAGGATTTCCAGAGCTTTACAACCATTTTGCAACTAAATCCCAAAATCCACCTTTTTTTTTGAGGAAGCCTTAATTCCCACAAAAAGGATGCCCAGGTTTGCAGAATAACAGTTTCCATCAGTGGATGTTCTTTTATTCTGCAGGCTAAAATCTGGAAGGACTCAAAACCTGGAAGGCCAAACCCTTCCCTTTGGGACTAAAAAAGATGGAATATCTGATAATCAGAAAAATCTCAAACACTAAATACCTATATTTTTAATTAATTTCTCTTTTAAACAGGACAATGCCATTTGTTTTTCAGCTTGCCATGAAATTCAATCTGAGTGGTTTATTTTTTCCCCCAAAATATAAAATTTGAGCTGATTTTAATGGGCTCAAATCTGTGTTCCTTCCTTTTCTCCACAGGTTTATAAATGACATTCCAATACTGATTTTTTTCTCTCTGTTTTCCTCCTGTTTTACATTAAAGGTTTCCAAAAATCAGATATTTCATTGTAATTAACCTAATTTTCTTTTTCTTTCCCAGAAGATCCTCACCACTTAATCCCTGCCTGCTTTTCCTTCAATTTATTTGTGATAACTCCACATTTGTTGGGAATATAAATCACTTGTGAGGGTCAGTGGTAAATGAGTAAATGAGTGTCCAGGTGGTAACAAACCTTCCACTCCCCACATCCTCCTCCATGGAAATAAAAGGGTTTAAAATTGAGCTGTGAATCCCAAGGGGCCAAAATCCTTCTTCCTTCCCTCCTGTTCCATGTAGGGGTTGGGAATATTCCCATCCACTTGAGGGCTCTGCTTTTGGGAAGGTGAAAATCTGGAGGAATATTGGATGTTGTGGAGAAAAATGGAGGGGATTTGTCCCTGCAGCTGAATTATTGAATTCCAACATATTCCACAAAATGTGTTGGAAACTCTGTGTGGATCTCCCTGTGAGGCCTTTGTTTTCCTTGGGAATCTTGTCTGGGATTTCTTGAGGGAGAAAATTTGTCACTATTATCATATATTTTTAAATTGTAATTTTTGGAAATGCTGGTGCTCCCCACTTTTCCTGGGGTTTCAAGTGCTGGAGGAAGGGGCTGAGAATTTAATTCCTGATATTTAAGTGCTGAGGGAAGGGGCTGAGAATTTTATTTCCTGATATTTAAGTGCTGAAGGAAGGGAAAGCAAAGCCTTGGTGCCCCAACACTGGGGTGGGACACAGGGAAACCCCTCCTGCAACAGTGTGGGGAGGAGGGTGGAAAACGTGAAAAACTCATGGAATGACACAATGGGTTGGGTTGGAAGGACCTTAAAGCTCTTCCATTGCACCCCTGAATTAAATTATTTAATTCCTGATATTTAAGTGCTGAGGGAAGGGGAGGAAGGGGCTGAGAATTTTATTTCCTGATATTTAAGTGCTGGAGGAAGGGGCTGAGGGTTTTATTTCCTGATATTTAAGTGCTGGAGGAAGGGGCTGAGGGAGTTGAAAAGCAGCCCCAGAAGAAGAGCTGGGACTTCAGGGGTTCCAGGTCCCAGCACTGCTGCTCCTCCAGGGTAAGGGGGAACTGCTCCTTTCCTAAACACAACTCCAGTTGGGCCAGACTGAAACTGGGGAACTCCCAGTGGGAATATAAACTCTGGGATGGATGGGCTGGGAGAGCTGGGAATGTCACCTGGAGAAGGGAAGGATCCAGGGACACCTTGGAGCCCCTTCCAGACCCTAAAGGGGCTCCAAGAGCTGGAGAGGGACTTGGGACAAGGGCTGGAGGGACAGGACACAGGGAATGGCTTCCCACTGCCAGAGGGCAGGGACAGATGGGATGTTGGGAAGGAATTCCTGGCTGGGAGGGTGGGGAGGCCCTGGCACAGATTCCCAGAGAAGCTGTGGCTGCCCCATCCCTGGAAGTGTCCAAGGGCAGGTTGGATCCCCCTGGGATGGTGGGAGGTGTCCCTGCCCATGGCAGGGGAGCAATGGATGAGCTTTAAGGTCCTTCCAACCCAAACCATTGTGTCATTCCATGAGTTTTTCACGTTTTCCACCCTCCTCCCCACACTGTTGCAGGAGGGGTTTCCCTGTGTCCCACCCCAGTGTTGGGGCACCAAGGCTTTGCTTTCCCAGGCTCTGATTTGATATTTAGGGATCCTTGATCCTCCTCGAAAATTTTCTCATTTTGTGCAATAATCCAATTTCTTCATCTGCTGTGTTGCTATTTTTTGCTGTCATTTCCCATCTGGAGTGATCACACACTTCTGCTTTCCAGTGCCAAATTTGTAAAGCACAGACCATTGATTCACTTGCTCTGTCTGTTGCTCAACTGTATAAAGTTGCTGTTTCAATTTCAATAATTAATTACAAATCTGAGATGTAACAAAAATTAACGAAGAGCAAGAGAACCCAGATTCACTTTTTTTTTTCTGTGTATGCACAAATATTAGTGCTTTGTCTCAAATGAATGAGATTTGTGAATGTAATGGAAGAGGGAACTATGCAAACTAATTTCCTGGAAATCTTGGCTGGAAGTTTTAAATTAGCAAATCTTGTTCCTCTTTCCTGTTACTTGAGTTATAAAAAACCTCTTTCCTGGAATAAAAAAGCGAAGACATTTCATGTTGCTTATGCAAAATTGGTGCAAATGAGGCTGTAAAATATTATGTGCATATATCACATGTTTGGAAAGGAAACAGGGAACAGCTCCTTTTCCCTTTGCTGCCCAGGCTCTGCTCCAGCCATTAAACATCAGGTCAGTGATCACAGGCAAAGCCATTGCACTGGAATGGCTTTGGGACAGATTTATTGGAGATTTTATGTAACCAGCACATCCCAGGAAACAGCCACCTGCTTATGTTTATTCCACCAAGAATCCAAAGGCTGCATCCAGCACGAAAAGGACTTCAAGGAAAGTACTTTGGGTGTGTGGGACCTGAGTGGGTGTCCAGGGAGCAGCTGATAAATGGGGATTGGTCTCCACACTCAGCTGGAATTCCAGAAATTGAATATCCATGATGTCACTGGAAGGAGTTTTATTGTAAGAGTTTCATTATTTTGGTTTCTTCTTATTAATGTTGCGTTTGCTCTGTGGAATTTTGTGCAAATTCTCATTAAACCCAGATTTTGGAGTGAAACCCTCTCCTGCCTGGGCTGTGTGGGGTTCACCCCCCTCCCTGCAGCACAAAGTCACTTCTCAGGGGCTGCCCAGCCTGGGATGTGCTGAGAAAACCCCACCTTCTGCCTTGGGGTCTGAAGGGTTTTTCCGTTCCTGCTGCCCAGAATAGCTGTGGTTGGGATCCTTCCCAGAAAGGGAAGTGGGCTGAGGGGGTTGCAGGTTTTTAGGGTAAGCTAAAAAAAAAGGTTTTCTTCTAAAAAAAAAAATGCAAACACTAAAACATCTTGGGGTGATCCCTAAACAGAACTACTGAGTTCTGCAGGGACTGAAGGCTTTTCCAGGGAAAGCCAAGAGCTTCCACAGGGATCATCCCCTGTGTCACCCAGGGGCTGCCTGGGCTCAGGAGTGAGTGTTCCTTGAGGAAAAAGAGGCAGAAATGTGACATTTTTATTGGAAACGCCTGAATTTTGGTCACCATCTAACACTGTTCTTCCCCCAGTCCTCATTCCCCCAGGGGAAGGGAATTGTGCAATTGTGGGCATCAGAATCCAGCCTGGAAACCCACAAATGTGGGAAAGAGCATTGCATTAGCTAAAAAATGAAAGGCTGTCCATAAACAGTGCCTGAAAAAGTGGTTCAATAATGTCAATAACCATTCCAAGAGCAACAACGTGTATTTTGTTGTCATGGAACTTGGGGAAAATGGTTTGGCTTTGGGTTTATTCATAGCTAGTAAATAAGGAACAGGGGGAAAATAAATATTTAAGGGAGTTAATGAGTTTATTTATATAGAACTTCAGGATAAAATGATGCAAAACAGGAAAATGAGGAGTTTTCAAAGCCCTCAAAGCAGGGCCAGGTTGTTCCAAGCCCTGTCCAGCCTGGCCTGGGACAATTCCAGGGATGGGGCAGCCACAGCTTCTCTGGGCAATTAGGTTGGATTTGATGATCCCAGATCTTCCCAAAGTTAATGATTCTATCATTTTCTAAGTTAGTTTTATTTGGAAAATGCAGCATATTTTAATATTATTCTCTCTGTTGACCTTCCTCAGATTCTGTCCCAACTCTGTTGTTTTTTCTGGTTCCATTATCAAACAAATATTGAATTTTACACACAAAACCATTTTCAGGACTCTCTGAGCTCCCTGCTGCAGATTTTTTCCCCTCTGAGACGCAAATGTTTCATTTTTGGCTTAAGGGAAATGAAGGTGAATATTAACTTTCTAGCCTTTTTTTTTTTTCCCAAAGAATCACAACAAAAATGGATTATTTAGGGATGGAGGAGAAAGAGAGGTTGGCTAAACTTTTCCCATGCTGCCAAATGGAACAAGTCCTCCAACTCTTAACTTTAGCACCAAATATTTCAGCAGAAAGAGGAAATATGGTCTGGGCTGTGAGCCCAGGCTCTTTGTTCTGGCTGAGCAACTTCTTAATTACTTCTTACTTGCTGTTAAGGGTAATGAGTGATCCCTTGTTAGATATTAGGAAGGAATTCCTGGATTGGAGGTTGGGAGGCACAGGGTGCCCAGAGAAGCTGTGGCTGCTCCATCCCTGGAAGTGTCCAAGGCCAGGTTGGATCCCCCTGGGATAGTGGGAGGTGTCCCTGCCCATGGAATGGGGTGGAACTGGATGAGTTGAAGGTCTCTTCCCACTTAAACCATCCTGTGATTCCATGAAATCCAAAAGAATCCTGGTGAAGTAGAAAGAAGTCACTCCTAGAGGGTGGCACTGCATCTCTCCTGCACTTCCAAAGTTTCTCCTCCTCTTCCTTCACAGCAGGGCTCAGGAGCAGGGAGCTCACGTGCTGCTGGGCCCAGGCTCTGTGTCTGGGTGATACTGGGAATTGGGTCACCAGCCTGGCCCTGGCAGCTCCATTTGGTGTCATTTGGAAGGGAACAAAGGGGCCATCGATCCAGCTGGAACAGCCCCGGGGCCCTGTTTTAATTACGTGTGTTCTTTGCACTAAATTTATCCCTGTTGAAACATCAGCAGCTCGAAGGGAACTTCACAACACAGGAATTTGACCCAATAGTTTTTTTTTTCTATATTATTAAAATCTGTTAAACACACTTGCAAATATATTTCTTTTTCCATCCCTCCAACTATTCTATTCAGTTTTCAATGCAGTTTTCAAGTGATGATGAGAATTTCTATAAATCCTTCTTGCTGGAAGAAACTGTAAGCGATTGTTGAATCTGTTTTGTCCTGCACAAGTGACCCCCATCCTTTCCCCTCTGTGTTTGGCACAACAAACTGGGGGATTTGCTTGATTTACCAACTGAAAGCTGATTATCAGTGATGCTGCTGCTCTGTGGGCACTGGAGAAATCCAGGGAAGTCCATGGTAAGATGAAGCCGTTTCTGGATGGGGCTCTTTTATGGAATCTGTTCCATCAATTCTCCCTTCTCTATCAGTGAAGATTATTTTTTCCTCTCCAAGAAGAGTTTCTGAGAGACTTGGAGCCAAAACATGCCCGGAGTATGGACTAAAATACCACTTGGTCAAAGGGCACACGAGGCATTTCTTCAAGGAAACATCCCCAGGCAGAGCCTCCCCTGGGCTCGGGGCTCCAAAGGCTCTGAAACTCCTCTGGGATGTCCTTTGGAAGCTGCTGGCCCAGGAGAGGGATGGGTGTGAGGTGGAGCAGTTGCTCCTCCCTTTGCAGCCACGGGCAGGACTCGTGTGTCCGGCAGCATTCCCGAGGGTTCCCCGCCGGAGCGGGAGCGGCCGCAGGTCTCGGGGGATGGAGGGACAGGGAGTGGCCGCTGTCCTGGCTGGGCCCCTGTTCTCCTGCCTCCTCCAGGCCCCTGGCACGGGAGCCCTGCAGGAGCTGCCCGAGGACGTGGTGCTGGAGAACCTCAGCTGGGCAGAGGAGCCTCCGGGCAACGAGTCCTCGGAGCATCCCTTCTTCTCCCTGGATTACCAGCACGTGCAGGTGCCCTTTGAGATCACCCTCTGGATCATGCTGGCATCCCTGGCCAAAATTGGTGAGGCCTCTGCAGAGTGTGAGGGATGGGAGTGTGGGAAGGGATGGTCTTTGCTTCTCTGCTTTCTCAGTCTTGGAGCCTGGGAAAACCAGCTGAGCCCATTAATTGAAAATAGCAATATTTTCAATAATAAAAAATATTTTTCTTTTTATATATAGCAATATTTATATATTTCTATATATAATTTTTTTTATCTAAATATATATTTATATATTG
>WEIV01007689.1:581725-617329 GCA_013390005.1 Calyptomena viridis | reverse complement strand
GTACATATTATATAAGTATATATTTTATATGTCTATATGTATATATAATGTATTTTAATATATTTATATTAAAATATATTTATATTTATATTTAATATATTTATATTATGTGCATCTATTATACATACAGCCATATATTATAATTACAATTAATATAATTAATATTGTGCTCTAGACATAAATAATATAGGTATTTTCAGTAATTTTCAGATTTCCCAGACCATTCCTGACCTACTTCACCTTCACTGGGTGCCTTTATTTCTGCTGCTGCACGGTGTAATTTACCAAAGGCAGGAGAATTCCCTCACAAACAAGTGTTTGGGCTGGTGAGACAATCCAATTCTCTCTCCATGACACAATCCAATTTCTCTCTGTCCATCCTCCCAGGCTTCCACCTCTACAACAAGCTCCCTTCCGTCGTTCCCGAGAGCTGCTTGTTGATTTTTGTGGGACTCATCATGGGGGGGATCATCTACGGCCTCAACGACAGGTCCCCCCCCGTGATGGACAGCGACATCTTCTTCCTCTACCTCCTGCCCCCCATCGTGCTGGACGCCGGTTACTTCATGCCCAGCCGCCCCTTCTTCGAGAACATGGGCACCATCCTGCTCTACGCCGTGGTGGGGACCATCTGGAATGTTTTTGGGATCGGCTTTTCCCTCTATGGGATCTGCCAGGTGAAGGCGTTCCGGCTGCAGGACGTGTCCCTGCTGCACAACCTGCTCTTCGGGAGCCTCATCGCCGCCGTGGACCCCGTGGCCGTGCTGGCTGTGTTTGAGGAGATCCACGTCAACGAGAAGCTGCACATCCTGGTTTTTGGGGAATCGCTCCTCAACGACGCCGTGACTGTGGTGAGCACCCACAGGTTTGGGATGGTGGATGTTCCGAGGAAGGGTGGGTTGGTGATGAGTGGTGGGATGAGAGATCTCAGCCTGGGAGGGACCTTGTGGCTCTTCCCAACTCCCTGACAGGAGGTCGGGCTCTGCTCCCAGGGAATGAGGGACAGGCTGAGAGGGAACAGCCTCAGTTGTCACCAGGCAAAGTTTAGATTGGAAATTAGGGAGAATTCCTTCATGGAAAGGGTAAAGCATTGGAACAAGCTGCCCAGGAAAGTGGTGTAGTCACCATCCCTGAAGTGTTCAGAGAAGATGTGGGTGTGGCCCTTGAGCAAATGACTTAGTGGTGACCGTGGTGGTGCTACTGGTTGATGGGTGGACTTGATGATCTTGGAGATCTTCTCCAACCCGAAGGATTCTGTGATCTGCTGAGGGAAAAGTCATCACCAGCCTCTCCCAGCCGAGGGCTCCTGGTGCAGTTCCTGGCCTGAGGTCTGAGCAGCTTTCAGGTGAACAGCTGGGGACAGAAATGCCCAGGAGTGCCACAGCAGTGCCTGGTAGGACCAGACCTCAGAAATCCCAGCAGTGTATTTGGTGTCACGACTACATGTGGCCACACGTGGTGAATACTTACTTGTTACCACATAGGAGGCACGATCCCCAAGTCACAATGCAATCAAACACAGGCTCTTGATGCAGTGCAAATTAGGAATACATTTATTGATTTAACAAATTTTTATATCTTTTCTAAAATGATTACATAATAAATAAGCAAAACTATTGGATAAAAACCTTTGCCCAGAAATCCACCCATGATATTTGATTGGTTGGCAAGGCAGAAATATAGAATACAATACCTTATAATATATCAACTCTAGAGTTGTCAAAAAAACAATGCTGGAAACAGTTTCAGTGTGCTTTGGCACATAAGACTGAGTAAAGTTATACCAAAGGAACAGAGCAGAACAGAACAGAGCTCTTTCTCATAATCCCAAACCACACATAATGTGATCTATACTCACTAACAGCTGCTTCCCTCTTTCCTTGTCCCCAAGGTGCTCTACAAGCTCTTCCGATCTTTCTGTGAGATGCCAACCATCAAAAGCACGGATGTTTTTGCTGGAGTCGGGAAGTTCTTCGTGGTTGGCTTGGGAGGAGTGTTGGTGGGGCTGAGTTTTGGGTTCACCGCCGCCTTTACCACGCGTTTCACCAAGGACATCCGTGTCATCGAGCCGNTAATCCCAAACCACACATAATGTGATCTAAACTCACACTTACTAACAGCTGCTTCCCTCTTTCCTTGTCCCCAAGGTGCTCTACAAGCTCTTCCGATCTTTCTGTGAGATGCCAACCATCAAAAGCACGGATGTTTTTGCTGGAGTCGGGAAGTTCTTCGTGGTTGGCTTGGGAGGAGTGTTGGTGGGGCTGAGTTTTGGGTTCACCGCCGCCTTTACCACGCGTTTCACCAAGGACATCCGTGTCATCGAGCCGCTCTTCGTCTTCCTCTACAGCTACCTGTCCTACCTCACCGCCGAGATGTTCCACCTCTCGGGCATCGTGGCGTAAGTTCCTGGCCAGGAAAACTCTCTGCTTGTATTTACTGAGAAAGATCAGGCAAAGTTTGGAACTTGGAGTTGGAAATCTGTGTATGCCAAGGATGAAAGCCTGTGGCAGAGCCCTCTCCAAATGTCCCTCTGTTTCCCAAATCACACCTCAAATTGCAAGTCACTGCTGGTGGATTCGTGGGGGTTGTTGAGGAATGTTTGTTTGAGCTCCATGGTTTTTGTTTGGAAAGCCAGGGCGTTCATGCAGGGAGATGTCGAGGAGGTTTGGCAGAGCCAGGAAAGGCTTTCTTGGCTTATTTAGTTATTTTCCCTGTGTTTTTCCAGTCCAAACCAACATGGGAAGAGCTACAGGGAGGATTTAGTCAGCTCCTTGGAAAGGCCTGGTCTTGGTTTACAGCACATCTGTTCTCACCACCCCCACTCTGGGTGGTCCCAAGGGGGGCAGAGCCCCTGTGGGGGCAGAGCAAAGAGTGATGTTGTGGGAGATGAAACCTGGAATTATTCCTGCTTTTTGGGGCTCTAATGGAAACCTGTGCCTTGGAGTTTGGGACCTGGCACCAGAAGCTCAGACCAGGCTCCTGGTCCTCAGCCAAGGGTGTCATCCAGCATCTCCCTGTCTCCAGTAACACTGGAAACCTGACCAACTGCAGTCAAAGCTGTCAGAGATGTTTCAATTCTTTTATTTTTCTTTTTACTGGCAGATCTTTCAATAGAATGAATAATTTTGGGCTGGATCTTTCAGTTTTAAGAGACTCTGTGCTCACTTTGTGCATTTCACTGGCAGAGCAGGAGCTGAGATGAAAATTCGATATAATGACCCCAATGCTCCCCCAAATCTCACCCTGGAAAGCAGAGGGAGTTGAACACCAGGGTGATTCAGCCCTCCTGGGTTCTGTGGGCTGAAATCTGTTGTGTTTGGTTCTCCTACCAAAACTGAGTCAGCTGGTGCTCAGGATCACAAGCCCCAAATATTCCCCCAAAGGCTCCAAAGTGCTTTTCTCCTCCATCGATACCTGCAGTGCAAACAACTGTGCAGCTGATAATAGTGAAGAGAAAAAAGCAAATACAAAACTGAAGTCAGTTCCCAGCTCGACACAGGATCTGGGAGATCTATTTTAAAAGTAAGGATATAAAGCATTGGATTTAAACCATTCCTGTGTCTCACAGGTTTTGTTTCCTCAGCTGGTTAATAGGAGCAATATTTGAGCATTCCTGAAAACACTTCTAGCTCTGGGAATAGGTAGGAAAAGCCTATTTACAGGAGTGCAAGGCAGAACAGTGAAATAAATATGCTGCATAATCATTGTGGAGCACAAAACATTCAATCCTAATGGTGTCTCCTTCCATCAATCACAATCTGCTGTGCCCATTATGGAACCCATTTTCTCTTCCTTTGAATAATGCATTTTTTCTAAAGCCAAACAATGGCCAAGGCAGCTGATTCCTGCCCTGTGCCCTCCTAATTGCCAAATTAGAAATGCCTCTCTTGCATATCTGCAGTTCAAACAATTGGTTCTGTCGTGGCCAGGGAATACTGGATTATAAACCCCAGCTTTTGGCAGCCTGTTTCTTTGGAAAATAATCTGATTGCCAAAAAATCAATTCTACATCATCCAAAAAAAAAAAAAGGAACTGTAACTGTAAACCAGTCTGTTCAGCAGATGGGTTTTACTTTGTTTTTCCCTTTCTTTTTCTCTGTTTGCCCTTGCCCTGGTGTGAATGTCCATCTTTGAAGCTGTGGCAGGTGAAGTTTATTCCTTCTCTGTGTCCCTGCTCTGACTCCATATCCATATTCCAATAAGCATTCCCAAACCACAGCTCTGGAAGTCACTTGCCCATAAATACTTGTTGGATTTCCTAATTTCTGGCTGGAACTCTTTTACCCACTATTTATTGAGGCAACTGAAGGATTTATTATTATTTTTTCGGCCTCTGGTTCAATCCTTGTTGTTCTTTCTGGCTAAAAAGGGTCAATCTGAATAGGATAAATCAGACCAGACTGATTTCAGAACATTGTGAAGCATTGGTACATTTTCTTAGGAGGTGAAAGATGTGAATTCAAACAACATTTGGTAAAAAAAGGAATTTAAATACTTGTCTCACATCACCAGATAAAATGGGATCTCTTCCCCCAGCAAGAACATCACAACTTTCCTCATTCTGACCTTTCTCATCCTGTGCTTTTACTACAATTCCTCTCCCTAAAACCCAGTTTTAAATTCAGACAAACCCAAATATTTCTGTCTTCAAAATAATGCAGAGAATTTGTGAAATTCTGGGGTTAACTGTGATGTTTTCAGTACCAAGCAGTTGCATGGATGTCTGAGTAGTTGAGCTGAGAGGACAGTTATGGGTGAGCCACCCCCTCTTTGCATCTCAGTGGGTCAGTTACCTGTCCTGGGCACAGCAGATGTTCCAAGTCAGGATCTGCTTCTCCCTTGGCTCCTCTCTCTGTGATCCAACACAGAGTCACCACAATATCCCCTGTGAAAGCCATTTTTAATGAACTAAAAATGTGGATGCCTTACAAAACACCAATGGAAAGCAGATCTTGGAAATTTCAAGCCATTTTGCTGTTGCTGCTACAATATTTAGAACAAAATATTTCAGTCCGGATTAAAATATAAAAAAAAAATGGAGCTTTGATACTTGGAGCACTTGATTGCTTTGACCTTCTAGGATTGCTGGCCTGAAAATATATTGATCTGCAAAGCTGATGAATTAGACTAAGCACATGTTCCCTGGAACCTGAAGAACCAATAATCCATGAAAAAGTGTGAGGCAACTGCAAGGTCAGAATTTGGTGAAGTTAAAGAACCGAGGGGAAGAGTTGGGTGTCACTTGGAGGAGTTGCTTTGTGCTCTGATCAAATGCAGCACACAATGAGTTGTTTATCTGTTAAAAACCAGATTCAAACAGGTCAACTCAAGCTGAGTTGGGCAACTCCCAAAGTATTTTATTGTCCTGGTGATCCTCTCGATGTTCCTGCAGCAAGTGAGATGTCTTCAAACACCCAAGACTTGATGAAACCTACTTTTTTTCATGAATGATGAGTAGAAAAATGTATTAAATTTGTTTTCACTCTCTCAGCATCATCTCTTGTGCCATGGGCATGAAGCGTTACGTGGAGGCCAACATCTCCCTCAAGTCCCACACCACGGTCAAGTACTTCATGAAGATGTGGAGCAGTGTCAGTGACACCCTCATCTTCATCTTCCTTGGGGTTTCCACCATTGGAGAGAACCACGAGTGGAACTGGCCCTACATTTGCTTCACTGTCATTTTCTGCCTCCTTTGGAGAGCTCTAGGTAGGGGAAATGATGCGTTTTCATTTTTTATGTGGATTTTTTATGTGTTTGTGGGAGTGAAAAATGGGATTCCATCCTCCTTTCCTGTTGTCTCTGCATGTGTGATTATCCCAGTTGGAAGTTACCAGGACTGAACTGGGACATCCCAGCCAATGCTTCTCTTCTGCTCCATCTTAATCCCAAATTTTGCATTTTCCTGGAATTTCCTGCTCTGTGGTGCTGAATAGTTGTTGTTATGATGTTTTATCAATACCTCTGTCTTTGATCCCTCCTCCATTGCCATGGTCTCCATTTCCAAGGTCTCCAATTCCATTTTAGTCCCTTTTAGTCCCTTGGAGTGCTCAGAACAGGAGGGAATTGCAGGCACTTCCCTTGGGATCAGAGATCCTTGTCCACCCACGGGGCTCTGACAGCATATTCTCAGTTCTGGAGGTTTAAGGGATTTAATCCATAAAAAGCTCATGTACAGCACAGTCTTCCCATGGGAAACTGGAGGAACCTTCCCACAGCAGTCCCTGGAGATGCTGAGCTTTGACACCTAAAATGTGAGGAGGCTTCTGCTCCTGCTGAAGAATTTGAGGTCAGGGTTGGATTGGGGAATTGCTGAGGTTGGCAGGGACCTCTGGAGATCATCTGCTCCAACTCCCTGCCTGTGGCAGCACTGTGTCCACATGGCTTTTGGGCATCTCCATGGATGGAAACTCCACAGCCTTCCTGGGAAACCTGTTGACCAAAATATGTGACCACAAAAGCCCCCAAGACTCGGTGCTAACGAGGAGAGCAATGGAAATACTCTCTGATAACTGACCTCAGGAGTTTCCTTAGCCACAATTTCCATGAAAACCCAAATCCTGGTCCCAGAATTCCTCAGGATCCCATTTTTATACATTGTGAAGCCCCAGAAAAATAGATGCTCTGTGTTTCTGTCCCTCCCAATTGTATTTTGTGCTGATTTGGTGTCTGCAGAGGCTGAACCCCCTTTCCTCTCACAGTGCTCTCACCTAATGAGTGCAGAGTGCCTGTCTCCTCATTGAGGGATATTTTTAAGTACTAACTATATTTGTGGGTATAACAGCACCTATTTTTGGCCGAGAATTCGAGAGCTAAAAAATATTCACCAGGATTTATGTTTACAAACCACTGAGTCAAACAGTGAACTGGGGTTTGACAGACACTCCAGGAAATTGTTTAAATGGGACAGGCCCTGATTAGCAAGACAGGGCAGAATGGGGTTTATTAGCTGTTAATCCATGCCAAGGTTTGTTTTAATAACTGTGCATCACACTTGGAGGTGTGCTTATTATTTGTGCATTCAAGTGTTTTATTACCATTAAATGGTTTTCTCTTAAATTATTTGCTCACATAAAAGGAGTTCTGACTGAGTTTGACTTTTTCAGTTCAAAACAAGACAGAAGTAATGGTGCAAAAGCTCCCCAAAAACCCTCCCCAGGCACAGCCCTTCTGAGTGGAGCTGAAATTATACAGCACATTGTCAGGGCTCAGGCTGCAGCCAGGAGAGAAAACCCTCTTTCTGGTCAAAATCCCACTGGAATTAAGTAAGAACACACAAACCAGGGCTGGGAATGGTCTGACTGGCCTTGGATGGTTGTTGGGAGTGGGAGAACCAGAGCAGAGCAGAGGAAACTCCAGCCTTGGAGGTGGTGGTGGAGATGAGCCCTTGGTGGCTCAGAGCCATCCAGAGCAGCTCTGCAGTCATTAAATTTGGATATTAGGAAGCATTTCTTCACTGGAAGGTGGTCAGGCACTGGAAGAGGAAGTTTGGAAGGGAAGTTTGGAATTACCATCCCTGGAGGTGTTCAAACAACATTGCATGTGGCACTTGGGGACGGTGGTGGCCTTGGCAGTGCTGAGGGAACAGTTGCACCTGATGATCTTTGAGGGCTTTTCCAACCTTAATAATTGTGGGATTCTGTGATTCTGGAAGTGTTTGAGGCACTGATGCAGAAATGGGAGGAATTGGGGCCTTTTGGGTGGGCAGGGCTGGGATTGGTGTGGCAGCTCTGCCCCTGTCCTTCACAGGACCCTCCTAAATATTTGAGAATATTAAACCCTCCCAGGGCTCCTAAATATTTGAGAAAAGATTCTGCTGAAATTTGGGGAGTTACTTTGATATGAGAGAGATCATCTAAAAAGGAAAATAGTAATTGCATGACAGCACCAATTTCCTATGATTATCCAAGCACTGGGGAGATTTCCTTCTGCTCTTTCCCGAGGTATTTCTCCAGAAGAAAATACATTCTGCTCAGAATGATTAATTGTATGTCATCTCTTGCAGCAAACTGGCCTTGAATTAGTTTAGGGAATGCTAATAATAATTTATGAGGCAGGATTAAATGAAGACAAAGGCCAGGATATCAGCTCAAGTAAATTTTTGTTCCTTTAAATCATCAGCGCTGCCTGAGCTGGGCAGGAGTTGCATATGTGATCTGAGAGATGCTTTATTTTATTTATTTGGTTGGTTTTTAAGTTACAAAGAGCCCTGACACCAAAGAACTTCCCATCTGCTGGTCTGGGCACCAGCTCTGCAGAGCTCTGGAGATGGGGGAGGTGTTGCAAAGTTCAGTTAATTCAATTATTCCCAAACATCCTCAACTTTTGTTTCCTTCAAACTGGTCTGATCACTCACAGTTCAGATATTTTTAGCTGCAGGTGTGTGGGAAGATGTTTCATAGGTACAAATTAATTATTATAATTTCTTTTACAACCCCCTTCTAGAGAAGCAGCAGTGCTGTGGATCCAGCTAATTCCTAACAAAAATCCATGTCAGGCTGTGCCACCAGTTCTCAAAATGGCCATTAATCTTTGGGAAATCAGATGATTATCACATCCATTGGTATTAAAATCACACCTTCCTGATTTAAGGCCGGACTTTTTGTACCTTTCTGCATCTGTTTGTGGGTTTGCAAATGGCTGTAAATCACAGCAGTTGCTGTGTCACCTCACACAGCTTTAAATGCATCCTGTGTAAATCCTGGAGGGGAAAAAATAACATTGACACAGGTGCAATATGGCTACTTACCCAAGCTACTGCTTGGAAACTTTGGGAAGTTGGGGCTAAATTGTTGCTGATGATTTGCCTTAAAAGTATTTATAATCCAAGCAATTCGGTATTTTGTTGTCACCAACTGGAATAAACCATTTGATATTTCAGAACTGTGACCAGTCAGTATTTGTAATTCCTCAAATCAGAAATAAATTGGGGATTATTTTTTATGTGGACAAATCAAATTTCAACCTATTGGGCCAAGCTGGAAGAAAAATTCTCCAGTGGCATTTTGGGCCCTGCCAAGTTCCTTGTGGTTGGTGTTCACCCTTTCCATGATATTTTACTGTCAAATAGAAGATTATGAGTTTTTTCTAATTGTTCTTTTTGTCTGATGTGCCTCAATCTTCTTTCCTGCTTTTCAGGGGTCCTCGTGCTGACTTTCTTTGTGAACAGGTTCCACGTGAACACCATCACCAGTAAGGACCAGTTCATCATTGCCTATGGGGGGCTCCGGGGAGCCATTTGCTTCTCCTTGGTTTTCTTGCTCCCTGACTTTCACAGGAAAAAGCTTTTCATTGCAGCAACAACCGTCGTCATCCTCTTCACCGTGTTCGTGCAGGTAAATCCAGTATTTTGCACAAATCCTGATTTAAGACCCTCCAGGGGCTCGGTGGAGAAGGTTCCTGTCCCTCAGGCTGGGGTTGTAAGGAGTTCTGGTGCTCCAGGGCTGAGTTTGGAAGGAATTCTGGTGCTCCAGGGCTGAGTTTGGAAGGAATTGTGGTGCTCAGGAGCAGCAGCAGCCTCGGCATTGCTGTGACATCTAGTGGTAAAACCATTCCTGCAGCCTCCTGTGGGATGAGGAGCTGGGATGTGTCTCCCTGCTCCTCTCCCATCCAAAGGCTTCTCGGAAATACACCTTTTACTTCACCCACACCACATTTAAAGGAGGATGTGGTGGAAAAATCGGGGTCCTCTGGTCCCAAAGTGAGCGAGGCTGATGTGTACCCGCTGTTTATCCCAAAAAGTTGAGTGGGTCTCCATAGGGCTGAAGCCAGTGGGATGTGGGGATCTGGGAAAACTCCAGATTTGTGAAGGAAAGTGCAGGAAAACTCCCTGGGAGCTCCTGGTCAGGGGATTGAGGTCCATGTGGAGCTGCTGCCCCTGGCATGGGGAGCTGATTTGGGCCCTTTGGGGCTGGTTTGGGGCAGCAAAGTGCAGTCAGAGCACAAACATCTCCTTCTGTGATGCTCTGGGAAACCCTGACATGCTGCCACAGGGGAAGCACAATCCTGTAAATAGCTGGGTTTGTCCATCCCTGGCTCTCTCAGGGCATTGCACAACCCAGGGAACTCCTCTCCTTTGGCCTTTCCAACCCACTTGCACAAGGCTCTGCTCATCCCAAGCTTGGTCAATAATTTTGAGGAGGTTGACTGAGCAATTTGCCAAATCCTCAGCACTTCCCAGCAGGCTGGATGTGAGCCATGGAGACCAGGAAGTCCTCCAAGGAGTTGTGGCCTTGGTGGAATGCCACAAAAAGCCCTCATTGTTCTGCCTCTGGTGTGGTTTTAACTGTTTGAAGTTCACTCTCCCAACTTGGTGACCTTTTCCATGAAATTCTCAGCAAATGTAATGGTTGGGAGAGGGGGTGGGTTGGTTTGCTGCCCACACTGACCCCTGGGATGGCTGGAGGTGGAAAACATTCCATGACTGAGCCATAGGTGTTGGGTTGGGTAGAGGAGCATCACAGGGGACCTCCAGGTGTGATGTGACCTGGAATGACACGTGGGATTCCCAGAACTGTCCCAAAAACTGCTTTAAAATGCAAACAACTGCAGCTGATTATCCAGGAAGGCGAGAGGCCAAGCTGGATAGTCTCTACTTAATTTTTGTAATATCTGTTCTTTCTGAATTTTTGAGTTCTGTGTTATTGACTCTGCATTTTTTATTGCTATTAGCTATTAAAACGACACATTAATTGTTTCTGCAATTAAAAATGTGTTCAACTCTCCTCTGAGCCAGCATTGGTGACATTCAGAAGTCATAAACTCCATCATTTTTGCTGTAAACATGTCCTAGAGAAGTCATTTCATGCCAAGGCCAGACTAAGGAACACACCATGGCAGCACTTCAGAAGTTCTCTGACGAGGCTTTAAGGACATTCAAACTTTTCCCTTGCCCCTTCCCACCAGGTGGATGCTTTGATTAGTAAAATTAACCATCAAAGATGGTTGGAGTAATTAAGGGTCTGTGACACAGACTATGCAGGAGAGAGCAGACAATTCCTGGTGGTGGCTCCGTGCTGAGAAATCCCTGGGATTCCCATCCTTTCAGGCATTTGAAGTTTGACCTCTTCAGGCCCTTTTCCATCTGGGAGGCCACAGGCAACAGCAAACCATGGGTTTGATCTTGAAATTATTGGGTGACTTTCTATGGGCTTTGAGTTGTTTCCCTCTGTGCCTCCAGGCTGCCACCACGAGCCAACCAAGTCTTTGGGTTGCAGTTGGGAGAGTATTTTTTAGTCTTGTTGTAGCTTTGGAGGTTTTCTGTGGCCAACAAAGCAGAGCAGATGGGAGGTGCTGGCTCAGACAGCAGAGTGAGGTCACTGGGGTGGGTTTTGTGCCAGTGCAGGTGCCACTGAAACAGAGGTTTGGAGGGGTTTGCTGAAGTTAGCAACATGAATTAAACATTTGCCATGATACAAAGCTAAGAAAATGCACATTTCTGGAGCCACCTACTGATAAAGGACAATACCCAGAGGAGACCAAAAGGTGCAAGAAATAGATAAAGAGCCTCCTGTCTCCAAACTGGTAGAATCAACAAAACTCACTCAAGATAACACCAAACAACCAGAGCACACGCAGAGGAGAAAAGTTCAAAAGTTTAACCTGAGGAAAACTGGCCTTTAGCCTCAAAAGTCCACTGAAAGGAGTTTTTTTGGGACCACCAAAACAAAGGACACATGCTCAGAAGGGCGAGAACCTAATTAACATACAAGGCGAGGACAGGCGGGGCCGAGAGTTGAATATGCATGAAAAAGTTATGTAACCCAATGCATATGGAACACCTTTGTAAATAAAGATGTGGTTCAGGCTGGGGTGAGTTACACAAGTCTTTGGAGAATTATCTCCTTTGTGTCCAGCGATGTTTACATACCCACTTCACAATCTTCAAAAGTTATGGAGTTTTATTTATTCCGCATCGTTTCATTACCAGGAACATTGGATGTGCCCAAAGGCTGATTTTTGTGCTGGTGGTTGTTTTGCAGGGAATGACCATCCGTCCTCTCGTGGATCTGTTGGCTGTCAAGAGGAAAAGGGAGAGTGCTCCCACAGTGGGGGAGCAGATCCACATTCGGGTGAGTGTCGACACACGGCCAGAGCTTCCTGAATCCTCTGCTGACAGGATGGTCCCTCTGGAATGTGTCTCCTGCAGATCTGACCCAAATTCCCTGCAGGTCCCACCCTTTCCAGGTGGGAAGTCCTATCCAGCTCCCTAACCATGGGTTGTTTGCATTGGAAGAGCAGCCACTGGTCAGGCTGATGTTGCACAAAGGTGAGCCCTCACCTAAAACTTGAAACTCTGACCCAATTCCAAGTTTTCTGCTTCTCTGGAAGGAAAGGAAGAAGGAAAGAAAGAAAGTGAGGATTGGTTGTTTTCAGGGTTGGGATCTTCCACGTGTTCTCCAGTCCCATCGCCACCAGTGGTTGGGATATTTTTGCAATAAAATCAGACAAGGGAGGATAAGGTTGGGTGGAGGGAAGCTGTGAAGTGTCCAAGGCCAGGCTGGATGGGGCTTGGTGTCCCTGTCCATGGCAGGGGGTGGGATGAGATGAGCTTTGAGGTCCTTTCCAACACAAACCGTTCTGGGATTCTAAAGCTGTAACTCAAATTTCATTCACCTTGTTCTCACCACCCAAACAGTCACAGAGGACTTCAGAGGGAGGTTCAGCTCCGGGACATCCAGGGACTCCACACATCCAGCTGCTGCTTTGCATTTGCATCTGCATCCAGTGTCAAATCAATATATTTCTGAATCTTGTTCAATCCCAGTCACATTTCTGTGGGTTTGGCTCCTTCAGGAGAATTACTGTCATTGTCTTCCCTAGAAATAGAGCCATTAGGGCTGAGAACATTTATAAAACCTGTTTGGCACCTTCACAATGAGGTTGTTCTGCAGGGCTTTGTCTGAGGTGAACAGAACAGCTCAAGAGGCTGAAGAGTCTCTGCTGTGAACAGAGACTTTCTTCTTTTGTTGGTGTGTGAATAGTAAATCATCCCTGGAAATGTGTTTATTAGGAGATGTGAGCTGCAAATGGCTGTGTACCAATTAAGTTGAGAAGGTAATAATGCAAATAGTTAGAAATCAGGGATGAAAGCCAGGAGCAGGTTTCTTCCAGAAATTTATTTCTCCATCTGGATGAGTGGGACATTCTTGCTCTCAGGAGTGATGGTGACTGTGTGGGTGTAACTTCACAGAATCACAGCATGGTGATCCTTAAAGCTCATCCCATCCCACCCCTGCCATGGGCAAGGACACCTCCACTATCCCAGGTTGCTCCAACCTGGCCTTGGACACTTCCAGGGATGGGGCATTTCAGTGGTTCCCTCCAAACAGTGTTTTTGGAAGTCCTCACAACACAGAGGTGCCATTCTGAGGACACTAAACCCCCACCAGGCTGCAGGGCTGAGGGACCCACTCTGAAATTTTCTGTCTCTGACCCCCAAATAAGAGGTTTTTAAAAAATGAGGGCTGGAGGGAACTCCAGGGTCATTGGTACCTCATGGGGAGGGGCAGCAGAGCAGAGCCCTCTCCCAGTGTAGAGATGGGAGGGCAATTTGGGAAATTACAGAGATTTTCTAGGAGATTTTCATTTTTCTAGGTGGAAAAATGAACCTGTGTGGGATTTATAATATCATTTTAAACACTAATAATGTTTTTGTATGAGGTACAACATGGCCAATGCTTTCATTTGGTGGGAAGTGGCTGAGGGAAGGCACCATTTATGACTCAAGTCAAAGCATCATTTATGTGTTGCCTACATTTATATCCTGATTTCCTGAGTCCAATTGTCCTCAAACCCCCCAATATGAGCATTTCCTGCCTCCCAAGGCCCACAGGGAGGATGTGGGTGTTCTCTACATACTGGAGAGGGCAGATTCATGTCCCTCAACATTTATTCTCTGCTTGCCCAGACCTGAAAACAACCCAGCAAACCACTTGTTCTCCAGAACTGATGGATACACGTGGATGACTGGAGGGGGAATTACCCCAAGACCCCTCTCCTGCTTTCCCAGCTCCATATCCCGAGCTGGAAGCACCCCCTGTTTTGCTGGCTGGGTTCTCACCACTGTCCAGCCAAATCCTCTCTTCTCTTTAGTTCTTGGATCATCTCCTGGCTGGCATTGAAGATATATCTGGACACTGGGGACAGTATTACTGGAAAGACAAGTAAGGATTTGCTAAAATACAAGTGTGTACATGGGTAGAAAAGAGGAGGTTGGGGTTTATTCCCTAAGTTTCTGCTGTGGGCAGAGGAGCCTTTTCATCCTGGTGGCACCAGAGGGGCAGCTTTTCCTTGTCCAAGGTGACTCTTGGGGACCTTCCCTGCTTTTAGACAGCCTGGAAAAGCTCCTTTCTCCTCTCCTGTTGTGTCTGTCCCTTCTTGTCCAAAGGAATCTGCTGGAAGTGAAAGGGCTGTGGAAGAGCCCATCCCTGCCTGGCCATGTGGGAGCTGAGATGTCCAACCCAAGGCTGGCAACTAAGATAAAACCATTAAAAATTAACATTAAAAATAGGAGCTTGCAGCACTGCTTGTTGTGGACTGAAATGACAGAAGTTCTGTACAGATTTCTGTAGCAAAATGCTCGGGTTTTATGGAATTCTGGTAGTTTGTACATTTTAAGATTAAAAAAAAATACAGTGAGAATTAAAAAAAAATAGAATTAACATAAAATATACTAATAACAATTTACCAGGTTTAATTCCTGGGCTGTGCAAACACAGATGCAGCTGGTAGAGATTTTTTTTAGGAATGCCCATGCCTGGAAGTGCCACTAGAGGGTATGGGAATCACTGCTGCTGAGGAGCATCCTGGTTGCTTTAGAGATACTGATGATCTTAGAGGTCTTTTCCAACCTTAATTATTCTGTGATTTGAGCAGAAAGCAGGCAGAAATGGCTGAAGTGTTTAAATCTGGGGCTAAATCTGAAGTGTTAAAATCTGGAAGTGTTTAAATCTGGGGCTGCTGCATGTGCTGGCAGAACTTAGAGTTCATGCTAAATTTGGCACTTTGGGGAGCTTTTATTTTATTTGGCAAAGCTTTAATATTTTAGCTCATGTGCTGTAGTGCAGAAATAATTAGGGACTGACCTCCTGGCCCAACCATTTCTGGGAAGAAGGTAATGGATTTAATGGAATATGGGGCAGTCACAGACCATGAACCTGCTGGTTGGTGCTGGGGAGTCAGGGAGGAGACTAAACCCATCTTGCTTTGCCCTCCAACAGATTGGAATATTTCAACAGCAAATACCTGCAGAAGATCCTGCTCCGGGAGTACGACCAGCCCAAGTCCAGCATCGTGCTGCTCTATGAGAAGCTGGAGAGGAAACATGCCATCGAGCTGGCAGAGGCTGGGCAGCTGGGCCATGGCCCTGCACAGCCTTCCCTGTGAGCAAACCCTCCTCAAAACCACTGGGGGGAGGTTAAAAATGCTGGGGGGGATGAGCATCCACTGGGGGTACGTGGAGGTCACCCGAGGTACACGGGGACGGTGCTCTGAGGAAAAGGCTCTCGCCCAGTTTGGGGTGGTTTTGCACCATTAAGTGTCCTGAGGAACCACCGGGGAGAACAGAGGGCTGTTTGCATGTCAGAGTGGCCACTTGATGCCTCAGGTGGTTCTGAAGCTCTGCCATGGCTCTTTTATCCCCCAGGGATGGCCCAGCTCGGGTTCAAACACCAATTCCCAGGGGCTCCACCTGTAAGGATGAGCTGTGGGTCATGTTGCCTGTGGTGGGCACTGGGATATGAGGATGCACTGGGATTTGAGGATGCACTGGTTGTGCCCCTTCCAAAAGAAAGGATTTTGGTTTTCTTTGCAGCAACGACGGGACTGTCACAGCAGATCAAAAACTGGAGGATACTCTGAATCCTGATGTCCTGAATAATATGAAGGAAATACTGGCAAGGAACCTGTACCGGATCAGGAGGATGGTATCACTTTTCCCTCCATCTGTATTTTAAATGTCCACCAGCCCCAGTTACCTCAGAGAGCCCAACAGCCTGAGCAGATGTTATGAATATTTCCATAATTACCCACCCTGTCTCTTTGTGAGCAGAGAATAGTTGGCTGTGTGGAGCCAGATCCAGTTTCCAAGTCAGTGGCACATTTCTGTTTGCACATGACAGCTTTTGAAAGGTTCCCCCAGTCAGCCTATAATTTCAGGGAATATTTTCAGCATCAGGACCCAGAGGCAGAAAGGAGAAAGGAGGAGCACGTGGAACTTGAGGCAGATCCAGCAGCTCCTGGTTGCTGACAGGGCAGAGCAGGGATGGGTTATCCTCACATTGCATTTTTTCCCCTGGGAGAGAACACACTGGGTGAGCTGAGTGAGAACTAAAACTGCCCAGCAGCTTTGCCATGGAACTGGGACAAGTGGTTAAAGAGCCCAAACCCCAGTGTCTGTTTGCAGAATCCCTCGTGGATCGTGTCTGGGGTTTTACCCAGCACCAGGGCTGGGCATTGGAATTGCTGTTCACGTGGAGCTTATCCTACAAATCCACCTAAGCCTTTGTTTTAGGGATTACACACGGAATGCAGAGTCCTTGGGGATGGGGCTGCTTTGGGCAGCTCAGAGAAGCTGAGATAAGGCTGGAGGAAAGCTGGGCACCTGGGGAAGGGGGTGAAGGCACAGCTCCTGTTTGCACTTATTCCTGCCCAAATCCAGCCTCACCCCTTGTAGTGACAGTGTTATCCCAACTCCCACTGATGTTAGTGGGAGATTTAACTTTGGGATTTATAGTTTGCATGTTTTATACGGGAGGTGGGGCCGATATAAAACCCTGGAGGGCTGAAGGTGCCTGGAGCAGTCGTTGCACTCATTCCATGTGTCCCCTGGACTGGCAGAGCTGCATCCCAGCCCTGTCACTCACAGGGTTCTTGGGTGGCTTCCCATAAAAAAGCAGAGTTTGGAGCCCCATCCCCTCCCTGGGGCTCCTTCCCTCCATGCCCAGCTCTGATGGATGAGTGTATTCCCATAACCCTGGTCACAGGGGGTGAGGGCCTGCTAGGGGAGGGATAGGACGATCCCACATCCATGGATCCATGTATTCCCATAACTAGCAGGGTGGTCACAGGGGGTGAGGGCCTGCTAGGGGAGGGATAGGACGATCCCACATCCATGGATCCATGTATTCCCATAACTAGCAGGGTGGTCACAGGGGGTGAGGGCCTGCTAGGGGAGGGATAGGACGATCCCACATCCATGGATCCATGTATTCCCATAACTAGCAGGGTGGTCACAGGGGGTGAGGGCCTGCTAGGGGAGGGATAGGACGATCCCACATCCATGGATCCATGTATTCCCATAACTAGCAGGGTGGTCACAGGGGGTGAGGGCCTGCTAGGGGAGGGATAGGACGATCCCACATCCATGGATCCATGTATTCCCATAACTAGCAGGGTGGTCACAGGGGGTGAGGGCCTGCTAGGGGAGGGATAGGACGATCCCACATCCATGGATCCATGTATTCCCATAACTACCAGGGTGGTCGCAGGAGGTGAGGGCCCGGTGAGGGAGGGATGGGATGATCCCACATCCAGGATCCGTGTATTCCCATAACCCTGGTTACAGAGGATGAGGGCCTGCTGAGGGAGGGATGGGATGATCCCACATCCATGGATCCGTGTATTCCCATAACCCTGGTCACAGGGGGTGCAGGCCCACTGAGGGAGGGATGGGATGATCCCACATCCAGGATCCGTGTATTCCCATAACTAGAGGGGTGGTCACAGGGGGTGAGGGCCCGGTGAGGGAGGGATGGGATGATCCCACATCCATGGATCCGTGTATTCCCATAACCCTGGTCACAGGGGGTGAGGGCCTGCTGGGGGAGGGATGGGATGATCCCACATCCATGGATCCGTGTATTCCCATAACCATGGTCACAGGGGGTGCAGGCCCAGTGAGGGAGGGATGGGATGATCCCACATCCATGGATCCATGTATTCCCATAACCCTGGTCACAGGGGGTGAGGGCCTGCTGGGGGAGGGATGGGATGATCCCACATCCATGGATCCGTGTATTCCCATAACTAGCAGGGCGGTCACAGGGGGTGAGGGCCCGGTGAGGGAGGGATGGGATGATCCCACATCCATGGATCCGTGTATTCCCATAACCCTGGTCACAGGGGGTGAGGGCCTGCTGGGGGAGGGATGGGATGATCCCACATCCATGGATCCGTGTATTCCCATAACTAGCAGGGAGGTCACAGGGGGTGAGGGCCCACTGAGGGAGGGATAGGATGATCCCACATCCATGGATCCGTGTATTCCCATAACTAGCAGGGAGGTCACAGGGGGTGAGGGCCCACTGGGGGAGGGATGGGATGATCCCACATCCAGGATCCGTGGTGCCTCGTGCAGGGCCCGGCGTACAGCAGGCACACCCTTCCTGGGGAATCCGAGCCCACGGAACAGGCCCAGGAGATCCTGATCCTCCGGCACAAGAGTCTGCTCGTGGAAGTGACCGGGAGTGACGCCGGCAGCTCCAGGAAGCAGGTGAGAGGGAACAGGGATAACCAGGGACTGTGCACAGGCTGCTTTCCCTGGGGGCTGTAGCAGGGAATTCACAGCAGCCTGGTTGTTGCTGAGGGTGTTTCCTTTCAAAGACAAATCCTCTTACCTTAAATAAAAAAGGGTGTCTCAATCCCACATCACATTCCAACAAGTAGGAAATGCCGAGGAAAAAATCCCCAACCCAATTCCTGCCAAACCGAGGAGCTGCCCTGAGCACAGCCCTGTGCACTCCTTTGGGAACACAGCCTAGGAAAGTTCTTTACTGAGCAAATCTTATTACTTGGGCTTCACTCTGTGAATTCCAAGGTCTGTTTTTCCCGTGTTTTCTGGGAGCTGTCATTAAACACAGGAATTCAGTTGCATTGTCAGTGGTCCACTTGGATATACCAAATTTGGTATTTGTATACAAATACCAAATATTTGTTTGGTATTTTTTCTTCCCCAACTCTTTTTAAAGGACAAAAGTGTTTTTGTGAGTTTTCTTATTTATTCTGGGGGTGAGTTTTTTATTTTTAAAAGCAGCTACAGTTTTGGGCAGAAAATAGAGGGAAGTTCTGCTTACTGGATTCCTGGGAGAACCAACAATTTTTCTAATTTACTGCTGGCACAGCTCTGTGTTGGTTCATGGTTTGGATCTGAGGAGGAACAGGGTAAATACAATGTCTGTGACTGGTGCAGGTTTTTCCTGACTTCTTTGGAAATCAGGGAGAGAAGCTGGGCCAGCATTTCCCCATGGAAAGACAAAATGGTCCAGGAATGCATGAGGAGCAAGCTTGATCTTTTCAGTTCCTCCCATCCTCTCCACTCTTGCTCTAGAGGAAAAGCTTTTAACCCCTGTCAGATTTTGCTCCCAAACCTCCAGATCAGCAGCACTGTAGAATCGTGGAATATTCTGAGTTGGAAAGGACTCACAAGGATCATCCAGTCCAACTGCTGGCCCTGCCCAGGACACTCCAACAATCCCACCCTGTCCCTGAGTGTTGTCCAACCCCTCCTGGAGCTCTGGCAGCCTTGGTGTTTGCAGTAATTGCTGAGCCATCCCCAGATTTCACCCACCTCCCTAAATTTTAGGTTTGGATGGCTGGAGCACTGTCCAAGTGTGAACTGTGATCTCAAATCTGGACAGCCAAGCTTCACCATTAAGGAAAACAAAATGAGCCTTGAAAAAGAAATGAATTACCTTTCTTTCTTTTGACAGTAATTTTCCATGGCAGCACAAGGGCTCAGGGCTGCTCTGGGCTTTTTTCCACTCCAGTTTCCTCCTGGAAATGCCAGTTATGGAAGAGCCCACCGAGAGCTGCTGCTTCTGAGCCCTTCCTTCACAGAAAGGTGCTGCAGCTCTTGCAAACAACTTAAAAGCTTTAATTTGATCATTTACATGCTGATTGGTACTTGCAATTCCAAATAGATAGGGAAGAACATGGCATGTTCCTGTAGAACATTTGGTATAATTAAACTTCAAAAGAGCAACATCAAACTCGGGCTGATTTTGAGCACAACGTTCCCACTTTAAGGATATTTGATTGTTAACCCTTGAGCTCCTGCTTTTCCCTTTGCTGCTGCATCTGCTGGGAAGTTTAGGAGCTTTGGGAAGGCTGTTTCTCCTGTTCCTTTGGATTCTTGCAGCTGGGCTTTCAGGGAATTCAATATTTTTTGGGAGGAATGGCAAAGGCAGTGTAATTCCTTCTGACTATTTACTGACTGGTGGATGGTGCCCGATGTCCTGTGAGGGTGGAAAATGCCCTGTGGATTATGGAAAATGCCAGTTTGATGCTGAGGATTGAGTGGTGCCTCACTGGAGTCACTCGGTGTTCATCACACCCCTTCAGTGCAGCCCTTTGCTTTGTGCCAGGGTAAGGGAAGCAGAGGCAAATCCCACAATGGTTTGCGTGGGAAGGGATCTTAAATCCCATCCAGTCCCACCCCCTGCCGTGGGCAGGGACATTTCCACTATCCCAGATTGCTCCAAGCCCTGTCCAATGTGGCCTTGAAGAGAGAGATACTAAATCCTGGGAGCTGATCCCAGTGGCAGCTCTAAGGGTGACTCTGAGCCAAGGACCATCCAGCTGTGCCCAAAAGGAGAAGCCAGGCCTGTTTTGTGACATCAGCAGCTTATCTGCTAATTTTTAGGAATATCTGCCTCGTTTTACTGTGAATAGAAATAAGGCATATTAACATGATATTAATTTTATCTCTCTAATATTACATAATGTTAAGGAGGGTGGGTGAAGGACGTTATTTCACACTGTAGGAGGACAGATTGCTGAATTTATCAGCAGAAAGAAGGAACGCTGTGCTAAAAAGTAGATTTTGGCACATTATAAGCAGCTCAATACTTAAAATTTTTTTGGGAAAAAAGCAGCTTCTCATATTTAGCTTCATGCCAAGTTGACAAGAAAATGGCATTTTCCTGATTAAAAAATGAGATGAATGAAAAATGTAGGCAGTTAGTGTTTGAGATTTTTCTGATTGTCAGATACTCCATCTTTTGTTGTCCCAAAGGGAAGGGTTTGGCCTTCCAGGTTTTGAGTCAGCAAGAAAAACCTGGATGCTGTCGCTCCACACGTGTCTCTATTCTGCATCTCGCCACGAGATGGAAGCATTACAACTGTCTTTGCAAATCCAACTGGAAACCCAGGGATGGGGAACAAACTTCCAGCAAAGGGCCACTGAAACCCCTGTGGGGCTGGTGAAACTCCTGCACTTCTGTTGCCAGTCTGTTGGAAAAAGCTTCGGTGATCCATTCAGTCTGTTAAGTGTTGGGAGCTGAGGGAATAATTAAAAACTCCCTTTGCTTCAGTAGAAATCCCATTTTTTCTCCTCACTGAGTGCCTCTCTCTATTTTTCTTTCTTTCCTAATGAAGCTGGTTACAGCTTTGCTATTAAATATGGAGCTGCTGTAGCTCAGATTCAGCTCATAATTTATCAGGTGCTGCTTGGGGTTTTCCCCCGTGTCAGTCACCACAAAATAAGGGATATGTGGAAGAGCTTCTATATGTAGGTCTGTGGCTTCACCAAGCTGGGAAGGAGCCAAATTCCTCGTGGCTGATGGACAATCCATCTCCTTCCACGGGAGAAACCAGTGCCCAGGCCAGGATGAACCCCGGGATGGATCGGGGTTGGAACTGGCCGATCCCTAAGGTCCCTTCCAACCAAACCATTCTGGGACTCCTGGGTGGCTTTAGGGCTCTCCTGCACTTTAAGTGTCTGCCCAGGTTTTGGCAGGAATGAGAGGTGGTTCCTTGGAGCCACTGCCAAGGAAAGGCTGGAGAGCAAACAGGGAAAAAGCGGAGAGAAGCTGCAAGAAAAGAACAACCCTCATCCCTCCGGAGCCGACGGCGCAGGTTAAATGATTTACACCAGGCAGAAAAACCTTGGCAGGAGCACGGGGTGACTTCAGAGCTGAACTGCAGCCCAGAGGATTAACTCCAAGACTATCTATTTCCAGCAGAAAGTTCGTCTTCCTCCGCCTCGGGATAAAATTCCTGTCGAAGGCTGCAGCTTCCTGGAGCTGTGCTCCCGACATTTAGGGCTCGCCTAGATTTTAGGCAGGGCTCCAGCACAGCCCGGGCTGGCAGGGCGGTGTCTGAGACCCAGGACAGCCTTTATTTACCAATAAAATCCTTGCACCTGGAGCCGGGCAACTCCGTCCTCTTTTCTGCTGCCAAAACACGGGCGTTCTCCCAGAAAGAGCTGCTTTGGAGCTGCCTGGAGCCCCGTGCACACAGGACACGCTGCCTGTGGTAATTATGCCCGAGCCTTTCATGGAGCGGGCTCTGAGAAGCGTTAAATACCCCTGGGAATGGCTTTCCAGGGAGCTGGGAAGGCATTGTTAGGAAAATGGTCAATAAAAGCGAGAACAAGGGATGGAGGGCAGCGGTCCTCGTTAGGGGAGGGAGGAGAACGAACCGAAACAAAACAGCAAACCAGGCTGGGAGGTGTCCAGGGTTATTTTGGCAGTCTGGGCTCCTGGACAGAGGTGCCAAATCCCAGCTGCGTGAGAGACTTATTCCCAGTTTCCAGCAGCCCCGAACAATCCAGGCAGCATTGTGCTACCTGATTTGGATTTTTTTTTGTTTTTAATTTCTATTTGTTTTGTCCTGAAGGGTGGAGATTAGCACTGCAGTGAAAGGACAGGGAGCTCGTTAGTGGGAGCTCGTTACCTGCCTCCTTGGCCTGCGGCCAAGGTGAGAAACATCCATATCCCGGGGACAGCTTTGCCTCCCAACTCCAGGGCTGCTCCTTCCCATCCTCTCTGCCAAACCACTGCTGGAGAGCCCAGACCTCTTCCACCAGCTCAAATGAACGTGTGTAAATATTTCCTGCCATCCATTCGGTCTGTTTTTAGGAACAGCTCCTTTTTTTTTTGCTTTCTCATGGCAAAAGCCAAACAAACGGAAGAGGAATCCTTGGGGATTGCAACCGGCTCGTTTATGAGGCAGGAGTGTCATTAACAGACTTGTAGCCATTGTCACAAATTCACTGAAGTCCTTCTCTCCCTCAGTCCCAGAAGGATGATTCCTGCTCGGCACAGGGCGATCCCACCCCGCAGCCCAAGCTCTGCCGCTCCTTCACTGGTAAGTTGGGGAGCCGGGGGTGATTCCCTGCTCTCCCTGCTCTCCCTGCCTCCTCCTCCATGTGGGATGGCCCGGCAGGTCAGGGAGGGCTCTTCCATGAGCGTCAGGAATGAGCAAGAGGAGCCTTCCCAGCCCTGGTGCCCCTTCTGAGCCCAACCCGAGAGCAGTGTGGATAGTTTGGCTCATCCACTCCAACCCCTCTGCCGTGAGAAGGGGCATCTCCAACTAGACCAGGTTGCCTCATCCAACCTGGAATGTAGTTGTTTTAATCCACAGTTTACTCTGAGTGTTTGATTCCTGAAAAAACCCGTGAGAGTGAGCAGAGCAAAGCGATAAAAAAATGTTGTTTCTGGGTAAAGTTTTTTTTCACCCCAGGGAAAATGTGAGCACCTCACCCCCTGGTGATGGGGCTGTAGGGGAGTGTAACCTTTCCATCATGGTTTTATATAAATCCTCCCCCCAAAATCACTTAATGTGGCAACATGAAATTACAGGTGCTCCAGCAGGACACCTGCACATTCCAAAGCTCTTCTAAGGTGGCCACTGATGGGAATTTTTCTACTGCAAAGTTGCAGTTGGAGACTGACAAAAGAATGCTGATGCTGATTCAGGTAAATCATGCATTTCAAAGTATAACCCAGGGTTTAAATTCCCTTTTTTGGCTTTTTCTCCCATTGGAACACTGCTCTCTGTCATTGAGAAGTGACCCTTGGGGTGGGACAGCTCATCCCATGGCCACCTCAGGATTTCTTCTTTCCTGCTGACTCACAAGAAGGAAGTTTCTCATCCAAGGTGTTATTTTTCCTCTTCCCACAGTGGGGAACACGGAGAAGGTTCGGGAAGTGAAGGAGAACCGGTCGAAGTCTGTGTGTGTCATTCCCCCAGCACAGCCCGGAGGGACAGCCTGGGATCAGGAGAGGGATGTGAGGAGGGAGCTGAGCCTGGAGATGTACAAACACCATTTGATGTGATGCTCTGGCCTCCCATGGAGGCTCTGACTCTTTCCTGGTGGCTGCTCTCCATGTACATAATGTAAATAAAATCCACATTGGAAAGGACAGTGTGGGCAGGGAGAAATATCCCCAGTGCTTTGCATGGAAACTTGGTCTTATTGCCCAATCCTGTGTTTTTCTGAGGGAAAAGGTGCCCAGCTGAGCACTAGCAATGCAAGGGAATGGCTGAGAATGTTCAAGGAATTCCTAGGAAAAATGAGGCTGTTCAGGCTGGGAAAATTCCTGAAATTGCAGGGAGGGAGGGAGAAAGGAATTGGGAGGGAGGAAGGAATTGGGAGGGAGGAAGGAATTGGGAGGGAGGAAGGAGTTACAAGGGAGGAAGGAATTACAAGGAAGGGTTTTTTAATAAGGTGGGATATCAGATCTTATTAACTGGCAGGGATAGACTAAACAGGGAGAATTTAGATTATAGATTGGGAAGCCTCGATAATCTCAAAGAGGGTTTTATTAGGGGATGGAGGACAGGGAGCAGAAACAGCAAAAGATCTCCTGTGCTCCTCAGGAACTGATGGATCCTGGCTGTGAACTTAAATCACGTGAAGCCCACAGTTAAATGCCAGTTAAATTAGGTGGTGTTTTACCAGAGGGACTGTCCCACATTAGCCACAGTTATACATTTATCACAGCTGAACTAAAAGGGAGAAATTTGCTGATTTTAAAAATTTCTGTAAGGAGTGGTTCACCTCAAAAAGCAAGTGAGGAAGCTCCAAATGCAGTGGTGGTGGCAGGAGATGGGTGTGCCAGGCCTTAAATAGCTGGGAGGGTCTTCTGCTGGGCTTGGTTGGTTGCAGCAAATCTGTAAAGATGCTCTGAGATGATCTTTGCAGGAGCTGTGGGGTCAGAGGGGGTTGGAAGTGTCTTCCAGGAAAGGTGTGATCCCTCTGCACAGCAGACACAGGTAAACTCCAGGGATGGGACCTGAGGGAGACAGAAATCCCCACATTTGGGTCATTTCCTTGGAAACTCCAGGTAAGTCCAAGCCTTTGAGTTCTTGTCCTTAATTGAACCCGACAGGGCAAGTTTTAGCTTTGCATTCACCTTTTCCTTTCTCTTCCTCCTCCTCTGCATTGAGGGATCTGAGAATATTTAATGTGAACAATTTAATTTAATTTTTGAAACAAAATTAAATAAAACTGGAGGAACTCACATACTCCCTCCATGATATTTTGGGCTTCCAGAGCCAACCTCCTGTGTGCAGAAATCCTGCACTGGGAGACCTCTGCCAGTTTTAAATTTTAAATTGGATTTTAAATTGATTGATTTTAAATTTGAGACACAAAATTGGGTGTATTTGCTTTGCAATGATCAGAGGTCTCATTTTTCACCTCAACAAACTCCTTTCCAGTGTCCTGCCATAAGCTGATGGAATTCCTGGTGACTTGAAAGCCACTTCCATCCCTGGAAATTCACCTCATTGCAAAGCAAAATTGGCCCTTTTAGCTTTATATGAGCATTTAATGTGTGTATATACATATATGTCCATATTCATTGATTTTAGTATAAATTCATTGTCATCTTCAGTTATTTTATTAAAATTTGGGGTTTTTTCTTAGTTTAATCCATCTTGCATGGGAACCATGTGGATCTGGCTGTACTTTGTTTAGAAAACTGCTAATCTTCAATATGTTGTAATATATATATATGGCACAATATATAACATATGAGTATGTTGGGGTGTACTACAGTTCCATTTCAATTAAATATGTGGTGTTAAGAGCTCACCTAAGAGTTATTACCTCCTTGCATCCCCAGTTTGCTCATGATGGTGTCACTGGGAGCTGGTGACATGTGGTGACATTCAGCCTCATTCAACCCTTGCCCAGTAATCACAAAATCAGGATTAACTGGGGAGAAAAATGGGCTGTTCATTGGTAAAAACCACTGTATCCAAGGGAGAAATACTGAATCTGAAGGTCCTCAGCAATGTGGGGTTGAAATGGCCCTGTTCACCTGCAGTTTAGTGTCCTCAGAGTTTCAGATTTCTCCTTAAATTCTGCACAATAAAAGTCCTATAGAAGGATTTACTAAGGTGGGTCGTTCTTATTCTGTGGATTGAGAGCTAAAGGAAAATAAACTCAAGCTTCTCTAGGAGGCTTCAAGGGTAGAAACTCTGGATCTCTTGGATAATTCTTGCTTGGGGTTTTTTTTTTTGGTGGTTTTGTGGTTATTTCATTTTATATTTTTGCATCTGAACTGTCTTGGTTTTGTCTGAAATAGCTGGATGTCTGATCCATCAAAATTCTGGGCATCAGAATTTAAATAATTCTGATAATTTAAATATCTGATCTTAAATATCGAATATTTAATATTTAAATCTGAGAATTTAAATAATTTAATTGCTTAAATAATGGGCTTTTCCCAACTGAGTTTCCCATCATGTAAAATCAGTTCTCTGCAATATCATTATGGGTTAGCAAGGACCTTATCAAATAGTGGCTGTTTTGGCATGGGGAGGTTTCTTTGTAATGCTGTTGTAGGCAGCAGAAATGGTTGGAAAAATGAGGACACAGCCAGAAAATGGGACTGAATTTTGATCTGATGTGAAAAAAAAAGAAAAAAAAAATTCCTTGCTTTTTTTCCAAATTGTACATTTTCATTTCACTTCAGCACAAGAGGCTTTTTGATGGCAGGATCTCCCAACTTCTGGCAATTCCAGATGTTGTGGAGGTTGCTCCGTGCAGCCCCACATTCCCATGCCCTGGCTGGATCCTGTGCACATCCCAGCCCATCATTCCCTTTGCACTGCTGGCTCCCCAAATCCCCTTCTGCTGCATTAACAAATTGCTTCTCTGCAGAGAAGACAATATTCCCTGCAGTACCTACTTTCCCAATGAGTCACTCTGCCCTAATTTTAACCTTCTGGATACTCTGGATTTTTTCTTAGAATTTCTTTACAAAATATAAAAGCCCAGCTAAAGCTTTCATGAGGCATTTTCCAGCTGCTTAGTGGCCAAGCCCTCTGACTACTGTGTCTTCCAGCCCAGAACACCTTTGATAATCTTTGCCAGTATCCAGTGTTGGTGGTCTTAAAATTCTACAACTGAGTGGAAAACTGTTAAATGCTCAGGCTTCAGAGCGTGCCTAATTAATTCTTTCCAGGGTTTTAGTCCTTTAAAAAGTGTTAAAAACACAGATTCGGTGTATCATTGAATATTGCATGGTTCTGTGGAAATAAATTGCATCAGTTGGATTCCTTTAGGAGTTCAGAGAGTTATTGCTCTGTGCTTACTCTGGAAGTTTACAGGAGTCTTTGGGAAGTTCAGGGTAAAACAGGCACAAGTTGTTGCTGATGGGGAGCAGCTCTGTGGCAAAGTGAGAGCCCAAAAGCCACGTCAGAAAACTCTGGGCACACACAGCCCACAGTTGAACACAGCCTGTTCAAAAATCAGGCAAAACCTCCCTGGCTCTCCCAGCTCCAAAAAGCATTTCAGCACATGGACTTGGTTTTTAATTTTTCTTTCGAGCAGAAAATCACCCTTGTGTTTATTTTATTTCACTGCTTAAGGAGATTATAAATGGCTTAATCCTGGAAAGGACCAGCAGTGCTTTAGAAGCAGGTGAGGCAAATCTGAGCTTTTTTCTCTCCTGACATCAAGTCCTGGAGGGGATTCAACCTCCTAAAAAACATTAAGGATCTTTCAACATCCAGGCTTATGTGCTTCTCCCAAGAGACGTGGAGACGGGAGAGATGAAAAGGAGCCTGTGATGGAGATGAACTGGAGATTATAAGTTTAATGCAGAATTAAAGGGCCAAATGTCAACAGGGGGATCCATTCCTCTCCCTTCCAGCACAGGTCAGACTGGGGGATTGCTCTTTGTAAAACCATCCAGGGATGTTGGTGGCTTTTCCAAGGCAGAGGTGGCAGTGCTTGGGTGCCCCTGCCATGGTCTGGTTGATTTTGCTGTCCTTGGTTTCTCCTTCTTCTGAGGTTTGTGGAGGAAACAGGAAAGGAAGAGACTCAGGGGAGTCTCTTCACCTGTGGAAACACTGTGTGGAACGTCTTTCAGAGTGGGACAGATCAGACTGATGGAATTATTTAGGTTGGAAAAGACCTCTTAGATTGAGTCCAACCATCCCCCAGCACTGCCAAGGCCACCACTGACCCGTGTCCCCAAGTGCCACATCCACAAGGCTTCTAAATCTGTCCAGGGATGGGGCTCCAGCCCTGCCCTGGGCAGCCTATTCAATGTTTGACCACCCCAGGTCATCAGGCCAAGCTCCAATGAAGAAAAGGCTGCAGGTCTCCAAAGGAACTTGGGGGAGTCTCCAAAAGGAGCCTCATCTCTGTTCATCAAATCCCGAGAAATCCTCTGCTTTCAGCATGAAAAAGTGAAAATATGTTGCTCTATCTACATAATATGTAATTTTTTCTGTGAGCACAGATCAAACCACGAGAAATAATGACAACACAGACTTTGCTGCTGGAGCTTTGATCAATCAAAAGGTAAAACAGCGATTCGGTGACGAATCAGAGCTGATTTATCCCAGCTCCTTAATGCACCTACATGGCTTGGGTGTAGCATTCCAGAGATTCCAACACAAGCTGCAGAGGACAACCAGCATCATCACCAGTTTCTACAGGCTGTGGGAGAGACCACATTGTCCATCACATCCAGGAATTCTTTGAATCCTAGTGATGAGCATGTGCGTGGGGCTGTGACAAGGAATCCTGGAATCCTGGTAGAATCAAGGCACGGTTTGGGAAAAAGATCCTTAAAGATCCAGATCCAACCCCCTGCCTTGGGCAGGGACACCTTCCACTATTCCAGGTTGCTCAGAGCTCCATCCAGCTTGGCCTGGAAAAGCAACACCTGTCAGGAGTGGGATGTTCATTGCAGGGAGAGACGTTTCGACCTTGTGAACTCAATTCCTGTTCCACAGCCCAGGAATTTGGAAGGTGTTTGACTGGGCAAAAGGCAGCCCCTGAGAAGCCAAGGCTGGGCACCAACAATGCTCTGCCTCAGCCATCCAGGGGTTTATCTGCCAGTGGGACCCAGAATTGCTGAGGACACTTTGCAAATGGCAAAGAGCACTAACTGGGAATGTGCATTGACATAAATACAGCAATGCCAAATAGAGCTGAGGCAAAACACACCCAGAAATGTGGAAATGTGCATTAATCTCTTTCTTAAACTAAAATACACAAGTGCCCACTTTGCATTTTCATGTTCTGTAATTGCAGTGTGAGCTATGAAAATGCAAACCCTTGTCTGCACTGAGCTCCTTCAAGAGTTGCCAAAACTCCCCCTCCAATTGTCCAGCTTTGAGGTGGAAATCAAAGATAGAGGGAAACCAGTTCTTCTTGTCACTTCAGACAGGTTTAACTACTGCATGGTGGTTAAATGGCAGCTGATTGAAATGCCACTAATTGGTGATTTAGGCCATAGATAGGTTGTGATTTGTGTTTAATTAACCCTTTTGTGTTCAGTACAAAGTGTTCATCTCATTGCAGTGGTGAAGTTCCAGGTGACTGTGGGGTGGGTGTGTTATGGAAAAGGAGTGGATATGCTGGGATGGGATGGGCTGGGCTGGGAAAAGGTTGTTGGGTGGAGGGATGGGATGAGTGGAGGTGTAGGGAGGGTTGACCACAAGCACCTGCATGGGAACCATCACAGTGTCTGGGAGTGCTTCCAGTGGAGATGGCAGGACAACATGGAAGGGTGAGTGGTGAGTGTGTGTTTATTCCTGCAGAATCACAGGACTCCTTTCCTTTCTCCCTCTGTCACTTTGGGGACTTCTCTGGGCAGGGACCTCATTCCTGGATCCCATGGGATGCCTGGTGCTCACCTTCAGCTTAAACCACCAGCAGCTCTGCCCCTGTGACAGTGAGGAATCGAGGTCTGATGTGTCATTTAACAGCTCTCTTTGCAATATTTGAGTAAGAACAATGCAGAGAATAGTATAAATTATTATAATTTAAAATCTGTTGTGCTTCTAGAGGAAGGTTGAGCATATTCCTCAGTCCATCTGTCCCAACAGTTGGCCAGAAGTGTAGTCAAGATTATACCCAACCCTCTCCAGGTTCCATAACCAGTGTGTAGTTGTTCTCAGATACCCATATGTTCACAGGTAACTTTAAATATTAAATTGATTTGGAAGTTAATTTGGCAACACAAATTCTCATAGGATAAGGAAATCAACACCTTCCTCTCTTCCTCTGTTTAGAACAGGTCATGACTTAGGCTGAGCTTAGAAAATCAGAACTTGATTTTTCACTGTAATTTAAATTTCCTCCCTCAGCCTCCTGGCATGTCACAGGAATAGTTATTGCCCTACAGAAATTATCATTTTCCTACTCTGGCATCCCATTCCTGGCAGTGATTTACAGCAGATGCTCCAGCAGAAGCCAGAAATGTTAGGAACCAACTGGCAATGAAATTCCATTCAGGAATGTCCTCGTCCCCAGGAGACACTTCTCCCAAGCAGGCAGGGGTGGTGGCAGGGGTGTGGATGCTGCCTGGTCCAGTCTCCCATCCTACAGCTGCACAAGACACCTCCACCTGCCTGGATGCTCCTTGTGGAGCTGCCTGATCCCAGGGTGTTTGCACGGCTTCATCCATCACTTCCAAGAGGACCAGGATATTGAAGAAATCACCAGTATTTTAACGTTGCTCTCGGATCCCTGGGGTGACTTTGTGAGGTTGTGTTTTGTCCAGAGGACAAAGGAGAAGGAAATTCCAGCAGTGCCACTCACAGTGCACTTGGGAGGACAGGGCTGGATGTGTCTCCCAGCAGTGGCTGAGCACACCCAGGGCTCCGTGGGGTGAAGATCCTGGAGTTCCTCTCTGCTCCTGTCACTCCCAGCTCTGCTAATCTGGGCAGCACTGGGGTTTCCAGAGCTCCCTGGTGTCCTGAGGGCTCCCTGCTCCTCTCCTCTCCCAGGAGCAGCCACGTGTCCACTTGGAAACCTTCCTGCTGTGCCTCCAGAGCTATTTGTCCTGGTCCTCGATGCCACAGCTGTTTGGTTACACCAGGTCATCTGCTTTTTTAGTGCTGTTCCACCACCCCCTGAAACTCAAACCAGCCAGGAGATCATTATCCCTGTCCAAAAATAGCACTTCTCCGGCCCTGCTCTTCCAGCCACCCGGGAAAATTCAGTGCTTTTCTTCTTCCCTGGTTCCCAATCCCTTCCTGCTGCCCCATGAAGGCTGGAATTGCAGCCCTGGCCGCCGGGATCCTCGGCAGCACCGGAGTGTTGCTTTTCCTGGTGGCTTTTGGGACGGATTATTGGCTCCTGGCTACGGAGACCTGCGGTGTCCTGGAGCATGAGAACAGCACTCTGAGCCCTGGGGAGGTGAGCTCTGCAATCTTCTCTTGCTTTGGAAGAAATTACCTAAAGAATTTAAAATTTTGAAAGCTCTGAGGACTTTTACGCTCAAAGTGACCTGTTCGTGTAAAATGTCAGCCCGAGCTAAAAGTTTAAATTCTTTACAATCCAAACCAGCTTTTTCATAGTTTTGAGCATTTTGACTGAAGGAAAGTGTGTCTGGGAAACATTAAGACAGCACCTCTGTAATGTGGCAGATATGAACATTAAGGAATGAAAGGCAAGAATGTAAGAGCTTTAGTTGTTGACAGCGTTTCCCTCTAAAGACAAAAGATTTCTGATATTTGCCATTAAAAGATTTCTCCCTCTGTAGTTTCTTCGTTTAAAACTAGTTCATATTTAAAAGTGTGAGGCTTGGCAATCACATCTGAAGTGATACAAGTGCAGCAGAGGCAGAAAACAAAAGCAAACATCAAATGCAGAGCAGTGTAGACGAGTTCCTGCCCATCCTACAACAGGAGCACTGTATGTTTTCAAATTAAGATTTTCAGAGGATTTTGGTTAGTGGGAAATGCAATTTCCAAAGGACAGTTTGGTATTTTAGTGTCAAGGGCTGGTGTCACTGGTTTGTAAATCCTTTCTAAAGCTGGATTTTCTCTGCACTTGCTGTTTTCTGACTCCTCAATGAAATAACAACCAGATCAGTTCCATGAGGCCCCCACTCCTCCAGAATGTTTTTGTGCTGATCAATGTGTGGTTCCAATTGCAAAATGACAGGAGGATCCTTGTTGTGTGCAGACTTTTTGTTACTTCAAAGTTCAATCCGATTAGGTTTGATTTTCTCCCTGGTGTGGTGAGTCACCCTGGGGAGCACCATGATGCCAACAAGAAATATTTTCATTTCAGAATCCCATAATCAAATGTGGGGCACTGTTCACTTGAGTTGTGGTTCCAAATGACTTTCTCTGTTGAAAAAACCCAACATTTTGATGGCAAAACTGCCTGAAGAAGTGAAGCAGAGACAAGGTTTCAAGGTTTCAAGGAGTGCAGCAAAGCCTTGGAGATGGCAGAGAGTTGTGGGCAGAGAAGTGCTGCTGTTTTCCAGCACTTGGGAAGTGACAATGTTAATTGTTTCCCATTTCTGTTGTCCTTTAAAGTGAATAAGCATCTCAAACATTTCAGATATGCTCATGGCCAAGTGTTGCTGTGCCTGTCACTGAGGCAGAGGGACTTCAAAAGCCCCAGGCAGAAATAGAACTGCTCTTACTCTTCCCTCTGAGCTATTTTATTTCTATTTCAGATGCTGTTTCTGTTATTTCTATTTCTGTTACTGGTTGTGTATAACAGGCTGTGTTTTTACTTTCCCTGCCCTTTCTTAAACTGTCACATCCTGTCCCTCACAGATAAGGATGGGTTGGAATATCTGGCAAACAGTGAAATGAGCTGTGGATGCTCTAAGTCAGCAGCCACCAGGTTGAGGAACCTTCAGGGCTGAATGTTACCCTTGTCATAGTGGGTATTTTATCCTGAAATTAAAAATAGAATCAGGTCAGAGCTCTGGAATCTCTCATAATGTATAAAAACATCAAGATGAGGGAAGAGTAAGATCTCCAGGGAGAGCTTGGAGCCCCTTCCAGAGCCTAAAGGGGCTCCAGGAGAGCTGGAGAGGGACTTGGGACAAGGCAGGGAGGGACAGGACACAGGGAATGGTTTCCCACTGCCAGAAGGGTTAGATGGGATATTGGGAAGGAATTCCTGGCTGGGAGAAGGGGGAGGCCCTGGCACAATTTTCCCAGAGAAGCTGTGGCTGCCCCATCCCTGGAAGTGTCCAAGGCCAGGCTGGATCACCCTGGGATGGTGGGAGGTGTCCCTGCCCATGGAATGAGATGCTCTTTAAGGTCCCTTCCAACCCAAACCATTCCATGATATAAATGCCTTCCCTTCCCTGGTTCACAGGGAATTCCCGCTGGGACATTCCCCATCCTCCACAAAACATCATTTTGTTGCAGCCACATATCCATTACCAAACCGTGTGTGATAAGGATTTAATTGATTTTGACTTTGGTTTTAAGAAGTAAATAATAAGTAAATTGGTAAATAGTCCCTGACTCCACTTTGGAATATCCTCCCTTCTGGAAAGACTGAAACCTTGTGCTCTCAGGCCCGGGCTGGGGGTGGAAGGAAGGTGTTTAAGGAGTAGAACATACCCAAGACTCAGCTCCCTGACATTCCCATCCAGCTCTGGCCATCAGTGGTTTAAGGATATCAGAGAAAAAACTGGTTTGTGCAGGTCTGGGGGACAATTTATCATCAGAACATTCTGGCAGAAAGTCAAGGTCAGCAACTGCCTCCATGTTCCCCAAAACCAACTCAATCAATGGCTGAAACCCCCCCAAAAATGAAAGCAGCACCTGTCTGAGCAAAATAATACAGATTTTCCACCGTGATCTTCCCTCCACAGGCTGAAATGCCAACAGAGGCTGGGAAGGAGATCCTCACTTTCCACCACGAGGGCTTTTTCTGGAGGTGCTGGTTCTTTGGGGAAGGGCACCCAGAGACCATCTGGACCTTCTGGTACAGTGAGTACAAAGCCACCACACCATGTCCACAGCAGTCAGTCCCACTGGGAGTGGGGGGCAAACCCAGCAAGGGCTCCCAGGGAAGAGGAGATGGTTTTATTTTGTTTTTTTTCACTCTTATTGTCTATCAAAAGTGAAAACCTGGGTTGCCCTTTTTGTGCCCTTTTTATTTTGTCGCTCGGATTTTGCTCTCAGAAATGTTCACAGAAATGTGGGACCCTCTTGTTGCCGTTTAATAAATCATTTTCAGAGTTTTATGAAGTGATGGTTTCCACCAGCAAGGACAACTTTCCCCCCCCTCTCTCTTGATGTTTGTGTTCAGCTGAGCTCTGCTAAATTTGAGCCCCTTTCTTTCCTGGTCTTCTGTCCCTGTTTCCCACCCTCAGGAATGCTGAGCATTCCCATCTCCCACTGATTTCAGCACAGGGAGGGCTGGACATGCACACAAGGGTGGTCTCTGCATGCTCAGGACCAATGATGGACCAAGGAGGGAGTGTTTGTGCTCTTTATTTAAGCTCTTGCCTGTTTTGCTTTTTTAAGGCCATTGAAATGGCACGTGAGAATAAACAGAGGGATGTAAAAGCTTTTATTATTTTTTTTTCTGAAAGCACATTTCAAAAAACATTGAAGGAGAAGGTGAAACCTGTTCTGAGACACCAGTTGGAGTGACTGGGCCCTTGTGCAGTGAAGAATCTTGGATTTAAACAGCCCTAAAACCTTCCCTCTGTGCCTGCTGAGGCTTCCAGCCACTCCTGGATGCTCCTGTGGTTGTGGAGCAGCACAGGGGCCTTGTAGGGCTGCAAATAATGCAGATTTCCACCAATTTACTCTGCAGTGATTAAAATTTCAAATGACTCTGCTGTTCCCCCAGTCCCTGACCTGTTTCCTGGAAAATCTTCCAGGAATAGTTTCCACCACCGTTCAACTGAGCAACGTGAGGTTTTTCACACAGAAAGTTTTTGATGAAAAAGGACAGGCTGGAGAGAGGGAGTTTGCTATCAAATTACATTCTGTGGAAATACATAATATAATGTCACCTGAAGTGAAATGACTCACTCTGGTAACTGGCAAATTTGTGCTACTTCTTTAGGTATTTATTATAATAGGATTGATCATGGCAAATTAATTTGCTGCTCTCGTGGATGTAATAATTAATTCAATAGGTATTCCATAGTCAATTTAGCATGAACTAATGTCCACCTATTATAAAGTGTTCCTTTGAGCTGGGGAGCATATTTAAATAAGTGGCCAACCATTAATTAATTCATTTAACATTCATTCTATTACTGTTAATCATGATAAGCCTCAGTGGTATTAATATTGATGGGGCACTTCCACTGTAATTGTGGTTTCCCTTCTCACCAACTGGAAGTCTTGTGAGGAGCCTTCTTCTGGTGGCCAAACACCTTTGCCACTTCCAGGTGTTCTGGGACATTCTCTGGAGGAAAACAGCAGTGGGAATATTTGCACTGATTTTGGTTGTTCCATCTTCCATGATTCACATCCACCTCAGACTCAGGTTACGAAAATGAGAAGATGTACCAGTAGCACTCCCAGATCCTCTGATACCTCCCCTCTATCTATATATATCTCCCTTTTTTATATTTATAAAAGTATATATTTATATAAATATATTTATGTGTTATATTTTATAGT
>WEIV01007689.1:521888-581705 GCA_013390005.1 Calyptomena viridis | reverse complement strand
TTTATGTGTTATATTTTATAGTTATATTTTTATGTTTATATTATTTTTATTTCTATATATCTGATATCTCCCTTTCTATTTATATATTTTTTCTCTCCATGTTTTTCCCATATTTTCTCTCTCTATTTTTCCCCCCCTTTCCTCCCCAGCCTTCTGATTTCAGGGAGGGTTTTGCAGGTTTTCCACGAGGACACGTCCCCCTCTGAGTGCTGTAATTGTGATGTGCAGAAAGCAAAAGCAAACAGGCATTTAATGGTTTTTTCCACTCTTTTTCAGCCAGCCAAGCACACCCCAAGTTCTGCATGCATGGCTACCTCTTCCCCATGCCCATTGCTCTTGGACCTTTCCCCCATCCCTCCTATGACACAACTGCAGGTGGGTTTTGTCCTCCTCCTTTTATTCTCCCTTTCCCAAGGGATTGGGTGGAGATTTGGGATGGTTGGCAAAAGGCTCCATCCAGGAGACCCCAACCCATCCCAGTGCTGACTCATTCCCAGAGTTGGGCTTCTTGGAAGAGCTCAGGGGTTGATTTATTGCAAGGCAAAATAAACAATCAGTGGAAAATCAGCTGAAAAAAAAAATGGTCAGAAGATCCACACAAGTGAGTGGCTTATTTTTAATCCACCGAACACGACGTGGTTGGAGAGCTCCCTTTCAACTGGTTCCCTTTTTATTTATGTTTCTCTATATTTTCTGAGTTCTTTAATGAATCAGCTGCTGGTAGGAATTTTAATTTGCTAAATTGGTGGCAGCAGCTAGAATTAATTCAATGATCTTTTTTGAAATGAATTGATTTCTTTAAATAGTGTGCATCAGTCTGCATTGCCTCCGGGGATGCAGGGCAGACGTTCTGCACAAACAAACATCTTGACCTTTTCCTTAGCCTTTAGCAGTACCTTTTTTATTTTTAGGTTGTTTTTTTTTTTTTTTATTTTGGTGTTTTTTTTTTTTTTTTTTTTGGTACGAGAAATTAATTAAAAAAAATGTTGTCAGTAGGAGAATGGGAGGGAGAGCAGCCAGTTTGCTTTGCTGTGCTATGCAGAATTCCTGCCCTGGGGAATGACACCGTGGTGGAAACTGGATCTGAGGGACCTGTGGATGGGAGGAGGAGCTGGGTGCAGGATGTGCAGCAAACACATGGATTAAGGGGGGGATTTTTCCTGCTTAGGAGAGACAGGAATGACGTCCAGTTTCTGAATGATCTTGCTGATAAACACACTATTTTTCCATCCTAAATAAAGGGCTGGAGGCATCTGTCCCTGTCTGTCAGCCCTTGCTGTGAAACCCTGCCCAGCTGCCTCTCTTGGGACACATCCCAATGGGAAGATCCCAATGTTCTTTTCCAACCTTAATGATTCCGTGGAGGTGCTGGGGAGGGGGCTCTGCCTGGCACCCCCCCGTGATCCCTGGGGAGATGAGGGTGTCTCAGCCCCACATTTAGGGCTCCTCCACTGCCCCAACCCCTGCAAAGCCCTCGAGGGGCTGCAGAGAACAACTGGTTTCATTTCCAACCAGTCCATCCTCATTTGCAAACACTCACAAACCAGGAGGCTGTCCAAGAAGAGGCCTCCTCCAGCTATTACCTGCTCCAGAGATAATTCCACCTTATCTACATCCTCTTGGGCTCCCTGAGAGAAAAGGGTGACGGGAGGTTAAACATGAAAATGAATTCTGTGGTTTTGGAGAGTTCAAGATACTTATCTCTCCCTAAGTGGCTCTCCTGACAAAATGGTTTCAAATGAGGAAAAGGCATCTTCTCTGTATCATTTTTCTTTCAAGTGTGAATCATTTCAGCATTACCCACTTACCCGTGCTCAGCTTAAATCTCTCTAACTAGAGCTTCTGAAAAACAACAGCACAGCGAGGCCTGAGGGGATGGGATAAATCAGGGAGGGGGGAGCAGGGGCTCAGAGGGTCTCTGCTGGAAGACCACCACCTTTGGCTGGTTTGTGGCAGTGACTGGATTTGGCTACTGGGAGACTGAAATTAGTGGAGTACATCCCATCCTGTCCCATCTTGAGGGGTGTCATGGACACAAGCCTGCTCAGCTCTGCCTGAAGTCCCAGCAAAACCCCCAAATTCTTGGATGAAGAGGCAGCTCTTCTCCTCCCCCGTTGTCTTAGAGTCAAGCAAGGCCATTAATGGGGGAAGACATGAGCTCCCCTTTTCCCTGCAGTCCTGCTAACAAACACTGCCTTTATTTTAAACCAGGAACCTGGCACCTTCCCTAAGTGTTAATTAAAATGGAACAAAGCTGTGGGCTGATTCCACCTCTCCAAATTTTGCTGTTCTCTTTCCTTTCTTGCCAAACTTTTCCATCCCCCCCAGGGCACAATGTCCTTTCCTCTCATCCCTTTTTGTGTCGTGCTTCCCTGGCAAACCCTCCCAACCCTTTGGATTCATTCCAATCCCATTATGGAGGGCATGACATTCAACCTGAACTTGCACCACTTGCAGGCAAACCTCACCCACCAACATTACAGGTGGGTGTTTTTACTGTTGCCAAAGCAGGAGTTAAACACAGAATTCTTGAGATTGGAAAAGACCTCCAAGATTTTCAGGGCTGGACTGAAAAAACCCCTCTTTTGCTGCCCTTTCCCTGACTTCCCTGTTTTCTGTGCAGTGTACAGAGGGTTCTGGACAGCTTTCATCCTGCTGGCTGTGGCTGCTGGGCTGGTGGGGGGGCTCCTGCTGGTCTGTGGAATTCCCTTCGTCAGCCCCCGCTCCTACAAAGTCGGAGGTGGATTCCTGCTGCTCTCAGGTGAGGAGGTCTGGCTGGGGCAGGAATGCAGGGGGGCAGGTGGGGATGAGGTGCTGCACTGCTTGGAGGAAGTGATTTCCCTCTTTTCCCACTGGAATGAACCCTTGTGAGCTCAGAGCAACACCGGTGGAAGGTGTCCCTGCCCATGGCAGGGGTCGGAATGAGATGGTCTTTAAAGTCCTTCCCAACCCCAACCATTCTGGAATTCTGTTCTTCTGTGCTCAGTCAGGCCTCAGTGAGGTGGTNGCCCTGACACAACTCCAGCCATTCCCTGGCTCCTGGCCCTGGTCCCCCAGAGCAGAGCTCAGTCCCTGCCCCTCCTCTGCCCCTGCCCAGGGACTTGTCCCTGCAGTGAGGTCTCCCCTCAGGCTCCTCTTCTTCAGGCTGAATTTAATCCTATCAAAGCCGAGATTTGTGAAAAATCCTGGGTTTTTTTAACTTGTCTTTCAGCGAGGCTGTGTTAAGCCAGGGCAGCATCAGCCCTGCTGTTCCCCAAAGCCAGGCTTTGCATTTAGGCCGTTCCTGCCTCTGTTGTTAACATCTGGAAACCCACAGGGTGATGAAAGGCAAACCCAGCAATCCAAAATGGGAGGGCTGGCTTAAGGAGACCTGAAAAGATGAAGCTGTGGCACAGCAGGAAAATGAATTAAAAATAGGCATTTATTCATTACTCCCACCGCTGTTACAAATGATTCCACTGAATTATCACTCGGGCTTTTTCCCTTTCTGTATTTGAGAGGAATAACTGGCTTCACTAGTAGAAATACCTGATTTATAACAGTTACTGAAACTCAGAAAAAAGCTCTTTTGTGGCTCAAGCAGCTACAGGCCGGAGCTCAGCTGAGCTGTGCCAAGTGAAGAACTTTGTAGTAAAATTAAGGCTTTTCTCTGAAAAACCACAGCTTAATTACAGCTTCCTCATACTCAGCAGAACTCAAACATAAGACCAATCAGATTTAGGGGGGCTGAGAACATGAATGAAAATATTTAACAGGAGAGGTCCCCACAATGACTCGTGTCCCCAAGTGCCACATCCACATGTCTTATAAATCCCTGAAGGGGTGTGGATTCTACCACTGCCCTGAGGAGCTGTGCCAGGGCTGGACAGCCCTTTCTGTGAAGAAATTCCTCCTGATGCCCAACCTGACCCTCCCCTGGCACAACTTGAGGCCGTTCCCTCTCATCCTGTCCAGGGCAGAAATCCCACAGAAAAGGTAACATTGAACTGTCTTCTTCTCTCATTGTTTTTCTCATTGTTTTTGCACTTTATTTGACTATTTCTTGATTAAAGGGCTGGGGCTTAGAATGTGACACTCTTTAGGAGAGCTGATTATGCATCACATAAACCTCTTGGCATTAGACAAAGATGCTGCTGTTAAAATTGAAGTTTGTATTAATGCAGCTTCAATGTGAACAGCAATCATGGTTATTAACAGTCGTTAAGGGAAGACACTTCCTGCTGTATTTTCAACCCAAATGAGAGCAGGAGGATGCAATATATTTTTCAGCAAAGTTTTCTTAGTGTTCCAGCTGGTCCTTTTGTTTGGGGGGGTTAATCCTGAACTCAGACCTCTGGATCCTGCTTGGGCCTGGCTTGCTGCTGGATTGGAGTTGCATCCTTCCATGGTTATTTTCTCGTTATCCCTTCTAAAAATATTTTGCATAATTGCACTAAGCAGTAGGAACAATAGATTTGCCACAGCTTCACCTCCCCAGCCCTGCCTTCCCCTCAGAAGGAGGGATGTGAAGGGATGATGAGGCAGGAGAAAGTGAGTCTTGTCTTCTACTCATGGCCTGTGGGTCAGTGTTAATTAACCTCCCTGGCAGAAACGATCTCTCCTTGAGGAAGTGTGAAAATACTGGCAATCTGTGGAGTGGGAATGTAGTCTGGCAGTTGGGTGGTGAGAGGGGGCACCACATCTGCCTCTCAGGACATCCTTTGTGGGCAACTTTGTTCTGTCCGTGAGCTCCCTCCTTTTGGGAGAGGTTGTAACATCACGTGGTTAATCACTGCAAAATGATGCAACTTTGGCCACCAAAAGGCTCTAAAGATACTGCAAATCACTCCTGAGAATTCCTGGATAACCAGCCTGAGGAGTCTGTGTCTCTCCTTCCCTGGGGGATTCGGTGCCGAAGGGTGAAGGTTGTTATTGCTCAATTAGATCCCTTTGGGTTCCCTCTCCAAGATGCCTTTTATTTACTTCCACATCTGTGCCAGCACAGAGTGCTCCATGGGAAGTGTTTTTGGGAGCCTTTTCAAAGGACTGGAGCCTTTCCCCTTGAGTTCTTCTGCTGGATGACTTGGGAAAGGGACCCAGAGCCCATCTGCCATTTGCACCCCCCCAGCCCCTGCTGGGCACTTCTCCCTGGCAGCCTGCTCCCCAAAACCCCTGGAATACACGAGCAAAGAGCCAGTGTTCTGCTCTCCTTCCAGCACTGCCATCCCAGGCTGAGCTTCAGCACTTCCAAGGGGGTGGCAGATCCTGCCTGGTGACTCCTTGTCCCCTTGTTTCAATAGTCAGATGACACCAGGATCAATTACCACTGCAGTGTCACTGAGAGGGCTGGGGGAGCTCTGTGCTGCAGCTTCTGGAAACTCTTTGAATTGCTGGGACCACTTTGCCTGTGCTCCTTTGCTTTCTTTGCCTTGTGCTCCTTGGTTTTCTTTGCTTTGGGCATTTTACAGCCCAAACTTAGAAGGGCAGTGCTGGCCCAGGTTGCCCAAAGAAGTCACCTTGTCCCTGGAAATGTCCAAGGCTGGACAGGGCTTGGAGCAACCTGGGATAGTGGAAGGTGTCCCTGCCCATGGTGGGACCAGCCTATTCTTCAGTGTGAACCAGCAGCATGGAAAAAAAAAGCAGAATTCCCAGTCCTGTGAGTTGAAGTGCTGGATTTTTTGCTCGGATTCTGCTTCCCAAATTAAGCAGCTCCACTCTGGCAATCTCAGGCTCCCCACATGCAGTAAAGGCTGACAGTTCTGGAAGGGCACCTGAAGGTCACCCTTCCATTTCCTCCTTATTAACATCCTTAAGAGGCAACTAGTGAGAGAGGAGAACGAGGCAAAGTTCATTATTCTCCTAATTAGCAGATTACACCAAAGTTCAGTAGCTTGCACAGAATAAGAGTTAAAGATTGGGTTCACTCACCTGTCCCTACAATTAGCAGCTATAAAGGTGTCACCAGGAAATAAAGGGAGAGAAAGGAAAAGCTTGACTTCAATTTCCCCCCAGGGAAGATGCAGCTCTGGGAGGGGGGGATGGAACACTGGGGTCCCCTGTTCTGCAGCGTTCAAAGGGCACAGATTTAATACCCCACTCAATTTTCTTGCAATTAGCCCCTCCCCAGAAGATGCCATTGACCTCATCAGCGCTGAGATGGAGTTTCACAGTTAATTTTTTCCTGTACCATCCTAATGAACAGAGGCAAAGAGGGAGAAGGAGAGAAGGAAAGGGATCACTTGGGTAATTTTCCAGCAGTAGAAACCACAGGGATGCTGAGAGGAGTGTGAGGATGGCTTGGCTTGATCAGTTCTTCACTTACCTTTACCCAAACCCAGCACTGCCTCAGCTGTGGGTGCCAGTGCCAGTCTCATTTTTAGGGCAGAAAACTCCTTTTTTTCCCCCCCAGTTTTTCATTTTGCTGCCCAAGGCAGGAAGGAATCTGTCTCTGCACATCAAAAGCTCTCAGGAAATGAGGATGACTTTCTGCTGTGTCCAACTCTAAAAGCCCCAGGAAGGAGGTGGTGAAGTGAGATCTGTTCCAAAGATGAAAAATCCGAAATGAAACAGCATTTTAAAACAAAAATGCCAAACCCTTTGGTAATATGGAGTTGAAACATCCTGATTTTCTCTTTATGGAGAGTCTGCTGATGGCAGTAAGTGTGACAAATTTTAGGCAGTTTCAGGAATACTTGAGATTGCTTCAAACAGGCATTTTTGGCTGAGCAGTTTTTGTTGAGCTGCTCCTCCTGTGCTCCCACAGTCCTTTGGCTGCACGTGCCCCTCTGATTTCCCTTTTTTCTCACCAAGGATGTGGTGTAAATCCCAGGGACTCCTTGTCACTCAGCTGTAATTATTCCAGGGAAGGAGCTGCTTACTTTACATTTTCTTGTCATTTTCCCAGAGTGTGAAAACATTCTTAATTTAGATGCCACGGCCATGCCATCACCTCCAGTACCTGTTTAATAATAAATCCTTCCATAGCAAGACCTGGTTCTTCTCCTGGGGCCAAGGAAAGGACAATTCCCAATCCTTGTCTCCTGGTGAGGTTCATGGGGCTTCCCACACCCTCCTCAGTAAGGGCTGGAAGGTTTTGATCTGATCACTTCAAAAAATGAGATTCAGACCATCTAAATTGTCCTGGGACAAGTCAATGCAGAATTCCTGGTTATTTAAAGAAAAATAGGAGAATTCCAAAGTACTTCACCAGACCCACGTTCTCCATCCCACTGGAGCTATGTTTTCATTTGTGTCTCTTACCATAGGTATTATGAGTTAATGAAATAGAAATTGATCTTTAAAAGAGCACTTTTCAAGGTTCAGTTGCTATCTAATTAATTTAATTTTAAATTACATCAGTAATAAAGACTTAATTGCCTTCTTATCAATACATTGTATTTTGTAAAGGACATGTGACTATTTAAACACACCATGGTTTTCTTCCAGTAGAATAATTGGTATTTTAAGCATATCATGGTAAGTGTAAAATATTTATTTGTGCACTTAATTTCAAGTGGTATCAAAACCTCAATGAACATGCAAATGTTCCAGCAGCTGCTGTTTAACCCCTTGCCTGCCTCTCCAGCAAACACAAGGACTTCTTGGGGCTTGAAATAACAGTGTAGGGTGGTGGAAAGGATATTCCTATGGTCACACCAATTTTTGGCTGATAAGATTGCATTTTTTATGGTCTGGGAGGCAGTTTAATGGATGGGACAGCTTAGGATGGGTAGCCCCAACTTTAATATCTTATAGTGAGGGCTTTGAACCCTCTCACCTTCGTGTAAATCTCATTGTTGGCTTCACATTTGGTTTATATCCATTATAAACAGAATCCCAGTAAAACACTGACATGTTTTCTGACTGAAGACTCAGTAGCCTCACCAAGCTGATAAATCAATGTCAGGCTTTCCCCCCTTCCTTTCCTATCCAAGAGTTGGGTTTGGGAGTGTATAAGCTGCCAGGAAGAATAATTAAATACACTACAACTCCCTTTGATTTAAAAATGGCAAGGGGAAAAATTAAATCCTGCAGAAGCCACAACACATCCCCAGAACTGTGTGGTAACTTGTCAACTAAATTAATTTTGAGCTGTTGGCTTCTACCATAAAAATATTATAAGCTGTGATGTATTTCTTTCATATATGTGTGTGTATATCTCTATGTTATACAGCAGCATTTAAAAATAGCAGCTTCTGGCTGTGAAGTACCAAGATCAGACATTACTGAAGTGCTTTCAGACCTGTCATCACACCATCACTACTTAGTTTTAATGTACGTTGAATTTAAATGCACTATATATATATTTAATGATACACAGTAAATAATATTTGGGCCACTCTAGTTTTTGTCATCTGAGGGAAACTAAACCTGCAGCCTCTGACCACCATCACCTGGAATTGTGGGGAAAGGAGGATTTCTGACCACCATCACCTGGAATTGTGGGGAAAGGAGGATTTTATTAAGGCATTGAAGCCCCCAGAACTGCAGGTGCAGGAGGTGCCTGTTCAGCACAGATGTGACCAAGCTCTTCCTGCTGACCTTTGAGGGGAATGCAGCTGGAAACAGGAGATGGAGAGTAAAGCAAAGTAAGTCTTGGTGTCTCCTCATTCATCTCAGAGAAATTAAAAATGAAAAAGGCAAAAGAACCTGGTGAGGTAGAGGAATTGAGGTCCCTGCTGAGAACATGAGCCGTGTTCAGGGTGGTTTCTCCTGGCAGAGCCCTCAGAGGTGCTGGTGGTTAAACATGAGGTGTCAGTGGGCAGGAATGGCCACAGAGGTGTGGTTCTCTCCCAGGACAAGTGGCCTTGGCTTCCACCCCAACCTGCACAGCCACATCATGAGTAATAATTCTGCAACATCACGCTTTGATTGAAGGACCCGCAAAGACAAATGTCACCACCTTTCCTCCCTTCCGTGTGCAGACAATAACCCACCTTTGTCTCTCTTTCCAGGAGGTTTGTTTCTCCTGCTGGTATTTCTCTTTGTGATGTGGAAGGAGTTTGCAGTTGACTTCCAGAAGTACATCCTTCTGGAGAGGAGTGAGAGGTGCCTGGACGACGTCCCCGTGCACGTGTATTACGGCTGGTCCTTCCTGTTCGCCGCAGCCGGGGTGCCCCTGGTTCTCCTGGCTGGACTCCTCTTCTTCCTGGTTGGCAGAGACCTCCTGAAGTCCCTGGAGTAAGAGGGATTTGGAGAAGGCACTGAGAATGTTGGTGGTGCTCCTTGTAAAGAAACGTACCCGAGTTTTGAGGACTAGGTGGTTTTTGTAGCTGTGATTGGCAGCAGAACTGACGCTCCTGGGGGAGGCAGGGATGGAGCCCTGAGCATCCACACCATCCCAGGGTGGGTTGGGTTGGAAGGGACCATAAAGCCCCTCCAGTTCCACCCTTTGCCCATGGCAGGGACACCTCCCACTATCCCAGGCTGCTCCAACCTGGCCTTGGACACTTCCAGGGATGGAGCAGCCACAGCTTCTCTGGGAAACCTGTGCCAGGGCCTCCCCACCCTCCCAGCCAGGAATTCCTGCCCAAGATCCCATCTAACCCTTCTGGCAGTGGGAAGCCATTCCCTGTGTCCTGTCCCTCCCTCCCTTGTCCCAAGTCCCTCTCCAGCTCTCCTGGAGCCCCTTTAGGCTCTGGAAGGGGCTCCAAGCTCTCCCTGGATCCTTCCCTTCTCCAATGAACACCCCCAGCTCTCCCAGCCTGGCTCCAGAGGTGTCCAACCACTGCCCATCCCGTGGCATTTTTACACTTGGAAGAAATTTAGGAATGTCTGTGGGTTTTCCATCAGTTTTCTCTGCAGCCCAAGGAGGAGCAGCTCCCCCAGCTCCAGAGCCCCCCATCCATATTCCTGGCATTCCCAGCATCCCTGTTTCCTGTAACAGGCAATCGAAGCTGCCTGTGGCACTGGACACTGTAATGTCTATTTCTGAAAAGCAATTAGGGATGATTTTTTTTCTGAGCTGGCTCTAATTGACATCAAAGAACAACCATTTTAATGGGATGTCGGGAAACAGGAGAAACTTTTTTTTTCCTTAAAAGCCCTGATTCTGAAGATATAAATGTACCTGGCCCTAACCTAACTTTCAGTAAGGGAATAAACCAATTTCTGTGGCATGAAACTTAACATGAATTAATTAGTATTTCTTTACAGCTCTGTGTTACTTTGCATTTAATATTTTCTCTGGACACAGAGTTGTGGGATTCTCATCCCAAAGACTGGAGGATGGTCAGGATTGAGGGAAAAGGAGGGGGGACAATGATATCATGATACCTCCTGTGCCCCATCAGCTCTTACAATTTCTGCCTCTAAATTCTCTTTGAATATTTTTTGTCATTATTCTAAATTTCATATTTTCCCTGAACACAGCTTTTTGAGGTTTCTCAACCCAAAACCTGAAGGATGGTCAGAGTTGGGGGAGAGGGAGTGTGGACAACAGCAGTGGTAGTTTTTATTTGCTTTGCTGTGATTGACCTTCTTTTCCACAGACACCACACAAGATTCACCTCCAAAAAATTCAATTTACAGATCATTTAGATGTATTTAAATTCCTGCACTCCCTCAGGTGCCCGTTGTCTGACATGGCAGTGCCAGAAGAGCAAAGCATCCTAATTCTACACCAAACTATCCAGGTACAGGGGGTGAAATAATTTCTGAATACGTGGAAAAACACTTGAGAAATGACAAAGGTTTGATGTTGTGTTTTTCGGGCTGGATTGTGATGCTTTGAAGTAGTTTGTTGGGTCCTTGCTTGCTGAGCTCATTTGCATAAATTTGAAATCAAACTTCCTCCAAATTTTTTCACTTCTCCTGAATGTCAGAGTTTGTGCTAAACATACATCTCCTGAGCTTTATGTCATGCTATTGACTCAGTACAGTTAATTAATAATGGAATGTAAATCTCTCCTAGAAGATTGTTGGCAGTATAAAACTGTTTGTTAATGCTCTTCCTAAAATATTATTCAAGTCTGGCGTTTCTTTCCTTTCGGAGCAAGTTCTAATTATTCTTTTACAAGATTCATGGCACACATAGAGGGAGAAATTGTAATTCCCACATGTAAAGATTAGTTCTTTCATATGAATAGCAGCCTTGCTCTCCAGTTCTTAAGCAATATTCACACTGTTTTCCCTTCAGAGAAATTTGCTTTGAATAGAATTGGGAGATGCAGGTAAAAATCGTGTTTTTCCAAGTGAATGGATGTTTCATGACATTTCTAAATACACAGATATTTCAGTGTTTTATTTGCCGTTCTAAACTGGTTTTTTTTCCTTCCCTGATATCTCCTTGGGTCATGCCTGTGCCCCATCACTTCTTCCAGGGATAATTTCTCCCTCTAAATTCCCTTTGAATATTTTTTGTCATTTAATTATCTATTCAATGTGGAGACGAACACTTATGGTCACAAAGAATAAAAGTATATAATCCAGGAGCAGAAGAGGTCAAGATTTACAGTCACTTGCCTTTCCCTGATCCCATAAAACAATCCAAGCATGCAGAAATGATGATCCCAGAAGAGACACCAGGGCAGAAGAATGAGAATGCAGCAAGAAATCCATCAGACTTATTGATATCTGTGAAGCTGAGGATCCCTGAAGTTGTGAATATAGAAGTGAGTTTTATATTATAGAATGAAATATTTATTAACTTTCTCCATCTGTTCTTTAAAAAATTTAGTTTAATGTCATCAAGGCCTTTATGGAATACATTTAGCTTAATCATGCAGTCCTGCCTTGGGGAATAAACCATCCCTGGAGACCTGCTCTTTCTGGATCAGCTCTAGAACAAGCAATAGTTTAAAACTCCGTCATTCTTTGGCAAAACACGTGGCTTTGAACCGTTGAACAGAGGGTGTTTTAGTTGAAATATTTTTTCTTTCTTTTCATTTTTTTATTTATATACTTTATATTTTATAATAAGTTTTATTTTATATAATTTTATTTGAAATATCTTTCGTATNTCTATAATATATAAATAGAAATAGAATTACTCACATATATTATTATATATAATACATGTATTATGATATATATTATTTTATATATATAATTACATATATAATAGTCACAGCAATAAGAGAGAATGAGTTGCATAACTAAAGCAATTAAATCCTCCATTAAAATTCAACATTTGTAGCCAGCACAAGGTCAACCAACCCCACCATTTTGGTGGAATAAAGACTCCACTTTGCTCTCCAGTTTCCTGCAACTCAAGAGGACAAAACTGTCTGTGAGAATCATCATTTCTGCAGGAGAACTTTCAAAATGGGCTCAGTGGTAGGGCTGGAAATTGCAGAAAGCACAGTTGTTTTCATCTGTTGAATATGAGGAAGTTTGATGAAAGGATGTTATAGAGGAGTGACAAGCACCTAATTCTGATCCAAGTTTTGTCATTCTAAATCATGAGTAATTCCAAAGGCTGCAGCAGACCCTTCTCACTGCTAAACATCTGTAAGTCAGAGCAGAACCAGGACTAATAAATACATTCAAAGATGCATAATTAAACCAGCGATTTCACATCACTCTGATGAATTTTAGTCAAGGATTTCTTCAAGGATGCTTTTCTCACATTAGCATTTGATGTTAGTAAGCAATGAATAATTCCATTTTTTCTTTCCAACATCTGGGACACTTCCTGCTTTATTTGCTACTTATGAACACTCTGCAGGAAATATTAATGAATCTTGGGTGTTCAAACAGGGGCCCTGTGGATCAGGCTCAGGAGGCAGCATTATGTGGGAGAGGGATGTTAATCTTAATCTTGAGATTGAGAGGCTGGATTTTGGTGAAGTTGGATGGTGGGAAATTTGCCAAACCTGAGGGAGATACGGGGATTTCAGGAGGTTCCCTAAAATTCAAAGCCCTGTAGCTCCTCCTTTCGTACCAGGCAGCTCTTCCCTCATACCTGGGAGACTACAATTAATAATAAAAGTTTTTCCTCTTGGTCAGATCAGCTCTTTCACCAGTGATTCAGAAAACCAACAGCCAAGGATGCCCCGAGGTTGGGAAAATGCTTGGGATCATCTCACCCAGGGAGAGCTGGACCAGGAGACAACATTCCCTGAGAGCATCTCTGCCCTGCCCAACTGCTTTTTGACACACCCAGAGTCCTGGATTTTTTTTTTGTCTTGGTGAATTATAAATTTTGAGTTCAGGGAGCTCTGCTGCCTCTTTGGCACCTCAGCATCTGAGCAGGAGGGTGAAAACACCCTCTGCCGTGGAAAACAGGTTGATTGGAACTTCCCAAACTTCATCCCAGCTGGGTATAACAACCCCTCTGGGATTGCTTGCTTTGACCCAGCAGCACTGAAACCTTTCCACCTTTTGTCCAGAAAAATCCCTCTTGTCTGGACAGGAAATGTTTTCACCTTGGTCAGACACACGTGTAAAACCTTGGTGGGCTCATGTAACACGAGGTGGGTCTGCAGAACAAATATCTGCTCCCCCAATGTCTCTGCACCACCCGAGCTCATCCTTGCACTCCCTGCAACATCCAGGAACAGGGAATGCTGAGGAAGAGAACCGAGAGGATTCCCAGGAGCCCTGTCCTGCCCCAGCCTCATCCTGCTGACTCAGCACCTTCTGCAGAGCCTCTCGTCCCTCAGCCAGGGGCCAGGGCACAGATGTGGTGCAGCCAATTAAGGCACAAACCAAATTAAAATAAATCAGGAAACGTGGGCTGGCCCCACGCTCTGGGCTCTGGGCTGTGCATTAGGGCAGGATTAAACCCTGTCAGCCCAAGTCCCTTTTACAAGGGTGCACAGCACCCCAATCCTACAATCAATAAGCTGGACATGCTGCAGCACAAAGAGCTCTTATCTGCAATCCCACTTTGAATTTAGTGAATTTATTTAATCCCTGATGCCTGCAGAGCATCAGTCCTGGTGTCTGGGTTAATTTATTTATTCCGCTGATGTATTTTTAGTCTTTCAAGTCCTTGACATTTGAGAAGCAGATTTTTTTTTTCCCCTCCCGTTTCCTTAAAAAGTCTGAATTGGGAAAAAATTATTCACAGAAATGTATTTTTTTTTCCCCAATTCATTCCCCAATTTTTCTCTTGGGAGCCAAGAGAAATATTATATCAATACTAATAACCAGACACTGCATGGGTTGGGGAAGGCTCCTTTTCACCCTGCTTGGCAGAGCCTGCTTCTAAATCAATGCTGGATGTTCACTGAGCTCTCTTTCTTCTCATATTTTTTCCCTATTAATATTTTTTCCTCTTCTTAAAAAAATAAAATCACCTATTTTTGAGTTATAGCCAAGATTCTGTGCTGCATTTAGTTTGGGAATTATCATGAGGTGATTCTCTTATCTCTTGGAACTTCATTTTTCCAGGTAGGATCAGAACCTTTGGCTCAACCCGAAAGAACCAGTGGGTTAAACTGTGATCACTGTTAAAAAGAAATACCAAATAAAAACTAGTCCACAGCCATTGTTGTGATGGTGCAGTGATTATTATTACAGCTATAAAGGTTGCACTTTAATTAACCCAATTAGTGGTGGGGACTAAACATTTGGTTCTGGAAGAGTAAATTGGAGCTTTATAAACTTCAGGATCTACAAAGAAGGAAAAAGTGTCACCTGACCTTGGCTGGCTCAGTGATGGCCTCGGAAAAAAACTAGAAAAATTAAAAGTAAAGGGCAATTTTGGGAAAAACACAGGGTTAATTCTATATTTTCTATCTGTTTGCTTTCCCAATCCATTATCCAATATTTCCCTGTGTTTGCATTAAAAAAAGTAACAAATGCTGAGCAGAAAGAGCCAAACCAGGGACAGGGACAATTCCCTGGCAAAATATATTACAAATCCTCAGAAATAGTTTTGTGAATTCACAGAACAGAATTATTTTTCCCTTTCAGATGCTGTAAGAATTTTTTTTGTATTTTCTTCTATTTAAACACCAGTCAGTGGGAGAAGATGTTCCCCAAACCATTCAATGCTCAAAGAGCATTGGCTGAAGTGGCTGATTTAAGATTTTATTACTGGGTAAACCTCCTTGGTGACAATTCCAATTGTATTCCAATTAAAAAGTCTGAATAACTGTGGTTCCTTCTAAAACACGGGCATCAATTTTGAATATTCCTCTGCCAAAAAAAGAAGGGAAATTTCACAATTTTGACAAATCAGCCTCAAAATTGGTCTTAGTGGGTGTTGAGGTGGAGCCTTTGCCTCAGCCCAGGTGCTGCCTCTCAAATCACACCTCGTTTTCACAAGTGAGGTCGTTATGTTGGCAGTCAGTTAATTAGCTCTCAAATCCAACCATTAGTCAAATTTATTGCATTGCTCTTGCATCACATCCTCAAAAATAAGCTCAGGGGGGTTATTCCAGTTATGCCCTGAGCTCCCAGCTGGGATGGGCATCCTCAGGCACTGCTGTTTCCATGCTTTTTGGGTGGCATTATTTCCTCTGAGGAAATTCTCCTTCCTTTAAAAGGGAATCGTGGGAGTGGGAGAGGTGAGGGCAGGTCCTATAATTCCTAAAAGAACTATTTTGGGCCCTCTAAAGGTCAGCAGATCATTTCAACTGCATCTCCAGGACGATGCTGGAACCACCTCATGGATGAAGGCTGGAAGCATCTCAGATCTCAACAAGACACTGATTTTTACTTCAGCTTTGCTCTGCAGGTCAAGATTTTTTCCTCTATTTTCCCATATTCATTGTGAAAGTCCACGTTGTAGGAACACAAACACACTCACTCACACTTGGCACATGAAATATATATAAAATAACTGGTGTTCTCTGTGGAGAGACTCTTCCTGTGCCACAAACACTTCAAAGGCTTCAAAGCAGAGGTGCCTGAAGCGAGGGCTGCAGCTGAGAGCACAAGTGCCAGTTTCAGCTGACACCAGAGCTTTCAGGCTCTGAGGGCATAAAGCATTTTTCACTCATTTGAAATAAATTTAATTGGGGAAAAAAAAAAAAAAGGAAGGAGAAATAACTCGAGACGTTTTTGAAGGTGGGTGGGTTTTTTGTGCGTAATTTTTTTATTTTTTTGATAAAGTGGAAAATGCTGTTTGGAGATGAAACCTGCCTTTAAGTGGCTATTTTTAAATGGAAATATCTGCAGTGTTTAAGAAGTGACTGCAGAGATTTTCCCTTTGCAGCCATCTCAGAGAGGGTTTTTTTTTTGTTTCTCTTGCATCGCTGGTGCTCAAACCCTGGTCCAGCTCCAGCCTTTCCTTCTGCTGCCTCTTCTCCAAGTTAATGCATTGGTTCTGCAGACAAAAAAAACAGTGTTTGGAATATTCCAGAAGGCAAAAGGCTGTGTGCTGGATGGAGGATTTGCTGTACATACAGCAGGGGATGAGGGCTGATGCCAATGCAGTTTTCCACTGGGAAGCAACACCCTGTGCCTAGTGAGAAATAACCCACTGCTGCCCAGGGGAGGCTGGAAGGACATTCTCCTTTCATTTTTTTACCTTTTTTTGTTCAAATCAAAGTGCTGAAAGAGTAGAAATACCTTGGGTTTGATACTCATGGCATGGGAATCTTCTTAAATTTTTAAATGCATTTATTTAACTGCTCACTCAGAGGTAGCCCCTGCACAGCAAAGAGATTTGGGAGTGGGTTTTTTGGGATTTACTTGTGGTTTGGGGTTGTTGGATGTCCAGGGGAAGATGGTGAGTGGGGTTTGGATGCTTTGTAGTGGGAGAGGGAAAGATGTCTGTAGGATACGAGGCTGGAGGAGCTCAGGCAGCAGGGCAGGACACGGTGGTTTCCCTGGACTAGCCAAAAGCAGCTCCTAAAAGATGAGCTCTGCAATCTTAAACCCCCCATTGAGATAAACCCACAGCCTTTAATATGATTCTAACAACGATTCAAAGGTGTGGGGATAAATGTGGGAGCACCACAGGCTGCAGGGCCTCCCTGCCCCGCTCCGGGCCTACATCCCGAGTGTCCATTGCAGGGAATCCGGGATCCTCTCAGCACAGCTTTCCTGGTTTTCCTCCACCTGCCACAGCCACGTTGTGTGTGATTCCATGTGCCCTCCCTCGCTCTGGGTGTGCTGCCTTTCAGATCCTTGGATAGGGAGGATCTGTGGAGCATCACGACCACATTGATTTCATTGATCGGGAGCGTCGGGCTGTGCCCAGCACCTCGTCCCCTCTCCCATGTTCATCAGAGCACGAGATAAGAGCAGCAGGAAGGAAAAGGTTTCTTCCCTAGGACTCCAAAGTGCCTTTGGAAAAGAAGAAATGATGACAATGTGTTGTCTGGCTCCAGCCCAAGGGTCCTTGTGGACCAGGTCCCTGCAGTGCTGCGAGGAGGCTGCTGCACTTCCAGCTTGGAATTTTATCCCTCACATTTTATTATTTTTTATCTAGATATACTGTGGAAAATCACAGCTGGGTCTCAGTGACTGAAATTAGTAGCAAAGACATAAAACCTCGTGGTGAGGGAATTTGGTGCTTTACTTGAACAAAACTTGAGTGAGTCCTGGTGTGCAGTGATGACATTATCCATTGCAAATGGATATCCAGGATAAATGGGCCCATAAAATTAGGGAAAGGCAGGGATGCTGCAGCAAACCTTCATAATATCCCAAAAAATTCCTGCTCCTGCAGCTCTCCAGCCCAGAGCCAGGTGAAGCCCAGGACCTCTCCAAGCTGTTTAGCCAAAGGTGTTTTTACCCCATTAATGAGCAATGCACAGAGGGGTTTGGTCTTCTGAAACCAAAGTAAAGAATCTCCTGGTCCCTCCTTGCTGAGATGCCCTAATTTGTGCCAGAAATAAGTCATTATTATAGAGCTGCCTGATGCTGCTTTGTCTGCCTTGGTTTGGGCACAGCCAAGGAGGGCGTGGAAGGCCTTGGGTTCACCTTTGGTGGTAAATGCACAAGGAGTAAATTAATTTGAACACAGTTCAATACTCTGAAATATGTTTAATTTTTATTTTCCTTTTCTTCTTTAAAAGTCTACCAAGAGGCTGCAGGAAAAAAACCCAACCAAACAACAGATAATCAAGATGATGCTTTCAGGTCATTTCCGTGTGTTTAGACCCCCCACACTTGACTGCACTTAATTCCACAACTTTGCTCCCAAAACACTGGGAATGGTGTTTGGGAGCTCTGGCATCACAGAAGCTGGAAGGTTTTGGACAATCAAAATGTAATAGTTTAAAGCATTTTTTCCTATTTTTTTTTCCCCCCATAATTTGATGACCTAGAGATGTGAAGAGCTCCTGCTGCCCCCACTGTCACCTGTCAGAGACTCATCCACTCATGGAATCACTGAGGCTGGAAAAGCTCCCTAAGACTGTTGAGTCCAACCCAGCACTGCCAAGGCCACCACTAACCCGTGTCCCCAAGTGCCACATCCACAGGGCTGTTAAATCCCTCCAGGAATGGGGACTCCAGCACTTCCCAGGCAGTTTGTTCCAATGCTTCTTCCTAAGTCTTTTAGACCCAACTCAACTGAGGCTGGGGATGGTCAAGGACCATTTGGCCACTGCCTTCCCATGGACTGGGAGTTGTCAGGATGGAGAGTTTGGGAAGAGCCTGAGCAGGAAGACAACTTGTGCCTTTCTCTGCCTGAATGTGCTTCTGCCCTAAATGAAATGCAAAAGTAAAAGTCAGGGCAAAAGCTGAATCACTGGTTTAATTTAGTGGTGGAATCACTCTGCAGTACCTGCTGAAGGGTGCAGGGATTGCTAATTATGGATTACACAGCTAATCAGCACCAATCAACATTTTATGATCTTGACTTAATATTTAATATAATGTTAATTATAATTGCTTTTGCCACAAACTGTGTCAAACACAAGGTGTGATTTCTCCTCCCGGCACTGGGTGGGCTCTGGGATGGGGCAGCTGGAGGGGGGAGCATCCTTCCCAAAATCCCACCCAGCAGCACAGACCCACCTCCCTGCTCCTCTCCCTGCCTTGTGATGCTAATTAAGTGGTGGTGAGTCTCAGCCTTATTAGAATGGAGTTTTTATCTCACACAAGTACCTTCCAGCTACAAACAGGGGAAGTTCATTTAATTAAAAATAATTTTAGTGGAAGTTAATGTGAGTGCAGTTCAACTACTCTGAAATAGGTTTGATTATTTTTTTCCTTTTCTTCTTTCAAAGTCTAAAAGAGGCTACAGAAGAAAAAACCCCAACAACAGATAATCCAAATAAAACAAACAGATGATGCATTTCAGGCCATTTCTGTGTTCTTAGATTCCCACATTTGCCTGCTCTGATTTCCACAACTTTCCCCCCAAACCCTGGACATGGTGTTTGAGAGTTTTAGCATCACAGAAACTGAGAGGTCAATGAAAACATAATATTTTAAAGCATTTTTCCCCCCACTCCCTCATCGTTTTATGACCTGGAGAGATGCAGAGTTCCCACCATCCCCACTGACCATTTAATTTAGGATTTTCAGCATCCCTGGGAGAGCTGTCTCAGGAGGGGCTCTCCTTGCTCAAAGCACATCCAAAATTTTGCAGCAGGGACTCAGGCAAAACAAATCTCTCCAGGAATCCAAAATTCCACTTGGTAACTCAGAAGAACTTCTGAAATCCAGAGGTTCTGATTAAAATAGAGCAAAGAAAACTGAGCAGGGTATTTTCTAGGAGACAGTGCTTGGGGACAGGGACATGTTTTTAAAAAGAGGAGATGTTCTTCTTGTATATTAGTTAATAAAAGCTTTTAGTGTACTTCAAACTCCTCTTTTGACACAAAGCTCATCAGAATATCATCAGTATTTTCTCTTCCCTTCTCTCCCTCCATTGTTTCAACTCTTTGCTCCCAGGGCTGAGTGAATAAGTTGAAGTGAATAATTCCTCCAGTGAGTTTCAACTCTTTTTTTTTCCCTACACAATTTCCTTTGATGGATTCATTATTCCCAATTATTTGCTGAATAGCCTTAGTAAATAATTCTCTGGCTGGAGATGGATGGTGAGTATCTTGCTGGAATTATTTAATGGCCAAAATTGAAGCTCTGCAGGGGAAGTACAACTCCCACAGGGTTGTGTGGATGTTTTTCCCCCTCATTGATGGGGTTGGGACCAGGCTCTGGGCTGGCAGCAAATTCAGGCAGATGCTCCTCTGTGGGTTTTTTAGGAGTTTTCTGGTAGTTTGAGGCTCAGAAACTGAGCTCAGGACTTGCTTTCAGGGCAGGACACAGGGCTGGGGCTCCTTCTCTGCTCAGGAGTGTCCCTGGCAGGGACATGGTGGCCACAATGTCACCACAAACCAGAGCATGATGGCAAAGTCTCACTCAGGACACCCTTCTGAGATTGGCCATTGAGCATCCCCAGGGTTTCTGTCCTTAGGTGCCTTTCCAAAGTCCTTTTCCCAGCTCTAACCTGCTGGCTGGGCAGGACAATTCCAAAGTCCTCCACTCAGGCCTGGTAGGTTTTGATCTAATTTTAACTTTAGTTAGGAAAAAAGAAACAACTTAAAAAAAATAAACCCAAAGCAAGGCCAGAAAGTTTAAGGACATAATTAACACTGTTAATTTTTTAACTTAAAGACACAAGTAACACTGAATTAATATCTTAAATACTTTGTATAAATACCAGCAGGTATTTATACATATTGTCTGTATATGTATATATACATATATATATATTGTCTGCTGGTCCAGACAACTAACTTAAACTGCATATTCCTAAAATTTCAAGTTTTTCTTGATTCTTTATGGCATAAAAGCATCTGAAAGAAAATTTGTCTTAAAAAAATAAAATAAAATAAAATAAAATAAAATAAAACAAAATAAAATAAAATAAAATAAAATAAAATAAAATAAAATAAAATAAAATAAAGTGACCCCCAGGCTAGTTCCTGCAGGGACAGACCTGCAACCTGATGGATTTCTGGGGACAAATCCTTCCCTTCCCTTTCATCCCAAAGCCTTTCACAGGGGTTTGACCTCCCTGATTTGGGAAAACAAAATTGAAGAGAGAAGACAAGGTCCTTACAGCTAATAGCAAAGCCCATTGACTTTCAAATGCAATCTTGGTTTTTTTTCTGTATAAATCTGTTGTGTTGCATCTTGTTTACTTTCTCTCAGCACCCATTAACTTAATATTACCATAAAGGAAATTAATTCCACCCACACACACATGGAAACACCTCCCATCAGGGTAACTTAACATCACTCACGTGGGGATGGAAAGTAGTTATCCCACCCTAACAACTCTGGTGCCATTCCATCAGGGACTGAGAGGTAAAGTCCTTCCCTCCATTAAAGATCTTAAAACTCTCATTACATGTGTAGTTCCATATGAAATCCTATTCTCAGAAAAGGTTAATTAAACCTGTAATTCCAGGATGAGCCAAATGTGGGGGTGTCAGGCAGGAATTTCTCCCATTCAAAGCCCCTCACTCTTGACTTAAATAAGAATTAACTTCCCAGAAGGACTCGGAAGCCCAACCCAACCTCTCCTTTGGAAAGGGGGTATTTATCAAACTCCATCTTTCTGTTTGCCCAGCAAAGACTTCAAATATGTGTGTAAACCCCTGTTCAAGGTGTGGAGCCCACCCTTGGTGACCTGCAGGGACATGTCATTCACTCCTGTGGGTAATAATTCCTGAGGTTCACCGGGAAATTTAGGGATCATTTCTCCCTCAAGGAGCATAAACAAAGAATATCCCAATTTGGCCATTCCTGCTCATTGAAGGGATGGATGACTTTTAAAAGATCCCTTCCAACTCTAACTATTCCATGGTTTTGTGCTCCCAGAGTGAGTTTTTAAAAGCAGATGGAGTGTCTGTCCCACCCCCCCACTTCCCCAGCCCAGCAGGAGCTGCAGGACAGAGTTTATCTGAGCACCTTTGCTGAAATTAGGCAATTAGCAGGCAGGGCTAATGACCTCAGATGCAAACCAAGTGTCTCTTTTAACACCTCCTCCCTCCAATAACGCTGCTGGGAAGGAGATGGGCTCCCAAACCACCCCCAACTAATACAGGGAAGCTGTTCCAGTGGGAAAGGTCCCACTTATTTATTGATTTGAGAAGCGAAGGGGGAGGTTACAACAAGCAAGAGACTCCTCAGAAATCTCTCCCCAGGCCCCCATGTGTGTGTTTAATAGAAAATAGAGGCTTTGGAGGAGACCACCAAGCTCCAAGCTGGGATTTTGCCACTTCCCAGGGTGCTGGTGGTGAGGGAATGTGCAGGGCCTGTGATAAAGGCAGCGGTGCCGGAGAACCATCAGTGCCACCTAAAAGCAAAGAAAACTGGCATAAATAATTGGGCTGTAGAAAGGCTTTCTGTTGCACCTTGCCTATCACTGACAATTTACATATCTTAGGAAAACCTTTGTCAGCTTCTGTCATTTCTGCACTATTATGTGCCTTTCTGGATAATTACCAGTTAATGTGAAAAAGCAGATGGAAAAAACCTTGAAATTTCTGATAGAGAATCCTCAAACCTCTCCCCTTATCTGTGCACAGCAGCTTCCTGATTTCAAAAGAAGTTTGAAAACCTTTGTTAAAAATGTCCCTGATTCCCAGTTTGAATGAACCAAATGACATTCAGCTAAAATTATTCAGCTTTTTCCACAATTAAATTCCATTATCGTGAACTGCCAAAGTAAAATGGAAGGTCTCTTAACTAATGTGCTGGTTGTTTGCTTGTATTTTCCGGGGTGTGTATTGTATAAAGCTGTGTGAAGTAGAAGGAGGATAAACAATAACTGTAATTTTGCATCAATGAGTGGGGCATTTTTAGACCCTTCATTGTGGGAACACACTGGGGTTGGTGGGTTTTCTCTCTTCTTTTCCTTCCCCCTTCTTTTTTTTTGTTGTTGTTTGTCTGTTTGTTGTTTTTAATTTTATTTTTGTGTTATTTTATTTATTCCTTTTCCCACAAAACCCCACTGAGACCGATTGGATATTTCACCAAACTTAAGGGGCAGTGTCAGTTTGGTTTTTAGCACCAGGAATGATTTCTTTATGCAGTCCCTGCATACCAGGAGAACTCAGCACTGAGCACACACCCTTCCCCTCTCCCACTCTCTAATGAAGAGGCAGCATAGCAGCACCCAGAGGAAATAATTCCATTTAAAAATACCATTCCCAGAAACAGGAGAATTGTCCTCATGTTGTCTCAGGTGGTTTTTCCCTTGTTCTTCTGGAAAACTTAAACTTAAGCAGCCCATGAGAAAGGCAGCTCAGTTAATCACAGAATCCTGGAGTGGTTTGGGTTGGAAGGGACCTTAAATATCAGTTCATTCCCCCCCCTGCCATTCCACCACCTTCCACTATCCCAGCTTGCTCCAAGCCTGGTTTGCTCGTGGAAGGATGGAATAAAGCACAAATAACCCCAAATTCAACCTCCCCCAGTGCTGCCCATCCCTGAAGCCCACAGGGAAGTTTTTTCCAGTCAGACAAAAAGGAGGGAACTTTCTGAGCGCTCCTGACAGGGATTTATGGTGGAATTTTCTGTACAAAATGCTTTTAACAGGTTCCTGGGCTCAGGTTGAATTTTACCCTGCAAAGCCAAGCCTAATTCAAGGTCTGCAGGCAACACCCCCCTGCAAACACACTCTGCAATCCCAGAATCATCGTTTGAGTTGGAAAAGACCCTTAAAAGCATCAATTCTACTCAACTGCATTTTTCCAAGCACTGAAGCCATCTGGTCTTCACAAAACCCTTGGGGAAATGCTGAGCCATCCCTGCCCTGGAGCTCAAAACCAGCTGGAGGAGCAGCCCACCTAAATAATCTGATGCCAACCCTATTTCTCTTCAGTTTCTTAAACACACCCTGAAGTCCCTTTTTAAAAAAAACCAACCAAAACTGACTCCATATTGGGTGATCCAGCCAAGAACAGTCCTCCCAACAAAGAGAGACCAGTGGATACCTCGTGGTTGCTCAGTGAGATTTGCTCAGAGTGTGCTACAAAAGAGAAAACCATAATTCCTTTAGATACAGAGAGAATGAAAGCAAAGATGTGTTGGGGAGGATCAGTATAAAGGGAGTTAAAGTACCTCGATATCGTGGTGTTGTATCACAGAGCTCCACAGACAAAGGCCACTGGTTTATGTTGATGGTGCTTCTCTTCCTGCCTGGCATTTCCCATCTCCATCCCATAGAATGACATTTCAGATCCTGATTAAAATCATTGTCTTTCATGGCAGAGCAAGTCTGTTCTTCAAAGTAAAGAAGATAAAAAAAAAGAAAAAAATGCCGTTGCAAACAGTGCTGAAAACCAGATGAATAAAAACAACCGAAAAAGGTTTTAATTCCATTCTTTTCAATTAGCTCTTTAATTTGATTTAAGTCATTTGCACTTGTTGCTTGTTTTACATCTCTTATTGTCCAGCATTTTATTTCACACATCTAACAGTATTAAATCAAACTGTTTTCTAGTCTTTGCCTTCTTTTGAAGCCTCTTGAAAGTCTAAAGCAGACTTAAAAAAACAGATATTAAAAACGAACTTTCATCTCTCTGCAGGTTATTTGTAATCAGACCTTTCTCATCAAGGGCTCGTTTCATATGTGTTTGGGATCTGGGAATTATTAAAAATGCCAATCCATCTTGTTAAAAACACTGCCCAGGCTTCAGTGTTTTTCAAACTTCAGCATCGTGTTTGAATTCATCAGCTGGTGTTGGAGACTTGGTGCTCCTGGTTGTAGCTACTTACACATAGTAGTAATTCAGTAAATCTACACAGTTTCATTCTTTATGTTGTAGCTCCTGTTTATTCACTCTTGGGTCTGAATGTGGTGGTTCGTACTAAGGACTGGGATATAAAAGAATTTATTATTAAAAGTGCAATATTACTTCCCTGTTGCCTTCTGGATCATCAGATTTTACCAAAACGCCCACAAAATATTTAAATACTTCAAGTTTCCACCATCCATGCTGGACACATCCATACTGGGAGGCAGAGTGAGGAGAACTGGTTGTGAACTGCCCCTGGCCAAGGATGGCAAATTGCTGGGTGGAAAATATCACTTCATCTTCCTTGGATAATCCACACTGGGATTCACCCTCTTCCTTAGAAAATCAGCATTGGGATTCACAAGATTCACAAGATTGGGATCTTACAAATAAGGAGGTTTTCAGTGGGGTTTTAAACCTTTGCAGGTGGAAGAGCTGCAGCGTTGGGTCTCACAGGAGGTTCACACGTCGCGGCCCCCGCGGTGCCGCCGCGCTCGGATCCCCCCGCGGAGCCGGCAAAGGGCTGCAGAAAGTCATCGAGTCTCACTTCGATGGCAACATCCCCAAATTCCTCTTTGCCCCGGGGTTGAGCTCACTGGGAGCTGGCAGAGGAGGTGCTTTGCTCCTCGTGTGTGTCCCTCAGGAGGAGGTGCCCACTCGGGGTGGGAGGACATCCCGCGGCAGCTCCGAACAAAGGAGAAGCCTTTCAAAGCAGAGCCATCTTTATCTCAAAGGCAGCATTCCCTCTTTGATCCCCCGAGGAATCAGGCCAGCTTTGTGCTCCTCAATGCCTCCTTAAATAGCACCTCTCTCCAAAGAGGAAGAGCCTGAATAGATTCAAGACTTGGGTGTTTTAAGAAACGCTTTTTCCTCCCCGGAGCAAAACCGGGTATTTTATGTGGTGGGAAGAAACCCTCACGTGGCCACGTCCAAACCAAACCCTGGGATTCTCCCAAATTCATTTTTTAGGTGTTTTTTCCGTGATGGGAGGAAGTGTTTACAGCCATCAGAGGATTGGGAGACCTGATGTGCTCTCACAGTGGGTTCACCAAAGTTAATTCCACCCCAAGCAACGTGTCAATGTCACCTTTTCCAAGACATCCCTGGTCCTGCTGTTCCATCATTGCTCCATCCATAAAAGGGCCCTGATTAAAACTGTGGCCTGTTGTTTGATGAACCAGGAATCCACACATCCTGTAATTTTCCTTCCTTCCTCCTCTTTCCCTGCGTTTACTTGTCATATTCAGTAAAATCTCTTTTATTGAACATCTGTTTGGTACAGAGAAAGCTTCTCCAAACTCGGCAGGAAAGCACCTTCCCCCCAAATAAATTAAAACAATGTATGTGCCTCTGGCCAATAGATCATTGGATGGGAATCATGAATGTACATTTGTGGATATTTGATGGGAAGTTTATCATTTAAATGATGAAAATACAGTACTTCAACATATGGATCATTCCAAGCTCCTCTCTTTCCTTTCCAGTTGAAAAATCATTGTGCTTTTAGAGGAATTAGACAAAATTAAGAATTTAAACTGGGCTCATAGTAAAAGCTGTTCTCAAAGAGTGGAAATGCAAAAGCAAGATGCAGGGATGGAGTCTGACTTTGAGATACACGTGGATTCAACTGGTTTAGTTTTAGCTGGTGGAAACAATGTGCAAAAATGTGTAATAAATGAGCAAAGAAGGAATTAAAAAGTGAATTAAAATAGACATTAAAGTACACAGAACCCCTCTGCAAGGATTCCAGTGACTACATAAAGTTGGGCTCTTAACATTTGGGGTCTTTTCTGCTGTTTTATCTTGATTATCAGGATGGGCCCAAGTGGCCTCGTTGGTGCTGTGCAGGGGACCTTTGCCACAGCTCCAAAAGGATTTTCTCCCCTTTTCATACAACATTTATGACAATTTCCATAATGAGGGATGTTTCCTGCTCTGCAGAGTTGTGCTAGAAGGGGAGTCCTTCCCCTGCTCCCAAAGCACATCCTAATTCCTGAGGCAGCAGAGAACTGAGCACAATTGTCAGGAAATAAACACAAGTACATCAAACTCCCAAAAGTGCCTTGGAGTATCAAGGGATTCAAGATCATGCTGCTCTTTGATTTCCAGCTATTAAGACACCTTTTTGGTATTTGACAGTGTGAAAAGGATCTGCCACTCCATATCTGACCACTGTCACCAGAGGTGACACACCAAACATATCCTGCAATGTGGGTTTTAAAGGAGACTTAACTAAAATTCCCCTGAGACCAAAATGTATTTTCTGGCCTGACTTTTCTGCTGCCCACATCGTGCAAGCATCAAATCTAGACTGACTGAAACTGTCCAATAAAACATATTCTCTTCTCAGGAGCAGTTCCCCCAAATTTCTCCCCAAACACCTGTAAGGTGAGATTTCTGAACTACGTTTTGCAGCTGCTTAAAACAGAAATTAGTGCCTTGTGTTCCTTGGGTGAACTTAGTCCATTAAAGGAGCAGGATTATGTCTAGTAAGTATAGATATAGACTTATATATGGAAGTATAAGTTGAACTGTTGCCATGGAAAGAGAGGTGAGGGTACAATGGGTTCATAAAATCACAGGAATGGAGCTGCTCATGACAAAACCCAGGATCAGAAATAGAAATGGAAAATAGATGTATTGCATTTCTCTCCTCAATGAGCCATAATTTCTAAAGATCAAGATTTTTACTGTTTTTTCTTGAACCCAATTTCCTTCTCCAGGGTTTCCCCTCCCTGTGAGACCCCAACCCACCTCTGAGGAGCAGACACTTCATAATCTCTTATATCCTAATTAAGTTTGGCCATGTTTGCACTGCTTGATGATGGTGCCTAAAGATTCATTTACCTTTCCAGCCTGTTGCCAGAATGTGCTGCTGTAACACCCAGTTAAAAACACAAATATAAAGTCTCCAGTTATTTTATATCACCTTAAGTCTCTCAGAATTCATAATTTCTCGCTAAGTTACTTTAGTTCACTGGTTTATCATCTACTGACGTAGCAGCAGTTCTCACAAATAATTCTATATATTCTACATATAATATAATATTCTCTCTATGTTTTTAAATATGCTGATAGAATCTTATGTGGAGAAACAAGCCACGAGGACACCTTATTTAATTTGTCAATTTGAGGAGGCCAAAGAAAGTCATTTAATTGCTTTTGACTAAAAAAATCCTGCAGAGACACAGCTAAAACTGGGTTCCTCTGACTGTCATTGGAGTTTAGATTTAAACAAGCCTGAGCTCGTCAGTGTGACCCTGATGAAATTAAGTGCAATCAGGATGAAGACAGAAACACGATTATACAGGTTGAGCTTTACACTTTGATTTTCTTGAAATATTGATTAGAGATCTGAATATGAATTAAAGAGCTTGGCTCTGTTTCAGCAGAAGACTGAAATTTGCAACCAGATTTTTAACACGTTCGTTTCCTCATCAGTTTTAGAGGGTTTGGAATTTACAAGTTGTGCAGTTTGTGGCCAGAAAAAGTAACAAGTCACTTCTGCCATCGGGGATCCCAAAGCAAGAACCATTCCAGATGATTCCTTTAGCCTGGAACACAAAAAGGTCACCTTGATGCAATTACAGTGCTGGGAAGATGTTATTTGTGTTTGAATTTTCTAAAGAGTGAAAGAAACTTATCCTGGCAGAGTCTGTTCCTTCCTCCCACGGGGTCTGGAGGGTCTTGAGCTCTTTTCTGGTCTGGGACATCTCAGCAAGGTCTGGCAGGGCTTAGTTTGGGAGCCCTGGGAACCAAGGAAGGAAGGAGGCTGAGGACCTTTTCCACTCTCCCAACAGGAGCAGGATTTGCCTAAAATTACCTGAGGCACCTTCAAAATTCCTTGGGCTAAAGGGGCCAATCTGACACCAAGTCCTGTCTGTGTCAGTGATGGTGATGAACCTCCCCAGGAGCCATGGTCATCCAAACCTTCAGAGGGATTAAATCAGGGATAAAAGTCCATAGAAAACTTAGTAACTCCTACATTTTGTTTCTCATTTTGGTCATTCTTTTCCCAGCACTTGTGCTGCTGCTTCTTCTGACTCCAAACACATCACTCAGGGGTGGCTTTACTTATTTTTTAGTGAGCTGCTCCCTTCAGCTGCCCCTTTTCTTGCCTGGCAGGAGATTTCAGAGCAGGGCAGGTTATTTCACAGGAAAACATCCCAACAAACAGCCTCTCTTTGCACTTGTCCTTGGTGTTTTACGAGGTGACAGCAGCAATGAACCTTTTGCCCATTTGTCACAGGTTTTATGAGCTGGTGCCACTGAATTCTTGGGGGCTCAGATGCTCCTTCCCAGCACCAGGGCTGTGAAGAGCCACAGGCATCATTTACCCCTTCCTGGGCACCTCACCACGAGCTGGAAACCATGGAAAGCACCTTTTTTTTTTCCTCAATCCTTGCTTTTTTTCCACCATAAGGCAAAATCTTGGCTGGCCATTGAGTGCAACAAGGCACCCAGAGCTTTGGGGCCACAAGATGGAAAGTGCCTGATCCCACTGGATAAATATTGGTGGGATCAGCCCAGCAATTCTCTGCTCAGACCCTCCTACAAGGGGTGGGCACATCCCTGCACAGTGCTGGTGACTGGGAGCTGTCACTAAATAATGTGGGGAAATGGAAATATAAGATACCATCCATGGTGTGCACAGTGGGTAATAAATCCAGGGTGAGATAGTAAATGTCCAAGAAGTCCCAGAAATCCAGACAGATACCCTGGTGGAGGTGCATTTATTGTGAAGCACCACAAGGTTTTTCTCTTATCTCTAATTTTATAGATCTGGGCAGCTGCAGCAGCCCTTGGATAGGGCATATATTTGAAAATACTATAAATTTCACCTCCTGTTTATTTCAGATTCATTGGCACTCTCTGTCTTTACTATCTCCTGGTATTTTATGCCTCAGTACTTGGGGAAAAAAATGCTTTGTTTGCACTAGATGTAATATGAAAACTCTCTCTGACATTTAAACTTTAGTATCAGTTTGCCTACAGTGTTAATATCACTGAAACTGCTTATATGGATTAAATTGCCTCCAGTATATAATGCCAAAATATGAACACAGCACATTTACTGATTCGAGCCCTTGAAAGAATTATTACCATTAAAATATTTAAGGTCACCTTTACAAATGCAATAAATCAGGAGGATGTCAAACAGAGAGAGTTTGAAGCTCCTTGTCTGGAGTAGCCCCCTGGGAAAATGATTCATTGTGATGGGGGAGAGGGGTTTGGGGACAACTTGAGGGTTCACAGCCTTTTGGGGGACAATCTCAGAACTCACACCTCTTTGAGGGACAACTTTTGGGCTCACACCTCTCTGAGGGACAACTTTGGGGCTCACACCTCTCTGAGGGACAACTTTGGGGCTCCCATCCTTTTGGGAGAAAATTTGGGGGCTCACACCTCTCTGAGGGAAAAATTTGGGGCTCACATCCTTTTGGGAGACAATTTGAGGACTCACACCTCTCTGAGGGACAAATTTGGGGCTCACACCCTTTTGAGGGACAAACTTTGGGGCTCACACTTCTCTGAGGGACAACTTTGGGGCTCACACCCTTTTGAGGGACAACCCTGGGGCTCACAGCTCTCTGAGGGACAAATTTGGGGCTCATATCCTTTGAGGGACAAACTTTGGGGCTCCCATCCTTTTGGGAGACAATTTTAGGGCTCAGAGCTCTTTGAGGGACAACTTTGGGGCTCACATCCTTTTGGGGGACAATTTTAGGGCTCAGAGCTCTTTGAGGAACAACTTTGGGGCTCACATCCTTTTGAGGGACAGTCTTAGTGCTCACAGCTCTCTGAGGGACAACCTGAGGACTCACAACCTTTTGAGGGACAAAGTTGGGGCTCACAGCTCTCTGAGGGACAAAGTTGGGGCTCATATCCTTTTGAGGGACAAAGTTGGGACTCACATCCCTCTGGGTGTGGAGGACCAGGGGAACACAACCACTCTCCAAGGTGGTTCTCACCCAAATTCTGCTGCTGTTGCACAAACTCTCAGCATGGTTCCACCAGTTCTGAAGGTCTCACAGGAGGAAAGAGCAGCAAAAGCTCATTTTTGTCATTAAAGTCAGACCCAGCAGCTCGAGTGCCCTCGGGAAGCAGAAGTGATGAGTAAGAAGATGCCTTTTCCATGCAGTCACTTTGCTGCACAGAACAACCTATTCATGCTACGGGTCCAGTTCTGCAAAACCCCTTATTGAGGTCAACACAATTTACTGATAATTGAAGTCAGAGGGAAGTTTTGCTTCAGTGAGAACTGGCAAATCAAGCCTATCAGACAATTCTTTAAAAAAAAAAAATCATCCTTCATTATGCTTTCATCTTAAATATTAGGATTCAGCAAATTTCCCGAGAACAACCACTGTGTAAAACTTTAATCTTTTGAGACTGGATTGGGACTGTAATTGCAAAACCCAACATTCTCCTCCTGCACCACATTCCCTCTGAAAGTCAGCATTTGTTAGCATGTTATAAATGGGGGATAAATTTGCATGTGGTTATTACTCACACTTTTATTTGTTTCCAGGTGACTGTTTTTAATGTTTAGCACAACACCCTTATCCACAGTGGCCCATCCTGATTTACAGCAGGAGGAGACAGACTAGTGCTCACATCAGTGCCTGAGGCAAACTGGTGAGCTTAAAGATCCAACTTTCTTTTTAAATTCCACACAAACAATGCTATGTAATAATTGATCAATGCCTCATCTATTAAAAACTTGCCAAGGTGAATTAGTGGGAGGTGTCTCGGTGCTTTCTAAACCAATGAAAGGGTCAGATCCTCATTTAACCAGGGATGTTATTTTAGGAGGACTTGTATATAATCACAGGAATTCACAGGAATTTTTGAGAGAGGCCTTATAGCTTAAATTAAGTAGATTTGGTCCATTAAAATAATCCTAAACAGACCAGGGGGGAAAAAGTCCAAGAGAACAGATAAAATCACACTAAAATAGGATGGTTTTCCCAAAAGGTCTTTCAGAGAAAGATGAGCTTTCATTTTACTATTAGGAGACACCAGAACACCTGAGTTACTACTTGTAAAATGCTCTGCACTGCAGGTAACCTGTTGTTTCCTCCCAAACTTGGGCACTTCGTTAAAGCCCATAATTTGTTTTTTGCATCTTCAAAGAGACTGATTTGGGGAGCACTCCCTGTTCCCACTGACCACCAGCAGAAACTCAGGCTGCACTCAGGGGAACCAGCAATACCTGTGCTCCTCTTTCCAGCTTTCTCACAAAAAGAGACAGAATTTCCCCCCAAAATCCTGTTAACCAGGAAAAGTCGGGAAAAGGAGCAGGTCCTGAGCAGGAGGGGAAGCTGATCCTGCCCATTCCTGGCCTTTGGACTGCTCTATCCTTGGATTTAACAGTTGACTAGCACATCTGATAATTGAGCCTGTTAATATTTTGCAGGATTGTCCAACCAAGGCTCTGTCAGGCTGTGGATACTGGAGTTGGCAGAGCCCAAGGATTTATGCCTTTCTCCTTCAGCTTCCCATCATTTACTTCCCAGCCACTGAAGGGAAACCTGCAGCAGAAAATTGATGGACTCCTCCTGCAGACATGACACTCCTGAAGCCTCCAATTGCTATTTTAGACACGTGGTGCAAAGGGAAATGATCAATGGAGACTTGGAAACTCCTCTTTTACAGGAGCTGCACCAAACCTGGCTGTTCCCCTGCATTCCTGGGATTTGCTGGTGTAGTCCAGAGAGTTTCCATTTAATATTTTCTCTCCTTTTTCTCTAATAATAGTGCAGCTGCTGAATCTAAGCTATTCATTTGTATTTCTGCAGGATCTTAGTCCCAGGTGGGTGGTATTCGAGTAAAAAGAGACACAAAGTCACTCTGGTTCAGCCCAACTTTTATTTGCTGTATAATCTCACCAAATGGAACAACCCAGATGCTTCTTTTTGGGCTCAGGCTTAAGTTTCTGACTAAAGTCATGCCTTGACAAACTGTCTGGGAGTTTCTCTCTGCACATCATGACCCCTGAAGGATCTCCATCAACTCTATATGGCAATAATTTCCTTTCAATGCCATAATACACACCTGCAATCATGGAAACACAATGCCTAAAAATTCCTCCTTTTCTTCCTTGGAATTCCTCCTTTCCTTCTTGATACACAGTCAACAGCTGTTTGTCTAGAAATAAAAAATCTGGTGGCTTCCAGATATAAAATATGATTCTTGGGCTATAACAGCAATTACTAAGGGCAGGACAGGGCAGGGGGTGATGTTTCCCAAGGGATAAAGTCAATTTTTAGAGGCGTTATGTGCACACCCTTTTTAGAATCTGTGCCCAAATCCAACATTATTGGCTGCAGATTTCTCTGAGTTCTGGGTAAAAACCAGTGTTGTCACTGGGAAGGAATTGAAGGTGGTGTAAATGCAGCTTTGAGACTTTTCAACCAGTAAAGATGATGTAGGACAGAAAGCACAGCTCATCACACGGAGGAGGAGAAAGAATCTTAATGTCCAAACAGGAATCAGCAGAAAAAATAAAGCAAAAAGTGTTTATCTGAACAGGCAGAATCACTCCCAGTCTGACCCTACAGCCACTGTATGTTAGAAAAACACAAGGAGGAGTTTGGAAATAACACAAAAACACTTAAAATAATGTGAATGCTCTGGAAATACAGATATTTAGCCGCTATTTCCCCAAGGAATTTTCATTTTACTGTGCCAAATTGAATCTGGTTGACTCAAATGACACTTTTAAAACGTATTTTTAGCAACCATAGAATCAAAGACTATCCTGAGTTTGAAGGGACCCACAAGGATCATCGAGTCCATCTCCTGACTCTGCACAGGACACCCCAAATCCACCCCATGTTAAGAAACACCACCCCATATTTTTGCAGCATTTGAAATGGAATAAAAACTACTTTTCTTTTTTTTTTTTAATTTTCAGAGAGCAACTGAGGTGAACCTGCTTCAAAACCATGGAAAGCTTCAAATGAAATCCCACAGTTCTAAGAAATCCATTAACTGTTCACATCTAAACCTCAGCCTTCCACGCTTCACCCTATAATGCACATTGTTGTCAATTTTTGTCTTATTTACCCCCTGCTAATAGCTGGGCTCAATTCCAAGAAACTTAAGACAATTGTGCAGAGATGCAGATCTAACATTTTTCAAGTTGACAGCCAATAGTTCTGAGCATTTAAATCCCGAGACGGGAGAATCTCCAAATCCTGCTTTTGTAATTCACCCAGGAAAACACATCACAGCCAAAGTGTGTCTGTGCAGCCTGAGTAAAAATGTTATTGTTTGATCCAAGTTGTATCTTTCTTGGCAGATTTGTAGGGATTGATCCTGGCTGAGAGTGGGATTTTAAGAGGAAGCTGAGCACTCAACAGCTCCTGATGAATTAAACATCCAAATTGTAACCACGGTTCTGTCCCCAGCACTGAAGCTCAGGTAAAGGTTCATTTAATTTGCCCTTGTTAAAGTTTAAGCAGCTCTGCCAAATTCCAGCAGCCTTGGAATGTGTGATGTGACTGATGACTCTGCTCAACTTGGAGTCAAAAGCTTCCACTGTAAAATGCATCATCTTTATGTATCTGCCCCCGAGCTGAGGGAGAAATAAATAAATAACATTATTCCATTTGCTCAGGTTGGAAATGGAAGCAGCTGAACAGAGCCCTGGAAGTTGTCAGTCTTTATGCACAGGTTTGATGAGGGGTTTTACTCCAAGCAGGAAGGGTCAAGGATCTTCCTGCTGCTTTTAGGGAGGGAACATCAATGACCAGCCCCAAAATGTTTGCTCAGACACTGGGCTGTGGAGCAAAGCTGGTCCCTCAGGGCTGAGCTCCATCACTCTGGACCAAATGGATTTTCCAGAACCTCACATGGTCCTTCTGCTCATCTTGTTCCTCTCCTGATCTTTCAAGTCCTCATGTGACTCCTGAGCCACCTATTCTGCCTCAGGAGGATTGAAATGGAATTACTCATTTTTTTTCCAAGCCTGATTAGACATTTGAATACTTAAACATCGTGGAAAACCCACCTTATCAGCCTTTTCAGTCTTAGCTTGTATTTATGTAATCCTGCCTTTAAATTCACTTGCAAATCTCCCTGTGTTTGCACTGAAGTCTCAGATTATTTTTGCCCTCTATGATACCACCAAAATGTGGTTTCTCTGTTCATCCCTCAGCAAACCAGCAACATTTTTGTCCTCACAGGCTCCCCAGAAGCCCCTCAGGCCAGTCTGTGCTCCCAGGAACTCCTCAAGCTCAGAATTCTTCCACCTCACCCCCTCCAATGTTGGGCTGCCAATGCTTCCAAAAAAACCTATTTCCTACATTCGTCCAGTCAGCTCCACACACGTGGAAGAGAAACTGGATTATTCCTGAAATCCATCTGCAAAATGTTCCTTTTTGGGCAGAGCTACAGAACGAATGACAGGGGCAGATTTATGATGTGCAGGCAGTGGATATTTTCCTTGGAATTTTCTTGTCCAACACTGATGCCATCCCTGTTTTTCAGCCCAGATTGAAGTTGCTTTCCTGCAGCACTAACTCACACCCATCCCAGGCCACAGCTGAAGCCCCTGTGGGTGGTCACACTGCAAAATCATTAATCACCTCATTTTGCAAGTGAGTCATCAAGTGCTGACACAGGTTTTCAGCCAAATCCCTGTTTCTGGGACAATTCAGCCAAATCCTGAGTTTCTGGGGCACTTCGTATCAGCAGTTGGAGACTTTGATTGGCAGGTTCCTTATTTCAGGATCGTGGGCTGGATTAATTTTGTGTGCTTTCCTCCTTGTACAATTCAGTATCTGGAGAGACTGGACAGGGGTTTTCTGTGTTTGTCTGGAACATTTGGGAAGTGTCTCATCTTGGCAAACACTGGTTGGTGTCTCCTGGAGGAGCCTCAAACTCCAGCTTCCATTCCTTTCCTATGATAAAAATAAAATATTTTGAAAATTTACCTAAATTAGGGAAAGATTTTCTAATGGAATATTCAGGAGTCTACAAAATGCTTTGTTTACTGGAAACAAATGTTTTGCTTTGCTTTATAATGAAATCAAACCTTTGGTTTTGGGGGAAAAAAGCAGAATACATCCTTTCTAGAGCAGAATATGCCCCATGTGTTTATCCAGGAGAAACTTGCCCTTTCCAGGAGACCCTGTTTCAACAGCTCCTGACTCCTGCTGACTGCACAGCTCGGGAAAGGGTGTACAAAAAATTAATATATTGTTGAAAAGCTGCCAGCTGGATGCTTAGCCCACCTCTGGGAACCCCTTCCTTTGATGAAAAATAAATATTTACAGTTAAATAAAACCTTAAATCATTTTTGAATAATTCTTTTGAACAGCAATGCTACTGTACAGTGTGAAAGGACTCAAAAAAACCCCAGCTGGTTGATTTTTTAACTTCAAAGTTTGATGGATGTGTTCTAAGTCCAAGATAAAGTACATTTAGGCCAAAAGGTCTGAAAGGTGATGTCTGATCTCAGCTCAGTTGTCCATCAGCAGCTCATTAAAATACTTGGCAAAGTGTTCAGTGTCTGTTGGTTCAGTATCTGTTGGTCTGTTCCTTTCCAGAGAACTTTTATGGGACTGATTCAGTTCCTACTAAAATCAGGAGGGAATTTGGTGCTGCCTTACTGCAAATTTTGAGGGAGAAAGAGCTGAAAGTTTCAACTGCTGCAGATCAGAGTCTTTCTGTTCCACTCAGCATTTGGAGCCTGTTCTTGGGCATTTGGGGTTTATCAAATAAACCCTTCATTTCTTTGAGAAATGCCAGGACTTCAGAACCAAAAGAAAATAAACCTGCTGAAAAAGGCAACATTTGTTAAAATAATTCTTCAAATCCAGCACTGCAAGGTGCAAAGATATTTAAGCACCATCAGCTATGCCTTGGCTTTCATTATACTGCTGGAAATAAAAGCAATCCAACTGATATTAATATCTTCATTTAACAAAATATACTGTTGAAAGAGTGCTTAAATCTACCCTTCAGCTCTATGTGTGTTGGCCCAAAAATCAAGATTAACTTCTCTATAAACACCTCATTTAAGATCTTAAAACCCTTAATAAACCTGACAATACTGAATTACTTTTTGTGCCTTTAGTAAATCGTGAGCCAAAAGAGCCCATAGAAAGGGTCCCAAGCTCCCTGAGCTGAGTGATTGAGAAGGATGTCCCATGGCATTGGGGACAAACAGCATAAAAGACTTTCTGCCACCTCAGGGACGTGGCTCAAGGAATCAGGTGCCAGCTAAGAACTGCAATATCTACTATTTTCCCCCCAAATCTGCTGTGTCAGGGGTATTATTTATAGATTTTGCTGACCACAGAAAGTTCATGGTGGTTGGGCAGCTGCTCCCATCAAAAAACCTTCAGGTCTTCACTAAAATGAAGATGGTTTTTCTCTCTCAGAACGTAAATGCTAAACTTGGGAATGTTTCTTGCTCTTTCTGCCCCTCCTTATCTCCGAGTATTCTCACAGCAGAAACATCATTAAATGAAGCCTGGAGATGAATCCTGAGGAAAAGGTCAAATTTCCCTTGCTGGAGATTTGCAGGACTCACACAATTCCTCGGGTGGGTGAAATGGGGGAGGTTTTGTACCAGTGGGTTCTGAGCAGCGTTTATGGATCTCGGAAAGGTCATCGCTCTCACGGCTCGCTGGGGGCATGGACTGGGAAAAACCAGCCTGTCTGAGGAATTTGGGAGCTCCTGCCCTGGGGGAGAACCAGCCTGGGGGTGCTGGTGCTTAGATGGGGCTGTAGGGACCCACCAGGTCCACCAGATCCCTACTGGATCAGGCAGGAATGTCGACCAAAGGGGTGAGGTCCTGCTTGGGGTCTCTCTCTGTTCCCAACGTCAGGAATTTCATGTCTCCCTCTTGGGTATCATCCCAAAGACAATGCCCATCATCCCAGTGATAATCCCAGCCCTAACTCTTATTACCATGGCCAAAGACTTGGAATATCTCCTGAATTAATTACGGTTTTTAAATCGTATAACATGGAAACAATGTGTTATCCAGGCTCTTGGGTGTCCTGCTGGGAAATGTTGTGTCCCCACGGCAGGGAATGTGGGTGGCCATGGCTTTGGTGCCCATCCCCACCCCATCCCTCTCAGTCTGCACTGGGGACAAAACCATCCAGACTCACCACCAGCAACCCCCTGGCAGCAGAATTACAAATATTCAACGTTTTCAACTGGTATTTTTCAGCTGAAGGAGTGAAAGGAGGTATCTGGCCACTGACTTGTCATGTCACCGTGTCACAGGCAACTGTGTCCTCCAGGACACAGCCCTGCTGGTGACAAAGAGCTTCCCTGTTAAACCCCAGCTGGGAATCTGCTCCACAACAATGGTTTAGGTTTCCCTGCATCCATCCTTAGATCCTGGCAATTCAACCCCTTGGGGTTTTGCTGTAGCTTTTTCCCCTCAGGTTCAAGCAACCAGATTAAACACATATAAACTGATTTAAAATTCCTCTTCAGGTTGGTATATATTGCTTTTCTGTGTGCATGTACAGGCAGTGTATCACATAAATGTGTGTACTGGAGACAAAAGCCACTTGCAAAATACACGTGGAGTTCAATGCTCCCTTGCACACACAAAAAAAGAAATTTCCTGAAACAACACATCTGAAATACCCTTACAGATGTTTCTCTGCTTTACCAAAAAAAACTGTCCCCTGAGCTAAAATGAAAATTGATTTTGAAAAAAAAAAAAAAGCTGAAGGATATGAGTGGATCATCATAATTGGATCAACATGCTCCAAAAGCTTCAGGCTACTTCAACTTCATTTCTTAGCTGACAGCTTTCTTTTGGAATTCTTCAAACCAAACACAAATGGTTTGATTGCAATATGTGAAACATTTGACCATCATATCCTTGACAGTCAGGCCGCTGCAGGGGAGATTTGATAACTGTTGTCAAATTCATAACAGCCAGTCTAATCCAAGGAACCTGCAAAAAAACCACAGGAGCTGCTTCAACAAAACCAGAGACGATATTAATGGAAAACGACACCATTTACAGAGAAAACACAGAAAAAGGCTGGATTGGGTCTTTTCCAAACAATGTTGCAACCACATGAGCTGATCTTAGTGGGTCTTAAGTGGGAAATACAAATTAGAGCTGTTTGAAATCCACTTGGTTTTCCATTCAACCGCCACGTGAGAAATTAAAGCAGCGAGTCCCTCAACCTGAGCATAATTTATGGGCTGAATCATCGGGGTGGAAAAGAGCTGAACTGTTTTTACTGAAAAAAGGGGCATTGCAGGGTGGGTGTTGGGGTGATTGGCAAATTTCCACGTCTCAGAACGGCTCCCAGCATTAAATAGATGAAAAGAAATGGGAAAACCACATTAAAAACATAATAGAATAAAATCTAATGGTATCTTCTCTGGTTATTTCCATGGCAGGCAAAAGTGAAAACTGCAGCACTAATTGGCAGGAAAGAATTGAAGGATATCATGGATAAACTAATTACTGGATGTCAATATTGTATTAAACATCGAGTCAGAGGAGTTTTAATAAGTACATGCTTTTTAAAGTTGAAGCTGCAAGTTCTTGATGAAAATTTTATGGAGGATTTAATTCACACTCCTGGAAACAGCATTTTAGGAGAAAATCTCCTTGATTCCCACTGTAGTTAGGGAGGATGGAAAGGCAGGAGCTTGTTCTTCAGCAAGTAAAAATTAATTTTAAAAGAAAACCCCTTTTTCCTGACAGATCTCAAGCTCGTGGTCTCAATTACAGGGGAAGTGATAACTGTCAAACAAATCTCTCCTGCAGGGAGGTTTCCAACACTTGACTTTACCAACACTGAGCTTTGGCAAGATTTGGGATTGATGTCACTCTCCAGGGCAGGGATTGAGCTCCCAGGCCTTGCTCTTGCACTTTGCTCCTTTTCTCCTTACCCACAATAAACATATTTACCCCAGAGTTTTCCCGGGCACAATTATCCCTCAGCAGTGGTTTGGGGCTTTATTTTCCACATCCTTTTATCTGTTTCTCTCTTGGCCAACTCAGGAAGCAAAAGGGATAAAGTTTAAGGATTGTTCACAGTTCAGTGTCCTGCAAAACTGCAGAAACATCTGGAAGTTGTTTTTGCTCCAGGATGACTTTTAACTGACTAAATGATCTCATCTGGTCGAGGATGGAGAGCAAGAGTTGCCCCTTCCTACCTGAAATACTCCACAAATCAGATTCCAAGAGTTTTTCCAGCTCTTTAAAGTCTCTGGATTTTTTTTCCCCCCGCCATTTAGGAGCAGCCTTCATTAAACAGCTGTAAAACTAAATTAAGAGAAAGCAATAACATCTGATTAGAGCCAAGAAAAAAAAATCAATGGCTCAGCATGAGCAACTAAGTAATAGAAAAATATTCCAGACACTTCCAAAGAGGAGTTTTAGCATAAAAATCTTCACTCCTGGGAAAAGAGATGTTACGTGAGCTGGAATTTGAACAACTGGGATTAATAAATCTGCATTCTTTAATTCCTTCTCTAGCTCTAAGTGCCCAGAATTTCTCATTTCCAGTGTGGAAGTGCTGTGAAGAAAACTGGTGCCATTTTACCCAGTTTGCTTCTCCTCATCCCACTTTTCCTGGATGCCACCAGTGAGGAAAGGATGTGTTTCCTGTTGGAATTGGGCAGGTGTTGGGCAGACTCAGTAGCACAAGCCAGACTCTTATGGACTGAAGTTTGGGATTGTCAAATGCAAATACAATTAAATTTAGATATTCCTTGGGAATTCCAGCCAGGAATATCACTCAGGATGAAGGATGGTAAGGGAAGAGGGCTGTGAAATTGTTTTTCTTGAAAGGGCTCTCTAGAATTAATTTAGGAAGTATTTTTATCTATATAAAAATGGATAAAGGATTTTTATCTATATAAAATACATACATTTATTTTACATATATTATATATATAAAAATATATCTTTTTTACATATTTTTTTCTTCAAATAGTATTTAAAAGAAAAACAATTGGGACTGGAATATCAAGCATTTGAGGATGGGTTTATGACACCACTAGTTTTTAATGAGACAGCACTAAGTGATAATTTTATTTACGGAGTAAAAAGATTTGTGGGAACAACCAATTTTTTCTTATACCACCGAGCCACAAGGCTGGAATCTGTGTGATTAGATCCAAGTCTAATCTAGTCCAATACTAGATCCAAGTCTAGTATTTCCATAACTTCTTTTCATCTGCTCTCCTGGATATATTTTCCTTCTTTTCCTTCTTGTCACTAACAAGACAATCTTCCCTCTTTGTGAGATTCCCTCACTCTTTGCTCAAGTTACCATGGAATCAAACTAACACTCAGGAGCTCAAGTTGGAAATGGGTTTGATGGCCATTGCAGGAGACATTTTCAGGTGCAATAACTTGGGAACTTCTGCCTGGATTCACGGAGACAACGGAATTCCTCTGCTGCCCCGTTTATTCTTCCCAGATGGCACCAGAAAGGACCAGGTTGAGTTTCTGCCCTGGAAAAGAACTTTCTTCCTAAGCAAATGTGATGTGTGTGTGAAAAAGGCCCAGTCCATGTGCAGCACACATGGTCCCACCAGCTGGGAGCTGTTAGTGCTGGGAGGGTCCAGGGAGCAGAGGCAGCACATGCCTGGGATTGCCCTGAGAAATGTGGATGGATTCCGTGATAAACGGAGCAGCAAAGGGTACCTGGAGGAAACCTGAACCTTTCCAACGAGAATAAATGAAAAGCAGAGATTGTTTTCCACTGGAATTCCAGGAGAAAAGGGCTCCTCAGTGAGCTGAGCCTGCCAGGGATCACAGAACTGAAGAGCAAAGTGGTGGATCTTGGTGGAACCACAGAATCTCCAGAGCTGGAAGGGACACATTAGGGTGATCAAGTCCAGCTCCTGCCCAGGACACCCCAACAATCCCACTCTGTCCCTGAGAGTGTTGTCCAAACCCTCCTGGAGCTCTGGCAGCCTTGGGAAGTGACCAAACCCTGGGGAGCCTGGGCAGTGCCCAACTGTTGGAATCCAAGATATCCAGAAGACCCCTCAGATTGCCCTGGAGGATCTGGGACCCCAGCAGGACACAGTCTTTGATCTGTGCCCAACTTCCAACACTCATGGATGAAGTAAAAGTAGTAAAAACATAAGTTAGATTACAGTTTAGTTTATCACAGAGGTGAAAATTTATAGTTTCGAGTTTTATAGTATGGATGTAAAAGAAGACAAGATGGAGGATTTGGGTGTTGCCCTGGGTTCTCTTTTCTTCTTCTTCTTGCTCCATGTCCTGCAGTGGAGGTGGCACAAAGGCATTGGTAGAATAGGTTTGAGGTAGAGGAAATGGTTAGTAACAGGGGATGGTTATTGGTACAGAATTATAAATATAGTACGTTGTAACAGCTAATTGGATAAAAAAGTCTTTAAAACTTCACTGCAGTCACCATTTCACGGCTTTTGCAGCACATGTTTCAGGGTGTTAAGTCCAGGAGTAGGACAGCACTGAACTCAGCTGAACTGAGATAAGAACTTAATAAACAACAAGAGAAACTGGAAAAGCTGCGAGTTCGATCTCTTTTATCTGCTATTGGGACTTCGATAAAGGAAGAAAAACTCCTATTTAGGAGCCTGGGTCCTGACACCCAACCCCCCTGTGGGGGAAGAACCTTGTCCTGGGCTCCAACCTCCCCCTGCCCTGACACAATTCCAGCCATTCCCTTGGTTCTGTCCCTGTCACACAGAGCAGAGGTCAGAGCTGCCCCCCAGGAGGAAGTTGGAGACCTCAGTGAGGTCTTTCCTCTTCTCCAAGTGCCCTCAGCTTCTCCTCAGCCCCTTCTCCATCCTCGTGGCCTCCTTTGGACACTCTCCAGACTCATCCTACTGCAGGTTTTGGCTGGTAAATGAAGCAGCTTATTTGCATTTCAAAGCTGGCCTATATTTTGCTGATGGAGGGTAAATAATGCAACATACATATGTATTCTCTGCTCCACGGCAGATCAGATCCAGAGAATCCAGAATATTCTGTGATGGCCTCAACTACATCAGCTCCTTTCCCCTTGGATTGCTGGAGCACATCCCAGTGTCCAGGCAGGTGTGAGGGTACCTGTGCCTGGAGCAGCCAGGGGTGTGGCAGGTGGCAGCAGGAATGGCTGCTGGGTCCCAACACCACCAACATCTGGATGCAGGGAGATCATGGAATTATTAAGGTTGAAAAGACCTCTGAGGTCATCAAGTCCAACGTTGCATGGAACAGCACCGTGGGCACCAAACCATGCAGGGTAATCCCAGCTGGGGCTCCTGAAAAGGCAGGAAAAAGAAATGTTAGATCCTGAAAAAACCATATTGTGAGGGGCCACTTGTGCCACAATGAGGACAATGAAGAAAATGAAGACAATGAAGACAATGAAGTGTCTGCTTGTGTTTTGGGCACTCCCAGGGATGGGGAATCCAAACCCCCCTGGGCAGCCCCTGCCAAGGCCTGACCACCCTTTCCATGAGGAAATTCCTCCTCCTGTCCAACCTGCCCCTCCCCTGGCCCAGCCTGAGGCCGTTCCCTCTCCTCCTGTCCCTGTTCCCTGGGAGCAGAGCCCCATCCCGGCCCCCCCCTCCTGGCAGGGATTGCAGAGAATTCCAGGTGCCTTTGGATCCTCCTTTTCTCCAGGGATCCCCCCCAGCTCCCTCAGCGTCTCCTGCGTCTCCAGCCCCTTCCCAGCTCCATTCCCTTCCCTGGAACCACTCAAGGCCTCAAAGCCCAACTTTGGATTGTTCTCTCAGCAATGGCATAGATGGATGATTATTTATCCAGATCAATTTATCACTTGCATTCTGATGAAAATTAATGAATTTGATGATAAACTCTGCTATGAAATTAATTATGCTAAATCCCAGATATTAAATACAGACCTTGAGAATCCATGATTAAAAAGCTGTGAGATATCTTTATTTTTATGGCCTAAAAAAGACACATATTTATCTTTACTTCTCCCAGCTTCAGTTGGTTTTCCTCCTACTCAAAATGTAAAATTGATTTGTTGCATTGGGAAATAAACAACAGAAAATGATGCTTATCTTAGTTTGGTTCTATGGCCGTGGTAAAATTTAATTGGTCACCAAAAATTAGCATTCAAAGCATGGAACACTCAATATGTAAAATAAAATGGCTACAATATCTCCCAAAAATGTGGATCTTACTTTAGAAAGATAATTGACAGCACCAAGTTATTGAAAGTATCATTAAGGTTCATGATGTAGATGGAGTGAGGACCACAAACATTCAAACATTGGGCAGAAATTTAACTGAAGGACTTTAGTTATGAACAGAAAACACTTGTTTTTTCCTTAACCTGTTTTTTTTTTTTTTTTACCTCAGAAAGGGCCTTGGATCATCAGAATTTTTCAGAATGTGGCCCAGACTCCTCCTCTCTCCTGTTCCCAACCCTCAGAAGCAATTTGGTCTCTGCAATATATATATATATGTATAAAACATCCCAAAGAAAAAGCCCAACAAACCATCATGATAAAATGAGAGAAATGAAGCCAAATACAATAATTCCTCTGAAATATTCAGACAGAATATTAATATACCCACTCACACTTTTTCCCCCTGAAACTAAACCAATATTTAAATCTTATATAAAATATCCACATTTTAGGATTTTATGAAGTAAAACCCACAGATTATTTGAAAGGGGAAAAAAAAAAAGCAAATATCCAGAGACTGGCAGAGATTTTGACCAATCCTGAGGCCCTTGGGGGGAATTATTACAATAGACATCAAAGACAGCTCCCTCCAATTACACTTAAGAGAGGATGTTAAAATATGTTTTGTACATAGAGGGAACATCCCACATCCTCAAATAACAAATAGACTTTTGAAGTCAAGAAAATTGAAGATCTCCAGGGAAAGCCATGGTGGCTCCAGAGGGGTTCATGCCTTGCAGAAGGACTCAAGGACATTCCATGTGGGACTACCAAAGGAATAACTCAGTTTGGGAAGAGCAGCACAGGGAAGTGACTTAGAAAAAAAGTATCTCGGTGAAAAATGATGGAAAATTGTGCATTAACCTGAAGTAGATTTTATAATCCAGCATTACTTGTTATGGAATGTGAACAAAAACAAAGGCACAGAAAATCAGGACAGGGTAATCCCAGCTGGGGCTCTTGAAAGGGCAGGAAAAAGAAATGTTAGATCCTGAAAAAATACTTATAAATTCTGTGACATGTTCAGGCACACTAATAATTGCAATTAAAGACAGAAAAACGTCCATCACACAATCTCTGAGCCCCAGCTCTGCTGGGACAGACTGGTGTGGACTCAGCAGCCACCCCAGGAATCTGTTTCCTGAGCCATAAATGATGATATTGTTCTTTACACTCACAGGAATTTAGAAACAACAGGTTTCAGGGGGGAAACCCCCTTGTAAATCATGAACCCCCTGTGTGTTTTGGCTTTCTTAAACTGCTGAATTCACTATTTTTCCCTGTGCCTCTGGATCTCACTCATCCACATGTGCCCCCTGCTCCATCCCAGCACCGGGAACATTCCAACAGGGAAACCCCAGGGTGGGAAGGACCTTATTCACCAGGACAGAAGGACATGAGGGTGTTAAAACAGAGCAGTGGAAGCTGGAACATCCATCCCCATCTGTCAGCTGGGAAGGCTGGAGGAGCTGGAAGCTGTGATCCAAGTGGGAATAGTTGAAAGAGCTGCTGCAGCTGAATAGATTTGCCTGTAGGAGCATCTGTGAATAAACTGGGCTCAATTCAAAGGGGTGCCAAGCTCTGGGAGGTGGTTGTGGTTGGTCCTCAGCCCTTGCCACCAGCCCAAGACCTTCTGGCTGAATTTCAGCTCTTTGCAGTGAATTCAGTGCTGGACTTTAAATGCTTTTTAAATTTATTTCTATTTTATTATTTTTATTTTTTTTAATTTATAAGTAATAATAGAATCAGAATCCAGTTGTCACCTTCCAACAGAACTCTCTGCTGCTCAACAACCTGAGTTGTATCAATTAACCTTTCCTGATAACTAATTTTGCAATCTTGGGGCAACAGAGTTGAGGTTATAAATACTCTTGCAGAGTATTAAGGCAAGATCATCCAAAATCTGGTCTTGTTCCTAAATTTACCATTAAAATTAATATAAGAGAACATTAATTAACCAGCATTACTAATACAAAGCAAACAAGTTAATCTTTTTACCTTGAACTCGACTTTCAGGCACATACACATTCCAAAGTAACTATTTTGTCATTTTAATCTTGCCATTTAAATCTTTAAACCCTCTCAAAAAGGAGGGTTTGCTGAGAGTTGCAGTGGCCCAGAGTGAGGGACAGCAGATACTTGGTCCAAGAGCACTGCAAAGAAACATAAACACATATATACATACACACACACACACAGAAGGGGTGAAAAAAATGAGGGAAAAAGAAGAATTATGGATTGAAACAAAGCCACCAATGCTGGGACCCATCAGAGCTCACTGCCTTGTGCCATCCCCTCAAGGTTCCCTCCTTTCCCCCTGGGTTGGGAATAAAAATTTTGACTGAGAGATGGTTTTAAATGCTAAGGAAGGTTATAGGGGGAATGCAATTCAGAAGTTATAAATGTGGAGCATACAGAGTTTCTTGTATGTTTGTTTGCTCCACATTTTCCTTTCCATACAGGAGACATAACTGGATGAGAAGATCCATCCTGGTTGCAAAGACACACACACATATATAAATACATGCAATATATCTCATAGTTTAACAGATGTGATCCCCTGGCACTTATTTTACTAAGCATTTCCAAATCCACTTTAACCCAAATTAAGAATTCCCTAATCCAGATTAGCACTGAAAAGCAAACATAACCTCGAGATGTAATTTACAGGTAATTTGCCAAAGTAAAGGCACAGAGAGCAAAGCAAAGGGCTTCACTATAAATGAGAAAGGATTAGGCCCCCAGAAATGATTGCTATAGCAACAAAATCATTGATGAGAATGTGTCACAAAGCCAGAGCCACAGACATGTGACAGGAAGGGGCACTTGAACAACATCCTGCTCCTCTTTGGCACAACTGAAATGGGCACGTGTTCATTTTATGGTTTAGGTTTTAAACTCCTCTAATCAGCACCAATTGGCAGCTCTTGGACACTGAAAAAATGTGCTTGTTGAGAAGAGGCAGAGTGATTAACCATCCTTAACCATCCCTAGTCATCCCTAACCATCCTTAGCCATCCTTAGACATCCTTAGCCATCCTTAACCATCCTCAGCCATCCTTAACCATCCTCAACCATCCTTAACCATCCTTAACCATCCCTAACCATCCTTAATCATCCTTAACCATCCCCAACCATCCTTAACCATCCTCAGCCATCCTTAACCATCCTTAGCCATCCTGAACCATCCTTAGCCATCCTTAGCCATCCTTAGCCATCCTTAGCCATCCTTAGCCATCCTTAGCCATCCTTAGCCATCCTTAGCCATCCTTAGCCATCCTTAGCCATCCTTAGCCATCCTTAGCCATCCTTAGCCATCCTTAACCATCCTTAGCCATCCCAACTCTGGGGGACAAGCAGGACTTGGCCAAGTTTGTGTGGAGACACATCCAGCCCCACTCAGCCCCTGTGCAGGACTGTGATACTGGGAGTGCACAGCCCTTCCTCACACCCAGCAGAAACCCTCCCATCCTGGCAGGGAGCTGCTTCCCCTGCGTGTTTGGTGAACTGGAAGTTCCAGCAGTGGCCTGCAGTCCCAGCTGAGCAGCTCTTCCCTCTCCACAGCCAGGCAGGAACAGCTTTCCCCAGCTTCCTTAGGAAATGGCTTTAAAAGTTAGCACAATTTATTAGCACCACCATTTATCCTTTCAGGCTATAAAAAGCTGCCAGTGAAACCCCCCCAAAAGCCTTAATGCATTACCAAAGTGCTAATTTTATTCTTCATTATTCCCCCAAACCTCCACTGGAAAGCAGAGCTCCTGCTCTACAGAGAGCTCCTGGTTAATGTATTTCTGTGTGGAGGTTCTTGACAGAGACCATTTTTCTTGCCTCTCAGGTGGCTCGTAGAGAGAGATTTATGTCCATTATGCATAAATTCCTTGCAATATTGCTCCAGCATAATCAGCAGAAAATCTGAGAAAGCACCCACAGCAGCCACAAAACACCATCAGAGACAGCTGAACTCAGGCCACCTTCCTCAAGTCCCAGGGATTCTGGTCCCATGGAAATCAGAGGCTCATCTTGGTCCCAAAAAGGGAGCACAAGGGTCCCCTTGCCATGCTGAGACCCAGCATTGTCCATGTCACTAAACCCAGTTTAGATACTAAGCTTTTTATTAGAGCTGGCCCTGAATTTCTGGAACTAAAAATCAAAATTAAAACCATCCTTAGCCATCCTTTGCAATGCATCATCCGTCTGTCTTATGTTCATTACTCCTTATTTACACATCCCCAAATCTGAGCATGGGAATGTTGGCTCCTTCCTGCTCCTAGAGACACACACAGGTTTATTTGGGCACTAATATTTCTAATATTTCAATGGTCAGGGCACTGCCAGGAGCCAGGGGAACCTTCAGGTTGAGATCTCACCCCCAGGGCTGGTCCCACCTCCCCAAAGAGGAGCCTCAGCCAAAGCATCCACACATAGAAGAGTCCAAATGAAAGAAAGGAAATTTTAGGAGCCAAACTCACCCTCAGTGACTGCCAGAGAGAGACAAACAGGGAGGTAAAACATCTCCTGCATCAGTGCTCTGCTTCCTTGGTGTGGATGTGCTGCAGGTGGGGTGGGATGAGGATAATTCCCCCAGAACCTGCAGCACAACCTCTGCCCCACCAACCACTTTGCCCCAAAAAGCCCAGTTTAGGTGATGGTTTTTATAGGAATAACACATATCCAGCAAAAACATCAAATAAGGATTGATTTCCTGGTAATCACTGAGTATTTTGACTTATTTTAGCCCAATTCAAAGCTTTTACAGTCAGTTGTTTGTCCTTCCCATAGGGCTGGGAGAGCTTGTATTGAGCAAAGTCTAATTTTGCAGCACAAAAATACAGAATATTTTGAAGCCCCCAAATCCTCCAGTTTCATTTTCTTAACACATTCTTCATTTAGAATCCCAGGATGGTCTGGGTTGGAAAGAACCTTATAGCTCATCTCCTTCCCACCCCAATTAGGGCTTATATAAGCAAACAGCTACTAATTATTAAGTAGGGGTTGCATTTCTCTGGTTTCATCAGTGAACTCATCCTGCAGGACCCAAATTCTTGTCAGCTTCACAAGAGCTGGGTGTTCAGGAGCTATTCCAGATTTACACTGCAGTGGAGGAAAAAATAATTGGAGCCAAATTGGTTTTGGCTCTTTCAAAAATTCATTAGATTATTTATCAGCAACACTCCCCCGACATGTCTACAGAGAACCTTAGTTTTGCTGACTGAAGAACCATCATTTAAAAAAAGATGAATTGCTTTTGGGCCACGGGAAATCATCACAATGTAAATAATTGCTGTGGTAAACAGGATTCTTTGTTACCCCTGGGGAGAGGCTGTAACTGCCCACGAAGGGATTGTCAAGAGGGATGAGATAAGCTGAGCCTAACTTGGGCCAGCTAAAAATTAGGCTCTGACGTCCCATCCGACGATGTACTGCAGCTAATGAACACCCTCCTCCAGACCATGACTCATCCCAGCTCCCAGCTGACTGGGAAGAAGTTTTAGCCTAAATTTTAGATTATTAAAATTGGGGGAACGAATCCCAAGTGAGATCTTTGTGAGCTGTACTTGACTTCTGCCATAAAACCAGCAGAGTCATTCAAATGACAGGGGCTGCCTTTCAATTTCTGCAATTCCCACTTGTGCCTTTTTGGAAGACTGTCCTTTATATTTTGATTGAATGTATTGATTTATATTTATTTATTAGACCTCTTTTCTTCCCAGACTTTCAGATCAATATCAGGTCAACAGTGGCACAGAATGATTATTGTGGCTGCCTGGCCACTAAACAGGGGGAAATTCCCACTGCTCTTGTTACTGGAAGAACAGCAAAAAACTGCCCTGAAAGTCCACAAAGACGTGAAATCAACCTGCAAACTCAAACTTCATCTCAAATTAGATTTAAATACTTTATCAGAGCAATTAAATGCTCCTGGTTTTCCATTTCAACAAACATTGACTTCAAATCCTGATGTTCCACCCAGTTTTCTGTGCTCTCTGCTCTGGGGACCGTGTCTGTCAGATGCATCAGTGGTCAGCAAGGCACCCCCTGGAAGAGCAGGCGGCAGCATCCACCTCCAGGGTGGGAATTCCCAAGGATGGGAACCCCGCGAGGATCTGGGGGTGCAGGAGCAGTGTCACCCCTGCCCAGGCTGGTGACCTGTCACAGAGTAAAGCCGAGCCTTTCACCCACGCAGCAAAACACCGGCTCGGGCTTCCCCCTCCCCCCGATCCAGAGAGGGGGCAGGAATTTAATTTCTGCCAGAAAACCGTATTAATACGGAACTTTTAAGGTGCATTTTCCGCGGGCGCGTGCTCTGTGTCACATTCCAGTCCCCACAGGCTGGAGCCCCTCTGGTCCTGCCACGGGCTCGCAGCACATTTGGAGCCTCCTGTGCCAGGGAAAAGGGGGGTTTCATCCTCGCCGCGAGCCCCTAGAGGGAGACATGACCCCGATTTTGGGAGGAGGGATGCTCGGGATCCGGGCGGCTCCAGGCTCCCAGGGTGGGAACAGGGATGCTCCGGGTCGCGAGCCCTCCTTGACCTGGAGGAACCTGATCCATGAGGATCCCTGGATAGTGAGTGCATCCCACAATGTGTGGGAATGGGAGGAACAGTGGGAAGAGCAGCTCCCAGCCGACCTGGGGACGTGACAGCTCCAGCTTCTCCCTCCAGAGAAATTACAGCAGCTACAAAGTGCCTGTTTTTTAGCCAAGACGCGATGGTCCTAATTATCTCCTTGATATCCAAATTTGAATACAGAAAAATGATTTTAAGACACCACGAGAAGAGCAGGACTGGATGCTCAGTATATTTGCATGGACAATAAAATATCACCAATTCACAAAGATAAACTACATGGAAGATTAGTCTGAACTGCCAATTCTTTAAAATGTTTCTCATTTCTTGGTTATGGCTATTTTTTGCAAATTTCCCTTTCAGAAATCACATTTCTTTCAAATCAGATCGTTGCCCTGGGGTTGTTGACCTTTATTTCGCCCATCTGGAAAACAAATGAAGCAGGAAGGATAACAATATGAGATCCTAATCAGAAGTGCTGCTTGTTTTTTTGGGAGCTTGATTTCTAACTTATGTATTTCCCCCTAAAGGCACTGCCAGCAATACACTGGATAACCCCACTGCAAGGAAAACCAGCAGCTTGGCCAAAAGTTGGGGCACCTTATCGGTGGTGAAATGAAGAAGAAAAATTCAAATTAATAATAAAAGTGAACACAGATGTAGCTGCAAGAGCAGTGCTCAAGGGCCAGGTGAGGTGCCTTAATTTTGTATCCAAAACCTTGTCATCCCAGATTTGACATAAGGAGTTTAACCTGAGGTTAACTAGAGTGACAGGCAAGGACAAAAATAGCTATTATCACTAATTCTGGTCAAAGAATATTTATAAATAGAGTTATGAACATAAGTCTGTATGGGGAGGGTTCGTTAAGGTGTTTGAGCCAAAGGGAAGAAGAAGAACAATCAAACCCCAACCAAATTTTGGGTTTTCTCACCAAGCAATGCCAGCTCCCAGGATGAGGATGCAGAAGAACACGGCATTTTGTTAGATTTGAAGAGGAATTTGTTAATTTGGAGGATCCAAATCCCATAGTTCTAACTGGAGAATTTCTGAGCTCACTCATGCTGGAAATAAACCTGATCTGAGGGAATGATAGGAAGGCTTTAAATTTTTTATTATTAGAAATCTGTGGGCAACAAAATCAATACTTTTTAGGCAGCTCTGTTAAAGAGGGAATAATACATTTCAGTGTTCATTAAATGCTCTTCTTTTCTCAACAATCTCATTGTTTTTCTCACCACTACATGTCACCCAGGTATTGAATTAGCCTGAAATCAGCCCCGTGTTGGACACGATGGTCCCTGTGGGTCCTTCCAGCTCAGGAGATTCTGTGAGTCTAAAACTCTGCAGGGCTTTGTATTAAAATACCACCAAAACCCAGATGAGTTTTAGGTCCTCTCCAAGCCTGTGATTCTGTGATTCCATGAAAACTCCTCCCAGCAGCCCAGTGGCTGAACAAGAGCTGCCTGGTCATGGGTGGAGAAAGGTCACAAGGACGTGCTGGGTTGGAAGGGACCCCCAAGGTCCAACCCTCAGCCCTGCACAGACACCCCAACAATCCCCCCCTGTGCCCAGAGGATCATCCCACCCCTCCTGGAGCTCTGGCAGCCTTGGGGCTGTGCCCACTGCCCTGGGGAGCCTGGGCAGTGCCCACCCACCCTGTGGGCAAAGAACCACCTGGTGCTGAGCTCCAACCTCCCCCTGCTCTGACACAACTCCAGCCATTCCCTGGATCCTGGCCCTGGTCCCCCAGAGCAGAGCTCAGTCCCTGGCCCTCCTCTGCCCCTGCCCAGGGACTTGTCCCTGCAGTGAAGTCTCCCCTCAGGCTCCTCTTCTCCAAGCGCCCTCACTGCTCCTCACCCCTTCCCCTCCAGGCCCTTCCCCATCCTCACTGCTCTTCTCAAGGTGGGTTGTCTGAGGAGAATAATGTTGCACCAGGGCAAAGGATGTGGGGAGAGCAGCCCCAGGTGCCAATGGGGGCAGAGCACGGGGGGCATCAGCCCCCAGCTAAACCCAGTGCCAGAGGGCAGAGCCATTCCATGGGCAGCTGCTGTGCCTGCACACAACTCCAATATCAGACCCTGCTTGGAGGATGAATTGGATCAATTCATGCACCAAAATACCAGGGGAGCAGCAGCACCCCCTCCACCCCCCAAGGACGAGCACAAGGGCTGTTGGTGCAGAGTCTGCTCTGAAGGACGGGCTCCTCATATCCCAGAATAGCAGAGCCCAGTTAAAAATAGCAAATGATGGGCAGAGGAATAATAAAAACTAGAAAATCATCCCAAACCCCAGCGATACATCAAAGGCAGTTTAATAACCCTTAATACTGTCACTGCCACAGCTCCTGTACTTGCAGGGCTGATGGAACAGGCAGAGCTTCCTGCATCCATTTCACCCCAAAACTTTGCTGCTTCTTGCATGTAAATTATAGATAATGGTTGTGCTGACAAGAGGTTGCACTTGGCTGACTCCTCTATGAGGTGAAATTGGAAAAAAATACCTGGTTTAAAGAAGTTTTCTCGTTCTTTCCTCATGATAAAAAAAGAAAAAAAAAAGACACAAGATGCAAGGAGTTAATTGCACAGGGCCTCTTATATCTCTTGGCTGGCTACTGAGCCAGAGCCATAACTCAGAGCTTCTGGGTGCTAAGAGAGGAAACATTATTTGATGTAGTAGGGGCAATCCTGTGCTTATCAAATCATCTTGCTTGCCTGTAAAGCTAAGCTCCAATTTATGATGTTTTATGAAGCCCCAGACTGAGCTAAGGCTATAAAAATTGGGACTTAATATTCAGGAATAAAAATGCAGAGAGCACCACTGAAGTGACTTTTTTTTTTTTTTAAAGGACTTGTATCCTCTTTGCATTAAATACAACAGAGAGTGTGACAATAATGGGATGCTGTCCACCAGAGAAAACAAGACAAAGAGCTCAGGTTTGGGATTCCTCAGCCACAGGAACTTGCTGCTGTGTATATTTTAAGGCAGAGTGAGGGGTTATACACCAGAACAATGGCTAATAAACCACCCTGCATTGTGTGGCCCTCAGTAAGTTTATTTTTATTTTAAAACATTTTCCCTCGGAGAAAGCTCAGAGAATTCTCTCAAAGCACATCTGCCCACCAGACAGTTTGTTTTTAATTCAAGTGACCAAACTCCCAGAAAGAAATGGAACATTTACATGCAGCTGTTTGGAGAGCAGCCCTTGCATTTACTCACCTGAGGAAAAGGAGGAGATTCCTTTTTTATGGGCTTGAAAAAGGAAAATAGGAGAGGTGGGAATTTTTCTAATCCATCCCTGCACTCTCCAGAGCCACCACTGCATCTGACACACTTTTCCATCACCTTCCCTCACTCATCTCGTATTAAAATCATTAGGAGAAGACACCCATCTACTTAAATCACATATTTAAGTTCTTAGTGGAGCAAAGCACAGAGAAACCCGTGTGATTGAAATATCTATTGAGCCAAACACTTAAGCACTCACACAACTTCCAAGGGTGTTCCCATGACTTAAGAGCTCCTTGAATCCTTGCTGTGCAGAGATGGGATTATTTACATGCCCTTTGTTAGTGCACAACTGATATTAAACTTCTAAATCCAGGTCGAAATCCTCTGGAAAAAAAAAAAAATTAACCAAGATAGCAATTATCCCAGGATTGGTTAAAACTTGATTTTCCACTTGGAGGTTTGGGGATCTAATTAAAAAGCAGGGCTGATGTGCTCAGCTCTGTCCTGTTGGTTGCCCAAGGGATTCCTTGTTTGAACAGTCCAGCCTTGATCATTAAAGGGATGTTCTAATGACAGGTGTGGGCACCACACAGGCCTGAGGAATCAAATGCAACACCTAAAGTCACTTTTCATCTGATTTAAAGCTTGAAAAATGTGCAGGCTCTTCAAATGTCTTAAGGATATGCATGGATAACCTCTCCAGGAGCAGCCTGTGCCAGGAAGAAGTTGCTCCCCCAGCTGCTCATTAAAACACTTGCTGGAGGTTCTGAACAGATCTGTTGGCAAAGCAGTTCAAATGAGCACTTTCATTCTCTTCAGGCAGGAAAAAATATATATATTAAAAAAAAATGTCAACAGGGGTAGCTGGGATCAGTAATTCAAACAGTTTAAAGCAGCCTGGTTGAGAGGAATTACTGGATCAGCTGAGGGAGGATGGCACTGGCTCATCCCTCTGGATGTTCCCTCACCTGGCACACAGACCACGTTCCCATTCCTCTCATATGAGTCAATCCTTTGAGGACTTAAGTAAAAGCATTTGCTGCAACACAGGTCCAGAAATACTCAATGCATTATTTTAAATATCCTTTATTTTAAATATCCTTTATTTTAAATATCAATTCCATATTGATTAATATGGATTTCTGAGGGGTTTTTTTTTCCTGAATTATGGATTTCTGCAGTTTCTGAATTGCACATGGCTCAGGAAACAGGATCCTTTAGATCCAACATCACTGCCCATGACTCCTCAGGTCATCCCAGCACAGATTCCTTGAACATTAGGAATGTGCAAACCAAATCAGGCAACACTCCAGGGTACAAAACCTTTCTGGCACTGCCATTCCCTGCATGAATCCCTGGCACACGAATTCCTTTGCACCAGGTTGGAATTTCACCTGTGGATGCAGGACCGTGGATGGCAAGAAGTGTTTGGGGTCTGAGGTTATTTGTGACTAACAGAGGGTGTTGAGCATCCCAAGTATATTTTAGGTAATGTTTTGATTTCCTACATTTTAAAATTCATGATACAGCTGTGTAGTCAGCACTTACCATCCAGAATTTTCTTCCCTGGATCTGATAGAGATGGGAGAAAAAAAAATCCAACGCTGAGGCAGAAAAACAAGTCACTAAAACACCATCTAAAACAGGAGGTTTGAACTCATTGAAACTCTATTATATGCTTGAGTAACTCCTGGAACAATAGAAAGCTGTGGGATTATGCAGACAGGCAGAAATCTGCCAGGCACATGTTGTCCTTCCTGCCACCCCTGGGAGTCTCATCGTGGTCTGGTCACCACCATCTCCACAATCGTCCATTTGAGGTGGTCACAGATGAGAAAATGATGATGTCTGTAAATCAGGTACTGCTGCTCCTTAATGTTATCTGTATGATCTTCATTCAACTCCGCTCTCTTTAAAAAAAATGAATATTTTTTCTGTCAGGATTTCAGAGAAAAGCTTTAAAATATAGACTTTAAGGACAAGTAACTGGTTTTTTTCTCTGGAGGTCTGACTAATCATTTCTGAGCACTTGATGATGGGGAATTCTTACAAGTTTACTATGGGCAAAGGGAAAACCATCAGTGGTAATAATTTCTCTAAATCCCAAACAAATCTGTATGAATGTTGTGGGAGAGGTCACGACTGTTATAATTAATTCTATTTTTAATTCAGATATTTGCACCTGCAAGTCACACAGATCCCTGGTAACCTCTCCACCTGGACATGGAAGTGCAAGTGGCAAAAGTCCACAAACAAGGTTTTTAAACTCTCTTTTATCTCCTGTTACCCCATAAAAAGAAGGACTGATGGTCACACCAACGATGTCACCCCTGGAGCGACTGTCGTGGAGCCATCACTCTGCCCCAGGGGCTTTTATCCTATGGAAAAAGCCATGTGGGAACCAAGAGCATGGCAGAGTGTGGTGTGGCTCCAGGAAAAACCCAGGAATTATCCAAGAGCAAAGCTGGGCACAGACTGTGCACAAGTTCTGCCCTCGTGTCATTAAAACTCAGCTCACGTTGTTCCTCTCTAGGATAGAAAACTCTGCTCAGGGAGGGGGTCCTGGTGTGGTTTTGGCTTTATTCTCACAGGTTTTATTTCAGATAAGGGATGAAATGGGGAGCAGCACGAGGTACATAAATACAGGGATCACCCAGCTCCACAAACGCCCTCTCAGCAAAGCAGGAAAGCCCTGCCTTCATTCAGGTAGTCCATCATCTCACAAACCCAAAGAGTTTATAGAAAAGATTGTCAAAGACCCCATCATTTTGCAGTTAGTATAATTAATAAGGTGTGCACAAAATCCAGGAGTGTTTTAACACATGTTTGCAGCTGAATTGCATTATTGTTATGTTACAATAAAAGAGCCACATGGTAACAGAACACCAGGGACACAAGCTGAGGCAACTGTTCAACAGCAGTGGGGAAATCAGAGGGGAAACATCAAGTTTTCCTTTAAAATCAGTTTGGTTTTCGAGAGCTGTGACTTTGATTCAGTAGATTTTGTGAAAGAGCTTCTGTTTATAAAAATTATTGGGTAGTGTTGGCTGTCAGGAAACACAAACAGGCAATTAGTGCAATAAGTAGAACGATGGGATGAGCTCCTCTGGCAGCCTCCTCTCTGGAGCCAACAAGGCCCCAGCTCCATGAAAAATCAGGCATGTGTTTCCAAAAGATCATCCTGGGATTGTTCACACATTAAAGTGTGAGTGAGTGGTTTGTGAAAGCTCTGAACTATCTTGGGAAAACTGGGTTGAAGGGACAGTCAATGATTTTGTTGTGATGAGGCACCACCTAAAAGCCACTTCGAAAAGTCTCCTGGAAGTGTTGGGAATGCTCTGGGCACAGTTTGGATGAAGTTTAATGGATATGTTCTATTTGGAGGCCTCGGAAGGGCTGTTCCCTTCTCTGTCTCCCTGTTCCATACCCAAGATCCACACTGTGTTTTCCTGCTGAGTTTCAGGGGTGGAAATAGCTGGTTCTGCCAGGAAATAATAATGTCTTTTTGCCTTTGTGAGATCATGGGCTGTGGAAGCAGATGAAGGACAGAACAGCCCTCACCAGAAAAATGTGATTAACTGCACAATGTCACCCAGTTACCTTCATTTCTTCCACTCTACAAAAATCAATGGACCCAATTTCCTGCACAGAAACCTGACCATCAGTGTGTTCTCTTGTCTTTGCTCCAGCCCTGCACATCATCTTCTGCACGTGTTCACCTTTAAAGTTACTCTGATGGACCCAAGGAAACAAAAAAAAAAAGCTAAATTTAACTCCTTCTGGGATGCGTCAACGTGTTTTTGGAATTATTTTGAGGATGACTGGGCAGGACCGACACACTCTGGACACCTCCCCCAAGGTTGTTCCCAAAGGACACTTCTGAATTTTCACAGAAACAGGGCTCACACATGATGAAACAGGTTTCTGGATGGATTATTTTGATACTGAGCTATTCCTGAGGAATTATTACAGCAGGGAAATGTTCTGGAGGAAACTTCTCAGCAGCTGCTGAAAAAGTGGGCAAAATTAATCAACAGAGGAATTAATTATGTCAAGGACCTCCTTTCTTTCTGCCTCTCCCAACAGTGCCTACAGCCAGACCTTCTCCCAGCACGAGTCCACCAGAGCCAGGACAGTTATTCCTGCTGTTTCCCTGTGTGACAATGTAGGTTGGGAGTTTTTCTGGAGTTTTATTGCACTGACACTTAGCTGTGACAATGACAACAGACTCTTTGCCTCAGTGACTTCTTCCCCACTTGAAGCCCTGAAGAACCACCTTGTCCAGCCTGTTGGATCAGACAGCTGGATGTCCCAGGGAGGTAAATCCAGGAGCAGGACTCTGCCTGACCTTCCTTAGGCAGGAGGCACGAGATGGGCTCCTGTGCCAACACCCTCCTTCCCATCCCTCTGTGTTTTGTGCCTCCTCCAAGTCGACCTAAACTTCATCCCAATTCTAACTGGAGCCTTTATGTTAAATACAAAAATCCTTCTCCCCTGCACTTAAAAAGGCTGCAAGTCAGGCAGGGAGGCACAACACAAACTCTGCTCATCCCTAATCCAGAAGCCATGCACAGAAACATGGACAGTGGCAAATGAAACAGGCAATTAGTCCCCTCTAGCAGGGAGCAGCTCAAACTGTAACATCATGCCAGCCGTGATTAAGAGTGATACAGCACATCATCATTGTCAACACTATTCAGCCAATGTAAACCTTAGTTAGAAATGTACTTGTCAGAGAAAAATGCTCCTTTGATTTCTATTACACTTTCCCCAGTAATTGCTGTCATCAGTGGCAGGTTATTATTACAGTTGAATAGAGTTTCAGTAATTACTTTTGCACAGATTCTAACAGCTTTTAGATTGAATGATATTCTGACAGTTTGAATACTCTTGACAACAATTACCTTTTTCCTGGTTAACACTGATTCAGGAAAATTAAAAATTAAATCTGTTCAGAGGAAACACTTATGTATGGCACTAGTAAGTGGGCTGATACAAAAATGTGTAAATTGCAGAATGACTTAGAATAAAAAGTTCTTTTGCTCTTCCTCTTGTGCTTTTTAAAAAATCAGCACTTAGGGTACATGCAGTTCATGCTGGTTAGATTATCAGTAAATGATGTGAAATGATTTAAAGCACTTCTAAATCCACTTCCTACTGATCAGCTTGAAATGAAGAAAACACTATTATGGAGCAAGGCTTGTTGCTCCCACCCTAATTTTTGTCTTTGGTAACAGCCAGATAATGGCTTTTGGCTTTCAAACCATTATTGATAATCTCACGTCACCAGATTATTTAAAAAACAACAACAAACAAGCAAACTGTCTTATAGTGGTTGCCTAGGAAAAAACCCCAGCATGTTTGTTATTCCTGAAAAATTTATCTAATATTGCAGGGGTCATAACTCAAATGACTTGATTAAAAAAAATGAGTCTCATGCACAGAACTCTCCAATTTCATTTCCCTCTCTGACAGGATAAGTGGCCTTGTGGAGAAGGGAGATGCTTCTGGTTATTAGGAAACTTTCTTATACTGTTTCACATGATGTTCTTATAAGAAAACTAAGAAAATATGGTCTAGAACCAGATAAAATTACCATAAGGTGGAGGGAACAATTGGCTGAAAAGCTCCTCTTAAGGAGTAACTATCAATGGTTCACTGTCAAACCAGGAGGAAATTTGAGGTGAGATTCCTCAGGGATCTGTCCTTGCTCCTGCTCTGTTCAATATTTTCATAATGACTCAGTTAAAGAGAAAAGAGATTACATTTATAAAATTTGCAATGTTGAGGAGCTGGGATGGGGGGAACCCTTGGGACGTCTGGATCAAAATCCGAGAAGATATTAACACTTTGGAGTGATGGTCTGAAATTAAGATGAAATTCAATAAAGCCAAATGTAAAGTGTTGCACTTAGAGAGGAGAAATCAGATGCAAATGAGAAATTGCCAGTAAAGGAGCTCTGTGACAGTTCCAAAGTTATAGTGGTCTGTGAGCTCTGTAGCAAACAAAGGAGTAAAAGTGCTCAGAAAAGGTAATTTCAGGGATTTGTTAACAGGGCACCACTGTGATAATTATCCCACCCTCGTCAGGATGGGGCTCAGCTGGAATTCTGTGTCCTGGCCTGAGCTCACCTTTTTAAAAAGGTGCAAAGAAACTGGAAAGGATTAAAGGAAGTTGACTGAGAACAGCAAGGATGGTCAGGTCAGGACTCGTGGAAAGAAGATCTTGGAATGGTTGGGGTTGGAAGGACCTTAAAGCTCATCCAGTCCCACCCTTTTCCCA
>WEIV01007689.1:420561-521793 GCA_013390005.1 Calyptomena viridis | reverse complement strand
ATATATATATATAAAAATATGTAGGGATTTCTGAAAAACAAAGTATTTTCTGTACACTTTTCAAAAATTCAAATAACGGGGTCTTACTCAAGCCAAAGTTGTACAGAGTATTTGGATAGAAGCCTTGCTGGAAAAGTAGGATTTTTTAACCTTCTTTGTGTATTAAAATGACACTTGCAACACTNTGCCAGTAAAGGAGCTCTGTGACAGTTCCAAAGTTATAGTGGTCTGTGAGCTCTGTAGCAAACAAAGGAGTAAAAGTGCTCAGAAAAGGTAATTTCAGGGATTTGTTAACAGGGCACCACTGTGATAATTATCCCACCCTCGTCAGGATGGGGCTCAGCTGGAATTCTGTGTCCTGGCCTGAGCTCACCTTTTTAAAAAGATGCAAAGAAACTGGAAATTATTAAAGGAAGTCGACTGAGAACAGCAAGGATGGTCAGGTCAGGACTCGTGGAAAGAAGATCTTGGAATGGTTGGGGTTGGAAGGACCTTAAAGCTCATCCAGTCCCACCCTTTTCCCATGGACAGGGACACCTCCCACCATCCCAGGTGGCTCCAACCTGCCCTTGGACACTTCCAGGGATGGAGCAGCCACAGCTTCTCTGGGCACCCTGTGCCAGGGCCTCCCCACCCTCCCAGCCAGGAATTCCTTCCCAATATCCCATCTAACCTTCCCTTCCTTAAAACCATTCCCCCTGCACTGCCCTGTGTTTGGAGTCTGTTGCAAAGCTGTGATTGAGCCTTTAGTTTCTGACATTACTCCCAACTCTGATCCACTTGTGTATTAAAATATCATCGTCCTTTTCTTCCTGCACGCTGGAATTATAGATATAGTTTATTGTTCCCACTTTCCATGAAGCCTTCTCTTTTTATTAGCATTGTACAATCTGTACAAAAGCAGAATTTAGTCCTTTCAGGGAGCTGAAAGGAAGCAATCGTTTACATGACAAATCCAACATTATCATATGTAAACCTCATTTACTATGTAATGTCTTCCTGTTTCCAGTCCATTAATTGAATGAAACCTATTTTCACATTCTGGTAGGCAGCAGAATTCTCAAACTAGCAGGAACGGTGCTTTTAGGGGAAAGAAAAATAAAGGTAATGCTAGAAAATATTTTACTTACTGACTGGGCCAAAACTGTAAATATAAATATATATATATATATATATATAAATATGTAGGGATTTCTGAAAAACAAAGTATTTTCTGTACACTTTTCAAAAATTCAAATAACGGGGTCTTACTCAAGCCAAAGTTGTACAGAGTATTTGGATAGAAGCCTTGCTGGAAAAGTAGGATTTTTTAACCTTCTTTGTGTATTAAAATGACACTTGCAACACCCAACCACGTTCCTGTAAATATGGGGGGATAAACACAACCAAGGAGAGACCAAATTCCAGCTTAATTAATGCTACACTTTGGAGAGTCAAGACTGATGGTTGTAATTGAAAGAGGTTGAGAATTATTTGGTTGTATTTCCTCACATGAAAATCTATGGCCCTGAAAAAGCAATGGCAATAAAGCTCCTCACAGGTTCCAGATGTGTTGCTTTAGAAAAATAACTATTTTTTTGAGTTCTCTTTAAGGAAAAAAAGACTCCAAAACCACTCAACTGGAAGAGGACCCATTAAAAACCCTCTTGCTGTGTATTTGCATTGATGAAAAGTAAGAAAACACTGATAACATTTTCAATGGCACAAAATCATGGACAGACTCTCAGAGAAACAGAGGAGGAAGGAAATGATGAACAACAAACTTCAAGGTCTTTCCCTCAGCCCACAAGAGAAACCCCTGGGCTGAATCCTGGGATTTCAGAGCCCAAAAGTGTGGACACCCCAAGGGTTTCAAGCTCTGCTGCCACATCATCTGCACATCTGCAACTAAAATTGATATTAAAATGAGAAAAAATGGCAATTTCAAACTGCCAGCTCCATTCCTGTTCTTTTTGACCTCGATCCAAAGTCTCTCTAAGCCAAAGAAAAGACAAGCTCACAATTAGTGAATGTGACCAGTTAATGGGTCTGTTCTGAACAAGCTTTTAAAATAAAACAACAAGCAAGCCTGGGAAAAAACAACTTACTGGGCTATCTGAGGCCAACTTCTTTTAAGCACAAGTCACATTATTTTAAAATAAATTCCTTTTAGCAATTATTCCATCAGGATATGTCATTCCAGAAGGAACGTGCCCAAATCCTCTTGTTGCCAAATAACTTAATCTTGGTGCATCTGAACTCTATTTTCTTCAAATAAAACTAATTCATAATATGAGTGGGTTTGTTGTTTTTCTGAACAAAATTGTTCCCTGACAACTTCAAAAGCAAATCACATCTAGGAAAGAAACCCCCAAAAGAACCCAATATTCAGTTAAATATTCAGTTACAAAGATTTTTTGGAAATCCAAGGAGCCATAACAGGATTGAATGGCTTGGTAAGAAAATCAAAGTGCTGCTGAGTGCAAGGAGAAGAGACATAGACAACTCCCAAATGTTTCTGAGTAACCAGGTTGCCAAACAACAGAAACACGAAAAATTAAAATATTCCCAAAATAGTAGCTGCTTATCCCCCTCTTGCCATCTCCAGTCCCACCAGGACCCAAATTGTGGTTCAATCTAACACCAAAAGCATTGTCAATGCCATTCCTACCACACCAAATTCCAAGATGAGGGATAGGGATGATGGGAGCATCCTTAGCTCAGTCCTGCTGTCCTCCCAGACCCCAGCAAAGGACCAGTACAGCCCAGTGGTCCCACAGCCACCAGGCTGTGCCCAGCATCCCTCTGCTCTCACTCCCAGCAGCATATTCCCTCTCCCCATTCCCACAGGTGACTGGAGGCAAAGAAAAGACTCTCCCAGGTGTTTTCCATGACATTGGATCTGCACTTGTAACCCTCTAAGCTGCATCAGAAGGAAGCAACACCCCAAGTCATCCAGGACCCCTCAGTTGTGCCCTTTGCCCATGGAAAAGTTGGAGGGAAGGCTCTGAGTGTGCTGGTTGTCCTGTTTTACCATCCAGTGCCAGGAGTGTCTGCTGAACAGTTTTCCATCCCTATTCAAGGATCTTTGTAAGGAGCAAGTCTTTGCTCTTTTACATCCTCATCCAAAGCCTTTCAAGGCAATTGAAAAGTCTCCCATTGATGGGGAGGGAGGTGAGCCCTTGCTAATTGTTCCTTTCACATTAGAGTGAAAACAAATTCTTCAGCTTTCATTTGGAACCCATGAAGTTCAATCCCTTGAGAGATTGGGCCCTTATTTTAAGGAGGCTGATGAGGAGAGGAGGGGAAGGGCAGGACAAAGTCCAGATGTTAAACAGCCCGTGGTGTCACATCACAGGGCTTGGATTTCACCAGAAAGGCTCCAAATTCTCAAAGTTCACCAAGGATGCTCCAAAATTCACAAAGGCTTCACAAATTCATAGTATTCTGCATTTAAAGTGCTCATTGCTCACCAGCAGACCTGAGCTCAGGAAGCCACTTTGACTCCCCACTGCTCAGGGGGAAGAATTTCTCCCCAAAAAACCAATTCTTGAGTTTGCTGTTCACCCAGATCCAGGTGTCATCTCTCAGGAAAAGATGTGCCTGGAGAAAAGTGGGAGGTCTGGAGATCATGAAAGGTTTGGGTTATTTCAGTGCCAAAAAAGATATAGAGAAACCATGAGATGCTTCTTTAAGACACGTGGTTGGTGAACTGGAATGACAAATTCCTCTGGAAATTAAAAGTAAAGTGATAATGTCAGTGCTAATGGAATTTTATAATTCCCTTAAAGAAATCCCCTCATAATTAATGTAGTTTTTTAGGAAGCTGGGTGCATATCACACAACCTGGTGATGTCATGTCCCAGGATGGCAAACCTGAGAAGAGCTCCATGATGGAATAACATGATGGAATAACATGATGGGATAACAGGTTGCTTTTAAAACTAATGCCTTTGGCCTGTGAAGGAGATGAACTGGCTGGAATGGATTTGGTTTTCCATCTATATGTTAAAAAAAGCCTCTGCAAACACAATGATACAAATAAATATAGATCTATAAAAGGGGTGGAAGCAGCAGTTGCACGTGGCTGATGCTGTGGGAAGTCAGAAGAGAGTGTGGTCAGCCAAAAATGTCCCCAGTTTGTGTGTTTGAGGACAGAAAACTGCTCTGGACAAACCATCCCTCCCATCAATATTGCTATTTTGGCCAAAAAAAAAGAGAACTTGTAAAGAGAGAAATATAAAAAAGACAATATAACCTGGAAAAATCCCTTTAAAAAACTCTCTTCTTACAATGAAAGAATTTTTTTTCCCTCCACAAAGAGGGATTTCACCCCGGAGTTGTTTCTAAAAGACAGTAAAACATAACAGATGAATGTTGCCTTGCACAAGGAACACACACATGCATTTAAATCACTTGTATTTTACTTTTTTATGATGCAATTGCGAATTGTGTTATTTTGCATTTGTAATTAGAGGTTGAAACAGATGGCAGAGATGGTTTAAAGTGATGGAGTGGAGGAGGCAGCTCCATGTCTCAGGTCTCCTTTTCCATGGAGTGCTGAGCATGGAAACCCCACCAGGACGTGGTCAAACCCCTGAGTGTCAAAGCACCCTGGAAAATCCCCAAATGGAGTTTCCAGAAGGTCAATAAACATTGGGAAAAAGCCATTTTTCCCCCTAAAAAGCCCCCTCCCAGTGTTCTCAGCACCCTGCTCTGATTTCGGGGGGTGTGATGGATGTGTTTGACCCCTCACCCAACCCAGCAGTGTTTTGGCACAGCTTCCAAAGGAGGTAAAGCCCAAAGCTGGGCCAGGAATTCCTCTGGAAAACCCCCAGGGATCAGTGGCCCAGTGACCATTGGAACATACAAACATGGAACACCAACCATGGCATTAATGGGTGGCTTTTCCTGCTCTTCGTCATCAAGGAACAAAGAAATTTGTGGGACAAAGAGTCCTGTCAGACCCTTCCCAGTCTGACTAGACTCTAACCACTTTATCCCACTTTATCCCACCAATATTCCAGGCTGGTCTCCCTGGAGCTGGGACAACTCAAGGGGTTGCTGCTCAAGGCAGAGAGACCTTTTAGCAACAGGAGATCTTTGGATGAGTCCAATCCCAGTTCTCCTGAAATTGCCACTGGACTGAGCAGGGATGTCTCCCAAGGTTTGGGATTCCTCCTTTGGAATTAAGACCCCTCACCCACAACACATCCTTGGTAAGTGACTGATGGAATGTTGCTTTTACATGGGTAAAATCAATCTTCACTATTAATTATTATAAATTTGTAGAGGTGCTTCCATTACACATAAACCATTGTCCAAGTCTGAGATTAAGATTAAACCCAGCTGTACTTAAGATCCATCAAGTTACTGATTGGCCACTTTCTACCAAAAATGGAGTAGACCTTTGAAATACCCTACAAAAATAGATACCACAGACTTTTTAAGCTCTGACAGAGTGTTAATAAAGCAGCTCCCAAGTGGGATTTAGAGCTACAACCTTCAGGGATCCAGCCAAGGATCCACTCACCCACAAGAATCCAAATCCATAAACTCCAAATCAGTATTTTAAACCACCACAGAGCTTTGTATGGACATGGAAGAGTCATGCTGGACTTACATGGTCTATATTTGTTATTGGAAATATTTATTAAAACAGTTTTTATGATAACTACTAATATTATCTACAGAATGAGGCTGTTACAAGGATGATTTTAATATTTTTCAATTTGATTTTTTTTCTTCCCAGCACTGCAAAATTTGCTGAATGCCCAGATGAAAAAGGCAACTCTAGCTGCTGTTTTATCACTTAGTTTGGTTTCTTCACATCTTTTTCTAAATACAAAAAGGATCTGGAGTAAACAGATTGTAAAATCTTTCTATAAATAATATCTGTTTACTATCTTTGGGGGTGGGGATGGACAAAGGAATGGAACCAGAATGCCATAAGAACAAATTTTCTTTGGGGAATTCGTTCACATCTGTTCCTGTATCACAACAGGAGGAACAGAAATTATAAAGAAAGAAAGGAAATGTAACATTCAAAAGGAAAAATGGCTCCCTCTGATCTTCAGCTGAAGGTGCTGATGAGTTTTTATTCTACCTGCCCTGATTAGCCCAATGTTAATAAAGAGCTGATGAAGAAAGAAACACTCATCCTGAAAAGTTAATTCCTTTCCTGGAAAGGAAATAGAGGGGTTTCTGAAAACAGGTATATCTGGAAAATACACTGGTTTGATTATTTATTTCCAAATTTTAATGCACCCCTTTCAACCTTTGCTGTTCACTGTGGGCAGCACTTGGAAAAGAGCTTCTAGTCATGAAACGTACTAAAATTTTAATTCAATTTATTTAAATTTTAGCAAATCAACCCATGGTTGATGTGCTATCATTGTTAATCAGCAAGTTATGTCTGAAATAAAAGAAATCCCCCTTTATCTCTGGCACTGACCTCTCTGCTTTGACAGGGGGACTGTGAGATCAGGAGCCCATCCCAGCAATTCCTGCAGCCCTGACATGGCATAATTCACTCAGAGCCACCAAATACGGGTGCTGGGCTCATCCCACCTTGTAGGACTCGTGTCTGGAGAGCAATGGGGTGGCCTGGATTATTTGCAGAACCTCCTGGCACCCCAGTGGTGCCTTTGAAATTCAGGTCAATGTTGTCACTGATCCCTCCTTCCCAAGCCATGGACTCTGCACGTGTGGGATCACAGTGGAAATACCACTTTGCCTTCAAGGTCTATTTACAACTTATTGTAAATACAGTATATGAGCAGTCAAAAATCAATATGACTCATTCTATTGATAGTTAAATGCAAATTAATACTCTAATGTCATTTATAATTAATATGTCCTGCATTGGCCTAAATGTTTTTCTTGATTGTGCAAGAACAGGCCTGATCTACAACCAAAGGAACTGAGTGGAGGCTCTTTTTGACCAAAATTTGACTGCAATCATAGTCTTTAGTCAATATAAATACTAATATTATGTATTATGTATGTTACTAATACTAGTATGAACATATTTCTCTGCTTTTTCTATTTCTAGAGTGGCAAATGGTCACATAATTTTGTGATGCAGAAAACCCCCCTCTATTACACAGATTAATCTATTACATAGATTAAGATCATCAAATCTGATCTGCTTGAACTTCCAGAGCCTCAGTGCCCACAACTAGAAGGTCTGGCAAGTCCTGAATTCTTTCAAGAACTATTTCTTTCAAAGTTACAAGGCTGATGAAGGTTTTAGTGTTACAAATTCCTGTTTTTCTTGGAGCAACATCTTTAAAGATGTGCAGAGAGGGATTTCTCAGCACTAGTCAGGAACGAGTCTCAAGTGATTTGCCACTTTGGAGTACAGAGATTGTTTTCTAATTCAAGCAAACATTAAAAAAAAATGCTCATTAGGAAAACAACACCAGGAATCTCAGTAGGAATATTCAACCAACTTCATTTTGTTGTTGTTCTTTTAGATCTTGGAGCAGGAAAAATGTAGATTTTTTTTTTTTAAGGTAAGGATAAATGTAAAAGTCAGCAATGAAAAAATGAGGTTTTAAAGGGTCTGGGATAGGTTTGGAATAACCCCCCATTCAAAGGCCCACTAAGACCATATTCCCAAGGCTGAAGTTGTTACTGGTTCTCAGATTGCTGTGTGTTCTTTTTCTTTTTTTGAGAGGTTATTTTGGGCCCAGTGGGCCATGAAAATATGTATTATCCTCATTTACACCACGAGATCTTTACAAGAGCCCAATTTCCATAGTAGATGGACATATTCCCCAAAACATTTCAGAGATGGAGGCAGAACTCCCATTTCTCTGGTTTGCTGAGACAAGTGCTGTGCATAGAAAATTATCAGTGCAGATAATGGATATTTGACTTCACCTTTTGCATATTGATCACTCCCTGAGTTGCAAATACTTCCCCATGTGGAAGTGAACGTAATCTGAATAACTCGAGTTCAAACTTGCACGTTTGAAGCCATATGTTCCCTGATATCTGGGCATAAATCTACTGGAATTTACTGTCCTATACTGCAGATCAATAATCCCTACAGGATTTCACAAGTGCTGAATGTATATTATGTTTGAGAGCTTTGAAGACACGTATTTTCAGATATAATTATTTACATGCAGGGTCCAAGACCAGGAGATAACCCTAAGCTTTGGTGCCATTAACACTTGCAAATAATCATCACTCTCACTCTCACACTCCATAATCTGCTGACATATGTCTACATTTTCTATGTGTTTATGTAGTACTTTATATGGAAATGTTTCATTACTGCCCCCAGCAACACGTGGCATTTCTTCAAGAACATTTCAGCACCTTTTAACATGGTTTCTTCAAACATCTTTCTAATTGTGAGGATTTCATTCCACAAATGTTATCACTGCTCAAGCAGATCAATTTTCTTAACTGCTTAATATGCATGCTCCAGGCATCTCTACAAAATGCAAAATATACAGTATGGAATTAATGGAAATAAACTCCTACCAGGCTCTTATAGTTGGGATTTAAGGCAGCAGGATTGGAGATAACTCCATTTTAGGACTTCTTATTGTGGCAACACGTCATCTAAAATTTTTGTTTGGAATAGAAGGCATTTTTTTTCCAGTTAATTACTATCACAGCACTTTCTGTAAACCAAATTGTGATATTCTTAGTTACCAACACAGTGACTGCTGGTGCAGAGAGTGTTTGCAGTGGAAACTTCTGTCCCAATTCCAGATTTTCTGAACCTCAGTTGATTGTGCTCATTTTTGTGGGTTTTTTTCAAGTTTCTGCCTGACCAAGCATGTTCTAAAGCTGCAAAAAATTGGGTGGAGAGACCTGCAGGCAGGTAAAGATGCAGAGAAAAATGTAACATCTCACTGCAACAAAGGCTCCTGAGCCAACTCCACATGGTCATGTCAGAGAGGTTTAGACCAGGATGCCATTGATGGGTTTATGTTGCATTCAGAAAACACTTCAACCTTCTAAAACAGGAGATCTGAATCTCTCCAGGATGATCTGAATCTCTCCAGGATGATCTGAATCCCTCCAGGATGAAGGGCTTCCAGGCCAAACCTCTCCCTGTCAAACACTAAGCCTAGACTAAATTTACAGAGCTAAAAGCTGGTGAGATCAACCCAAGCCTCAAGGCTGATGTGTTTTTTTTGGTTGGTGACATTGTGAAGCTCAGGAAATGTGTCCTTCCAGCATCTGTTCACCATCCACACAGGTCTAAATAGTCTGGTTTGATATTAATATCTGGTTTAATAGCCTGGTTTGGTATATTATTGGAGACAATATGAACAAGAAATGACTTGTGGTTTATGCTTTAAAGCATAAACAGCAGGAGGTGTGGACACCACCCTCGTTACACAGAGGTTCATTAGTGCTGGTGCTCATGTGGGTGATGTCATGATTAATTTAATGACATAAAGAATTGTGAGAAGGAAAAGTACAAGAGCACAGCAGCCTCCTCCTGACCCCAGGGCTTGTCCCTCCTCCCAGCCCTTCCCACTGCACTGCCTGGACACATTCATCCACAAAGTACCTGGGAATTTCCTGGAATTGGAACCTCACAATCCTGGTAGGAACAAGCTGGTTTCTTCACGAAGGTCCATGGAATTTCCTTTGTGAAGCTGGAAGAAATGCAGTTTTCCTGCTGCCAGGTTTGGTGCAGATGCTGTTGGAGGGATGAGTCATTGTTTCCTTCATATACATCATCTGAGTCCTTATAACTGTCTCTCATCTAAATGTTAATTGTATCCAACAGAATGACTTTAAATGAATACTCTGTCAATAACACTGTTATTAATGTTCCTTGATAGGCATGGTTGGAATATTTTGTAAGATTACTCTAATATTTCCTCCAGAATCTGCTTCGTGTGTGGTGTTACTGCATCTCCTTTGGATCAAAACCTGCTTGTAAAGCCTTGGGTGGCTTTTTTTCCCCCTCCTCCCAAGAATTCCTGTATCACTACCTTTTGATAGGAACTATATCACTACCTACATAGTAGCAACCCTCATTTGTTTGGACCACAAGCTGAAGTTTAGCTGTTAAATTGACATTTTCTGACTGCTCAGCAGCGTGTTTTACTGCCTTCCCCTGGTGCAGCTGGTACTGTAGGAGCTGATGGCATTAAGGGGTGACAGTGTTAGGCTTGGCTTAGTCATGTGAATATTTTGATTCATGCCAACACTCCCCTGTCTCTGGGAACTGCCACGACATGAATTATTTGGCAGCGATTCCTCGGCGTTGGCCGCTCACCTGCCTGAGACAAAGGGAGAGGAACCCATGTGTTTGACTGGAAAAACCAGACAGAACAGCTTTTCCTGGTGCCCTGTGTGAATTCCTGGTTGGATCCACGGGCAGAGAGGAGCAGCAGCAGCGCCAGGAACACCTGAGCAACAGGTGCCAGGAGCTGGATTTGCTGGAGCTGCTTTGCTGGCAAAACCTGGGTTTAAAGCACCTCCTTTTTGGTTTGAAAAGAGCAAAGAGCTGCTCCAAAGGCTGAAAGCCTCTGGGTTTTTTTTTTTTCTCATCTCTCTTTTTCTCTTCCCCTGCTGTTCCTTCAGATTTAGTCCTTTTGTCTCTTCTCCTTCAGACATCTGTCCTCTGCCTGGGCTGCTGTTCCGAGCAGGGAAAGGACAGATATCCCACCTCAGGTACAGCCCACTTTGATAGCTCACAATGAGACACCAGAGCTCAAATAAACACAGAGCTGGAGGGGAAAAAAAAGAAAAAAAAAGGAAAAAAAAAGCTAAATCCCTCCTTGAAAACCTGTTTTGTGTTTTCTTCTTTCTTAAAGTTATTTTTAAGTGTTTAAACCAGACCAATTATAGTCAGAAACTACTTCACTTAATCCATTCCTTTATCTCCTGGGAAAAATCACCAAAGCAATTCTCAAAATGTTTAAATCCCACAGTGTGCATAAAAGCAGCAAGTAAATCTGCTCCTTCCCAGGCAAACCTTAAGGATTTCACTGACATCTTTAATTAAAGTAGCAAATAGGTCGGTGTCTCTTGTATTCTGACCAACACACTGTCAACAAGGAGGGGAAAAAAAACTCAAAAGGAGGATTTGTACTGAAAAATAGCACCAGAAACATTTGTATAATCATGATCATGGACTGGAACAGGAATGTAATCAGGAATTATTAAACATTATCAGCGACTTCCTGGCAACATATTGCTGGGATAACACTCCTGTAACTCCGGGACAGTCAGTTATGAAATAATTAAGCCCAAACATTGGAAATAGAACAAAAAAAAAGCAAACTCAGAACGCATGAAGCTGTGCAAAAGAAAAGTGTGTTTATCTCTGTGAATTTATAGGGGTGGATTGAATTCCAAAATGGGAATTGTGCAGTTGCTATTAGATCAGTAATAAGCACAGATGGCTGCAAAGGAACCATTCTCCAACCCATCCTGCCATCTCTACCCTGCAGCACTGGGGAAGGGGAGTGAAACACAAGAAGGGAGCAGCAGAACTGGGAATTTAATGCTTTTAAGCTTAGAAGACTAAATCTACATCCTCCTCTGTTATTCATTATCAGGAACATTACTGGCAAATTCACCCAACACAGATTTTAACACATGATTGTATAAACTCGTTTCAGAAGTTCTACCCAACGCCACCGGGCAACTTGTCACAATCTTGTGCAGATCTCATCCCCTCACACGTTGTTCTGCTTTTCGTGCCTGAGAAAACTGATGTTCTCAGGGATGAAAAGGTTGCAGGAAAAAGCAGGATCCAAAAATCCTGCTCTCAGCTCTGTGGAAGAAGGATTTATGACGCTCAACTAGCAAAGATAGCAATTAGCTGGAATACTCAAGAGCAGAGAGCTTGACAATCTGATGAGTTATTCTTTTGAACTGGGGCAGCAACTCATGCATAAATTTCCTTGTAAACAATTATTACAGAAATGCACTGTAAACACAATTAATCATCTCAAGGTGTTATCTCTAGGTATTTTCCCCACAGATTATGTGCCACTTGCTCAATAAATCAAATTTCAACATAAAGACATCAATAGCTGGTATTATTAATATTCCCATTCAACCAAACCTGGTTGGGTAGGAGCTAACAAGCTTTGATTGCTTTTTGAAAACACTGAAAGTATTACAGAAAATAGGAAAAAGATGTGGATTGTGAAACTTTGAATGGAAATAGGATTAAAGAGGAGACATATGAATCAGAACATTGGCTCAGATAAAATACAAGGACTTTGTAATTTAAAATGCATTTTCACTGATACGAATTGGAAATAGTACAGTACATCTTGTTAATAGGAATATTAAGTTTTACATCATCTTAGATAGGTTCTTCTTACAAAACAGTATTTACAAGAGCCTTGCAATAATAGGCTGCCTAATGTTTCCATAAGATTTCTTCTTATGATATATCCCAAACACATTTTCAGCCATTGTTCATAATTATCAGCTGGGGATTTGAGGAGCGAGCAAAAGGAACAAAAGCATCTCCCTCTGTTTCATCTCTCCCAGCCCACAGTGCATTAAACAACCTCCACTCCAGATCTGTTTGAAAACCATCCCTTCAGAAGCCAAGCTCTGAGATCCCTTTGGAGATCATCACATGGACTTTGGCAGGAGTTGAGAGGAAAAGCTGGTTCAGAAGATTGGGGCAACCAAAGCCCAGGGAGAGCCTGATGGGGAGAGGTGGAAAGAAGAGAGGAATGGTTGGAGCAGAGAAGAGGGGAGGAGGAACACGGGAAGCCAGAGAGGACCAAAGGGCTTTGAAATATTTTGCAACATGGGGAAGATATAAGAGGAACAAAAAAAGACACCGGAGGGGCTCACAAAAGTGTCCACAGGGATTTGCTTCCAGGAGGGAAGACAGGAGCAGCACAGAGGAGCTACCAAAGGGATTTGAAGAGGGAAGAGTTTCTGCTCAGTTATTCCTACTTCCAGTCAACCTGATTATCCCTGGTTACAAAAAACACCATGTTTCCCTGGGCTCCTGCTGCTCTGCCCAATGGCTCGTGCAGCTGGTGACACCGACACGTCAGCCGAGAAAAACAGGGACACGAGGGAAGGGCACTTGTCCTTCGTGGTGTCCATGGACTGGAAGGAGCTCTGCACCCTGTGGGTGACACTGAAAGCAGATCCCCTGGGAGAGAAGACCAGAGTTCCTGGCCTTGACCTTGTGTTCTCGTGTGGAGCCAAAGGCGCTGTGGGAAGAGGGGAAGCGGAATCTGCACCTTCTCAAACTCCTCTGTTGATGGTCCTTTGCTGGTCCCCAACAGGCAGATCCACTACAGAGTGGGGAGGAACTGGGGGAGTTGATTTTCCAGACATTTCTCAGTGACTAAGCCAATATAGACTTCCCTCAGATCTCCATTTATTTGGAATCAAGACCACAGGAGATGGACGCAGATGTTTCAAAGCCTCTTCATACAAGTTTGCTTCATTTCTTAGAGTTCATTCATATAACTGGATGGTATCCTGCACGTCAGGGATGACATTCTTCAGGATTTTAAGAAGTTTGGTCACCTCTCCACTTGGAGAAGCCAAATGCTTTATGACCATGATGCAAAGTATCCATTTTCCATTCGCTTCCTGAGCAGGATGGTGGAAACTGGCCAACAGACAAATCACACTAAAATATTGACCTAATAGTCCCAGAGATTTTTAAACTGACACTATTCAACAAGGGTAGGAATAATGAATGTACTTCATGTAGAGAATTTATTGATTGATATGGACAGCAAAATAGCACTGCTCGATTATTATTTAAAAGATCAGGAAGTCACCTTGGTTTATTATTTCTGGGGTGGTGCCAATTTTTGTTGCTGTCCACTCCTGATGTCCTGCACAGCCCTTAAGATAATTTGGTATCTGCAAAACTGTCTCTTGCAAATGCAAGTGAAAATCAATTAAAAGCTTAAGCACATCTGTGCGTGCACAGAAAAGGGACCTGTTTGGAGACATTTGTCCCTTTATGTCACTGATAGTCCTTACACAGCAAACCTGAGCTCACCCCATGCTGCTGAATGGGAGGGAGGCAGCTGAGAGCCCATAAAACACGAACAAAGGGGAGCAAAACACACTTGACAAGCCACCTCAATTCACCTTAATAAGTTCTCACTCTCTGGCATTGCTGATGTGCTGCACACCCTCAGCACGGAGCAGTTGAGATGAGTTTTCTGCTTATCAATGGCTTCTTTTTCTTTCCGTGTCTGGCAAATTTCTAATAGTGGCTGATTTCCTGTATGCAGATCCCATTTATGGTTTGTAGCAGTGTATTATGAGGAATTTACACTATCAATGAACATTGCTGAAGGGCCTCATTAACTTGTGCAGGCGGTGAATTTGTATTTTTCAAAATGCCACTCTTCCTCTAAAGAAATCTCGCTGACAGTGGCAGTCAAGTACTTGACTGGTTAATAAGGCAGCTCAAAGGAAACAGCTTCACTTCACTGTGAGTTTTTGTCCTTGTTTCATTTCTCCTCCATTCTCGACAGGTTTGGAGGATGTGCAAAGAGAATATATTTCGGTTTTTAATCTCCCAGTCCTGCTGACTCCCATGATATAAACAAAAGCAGAAACACAGAAAATTACAGAGATACACTTAAAACAGACCCGGGAATAAAAAACCTGGGCTTCTGGCTGAGATTTCACTCTGTACTTGGCATAATGAGGAACTTTCTTCAAATCCTGCTGAATCCCAGCTCCGTTTTCCGATGCCTGCAAAGTGAACAAGATAATCATGCCCATAATGCGGGGCCTAAAAACCTGAAGGCATCAGCACCCAGCCCTCCAGACAGACTGCAACCTGCAAACAGTTCAAAAGAGAGCTTGTCAGACTGGCTGCGACATATGGAGCTCCAACGAGAGTATTTCCAGATATAGGAAATACCAGGCATTCTGTAAACAGAGTCCTTGGGAGGAGGTTTTTGCAGGGATATTTTTACGCCGGGTAAGTCGCCGGGATGTGTTGGCGGGATCTGCTCCCAGTTACCACCTGGGTGTTTCTCAGCAGAACGTGGTGAACAGGCAGCTTTACAATACCCATTTTTTTATCCCGTGCTGTGTCTTCCAACACCCCCTAAAAACTTGGTGGAAATTGTGTCCCTGGAGTGTGACAATGTTTAGCTGTCGGAGGTCTTTGAGCGGAGGTAGATGTTGACCGAGGGGTGTCTGGGCCTGGTGAATTAGGAGGAATTTTGGGCAATGAGCTTGGCCAGAACTGTCCAGGGAGAGGAATTTTCACAATGAGGGTGGTGAAACACTGGCCCAGGTTGCCCAGAGAGGTGGGGGATGCCCATCCTTGGAAGCACTCAAGGTTGGGTTGGACAAGGCTCGGAGCAGCTTGATCTGGTTGAAGGTGTCCCGGCCCGTGGGAAGGAGTTGGACCAGCTGGTCTTTAAAGGTCCTTTTAAAAGTTCCTTTCAATCCAAACTATTCTATGAGTGATTCCAGGATTCCTCCAGCGGGATCACAGTGGCTCAAGGATCAGTTCTGCACCGTCCTGCTCAGCCCAGGAGGGTCAGCCCGCTGTGGGCTGTGCTGGGGTGGCAGGAGGAAGATGGAAAAGGGATATACCAAATATTTTATCCGTGGCTGGAAGGGCTGCACCAGGTCAAAAAAAGGTGCAGGAATCAGGGCTGACCCTGCAGAAGAGACGTGCTCAGTGTTGCCTGTGCCATATGGGCAGCAGGAACCACAAACTGTGAGGTCAAGCCTGGGAAAAGGCAGCAACAGGCAAGACAAAAATGCATTTTCATCCAGCCTTATAACCCAAATCTTTACACAGAGTTAGTATTTTCACTCTTTCTCCTTAAACATACATGAACACATATATAACAAATATGTCTCTCCACATACACACATTCCCATATAGATGGAGGTGAAATAAATCTGTAAAACACGAGAAATGACATCCACAAAGGTACATTTTTAGTAACATAGAAGAGAAATGATTGACAGAACAAAGCATATGGAAACGAAGAAGAATCTAACCCACATTTAGATCTAAGAAAAAAATATTTGCCTGAAGGGAAAATATTAATTAGTTTGTCTACATGCAAGATAAAAGTCTGGAAGACATATCCATCAAAAGGCAGCAGAATAAACAGCAAAATGGAAATTATTTGTAAATTGACAGTAAACTTGGCAAACATTGAGGGGGTAAACAAGTTATTTGGCATGCAAAGCACTCAGAAATCACAGCCTCTGTCAGGAGGCATCTGTGCATATATTCACTTATTTGACAGAAATTAACATTTTGCAGAAATCTTTGTTGCATGCTAAAGATTTCTTCACCCTCCTTAATTATTTTAATTGCTGCTTCAAAAATGTTCCGTATAAACATGAAAAAAGGCATTAAAATCCACCAAGTCCAGTTCCACGTTATCAATAACACACAGTTACTCTGCACAGGAGTTCAACACAAAACACAGGAGGTGCAAAATATTGACATAAAAGAGCCACATTTGGGTTTTCCTGACTGAAATTGAAGAAACATACGACGACATTCCCAGTGTCCTTTCAGGATGGTGAAAAGCTTTAAAAACAAAACATTGTTTCCCAAACAATTAATCCAACTGCTTTGAGGCCTGGGGTTGTGGAGATTCTTGTTTTCCCATTATTTTGGGAAAACTGAGGAAAACTAACTTGTTAACAGCTCTGTGTGCCCATAATACAGGTATATACAACTTGAATATAGACCTTTTTTTTCCAGAATAATCCAAATTAATCCACACTTCGAATATTCCCCTGCAGGGAGAGAAATGCAACTTCCCACCCACATCATCCACCTGCACCAGCAGCCCAACCACCAGCTGGATTTTTGGGGAAAAGATGGAAAATCTGAAGGTGTCGAGCTCAGAGAAGTCCTGACACTACCCTTAGGTCAACAGAGCCACAGGAGACAATTGGTTGCACCAAGAAAACATCAAAAAAGGACAAAATATCTTTGAATTGAGGTTGTCCTACAGGAATGGGGACTTGAGCTGAGCCCCATCTGCCTCTTGGAACAAAACCAGTCACTGCACAGGCTTTGCCACTGGTGTTTTGGTGGCAGGACAAGGCCTTTTAGCTTCTTTTATACTTAAAAACCCCATGCTGATTCCCCAAATTACACCAGATTTCCTAAGTATAGCAGTGGTACCACACTGTAATTACAGCCACGGGTTTATGCAAGAAGTTACACTACAAATTCAATGTAAAAAGTGGGTTTTCAAAGAGAAGCTGAATATTTTCTGCAAAATGTTGACCCACGTGTTGCAGTTGACCTTTCCCAAGGGCAAATTCACAATTGACCCTCCCCAAGTGTAAATTCCTGTAGTTCAAGCAGCTGTTTGATATCAGATGGAGATATACACACAATTTCTCTAATTTCTCTTTATCACACTGGAGCCACAACATAAATCCACCAACTTTTTGCAAAACTGAAGAGACCCAAAGAAAAATCCTTGCTGGATAACAAGAGCTGGCTCTCCAAGCACTGGCTCTTTCTCCCAGTGTTGCTGATTTTTGTGTGGCCACATCAGCCCAGTTTGATTAAAACAACAATAGGAGGAAGGGTTCATTCAATCCCATCCAAACACTGAAGGAAATCTCATGTGAGCCCAGATTAAAACTCAACAAAAAAAATCAAAAGGCTAAACTTAGCCAAATCTGAGACAGTTTGTTTCTTTTCATTAAATGAAAAGCAAGTCAAATACTCCACTTCCTCCAGCAATCCATTTCCAGGTCAGCTTCCAAAGCCAAAATTTCTTGTTTCCTGCATTATTTTTACTTCTTGTAACATCAGAGTAATTGGAGTAGTTATCAGGCTGGGTGCCTGTGATCTGAGTCATTCCCAGCTACACCAGGGCTGTGGTTTCTGCAACTGGAACAGCACCAAAACCTTGGAAAGCTCCCCAAAACTCCCACTTTTCATATCTATTTATGATATTTGGAAAGGCAAAATTTTTAGGAAAAAATCCAGAAATACAACATGAAAAAATGGGAGTTAAGAATAAGCCAAAAATTATTTATCTGTAAATACTGAGGGGTAACAAATTTCTGCAGAGCCTCTGGTTTTTGTACAGCCAATTTCTGCAGGTTCAGTGACTTTGGCAGGCAGGAATTTCTAATGGTGCTTCCTGAAGGAGTTCTGCAGGTATTTTGGGGAGCTCTAGACCTGGATCTGAACATGCACTGTATGACATCCCTTGCTGCTCTTGGCAAGTGCAGCAACAGCAAACACTTGCTCTAGATATTTTTTGCTCCAAAGACGTGTCAAGTGTTAATCCATAAAATCCTAAAGATTGGAAAAGCCCTGTGGGATCACTGGGCACCCATGAACTCAGCAGTGCCAGATCCACCACTAAACCACATCCCAAACCACCACATTTACATGTTTTTTGGATGCTTCCAGGGATGGGCACCCCAAACCTCCCTGGGCAGCCCCTGCCAATGTTTAACGACCTTTTCCACGAGGAAATTCCTCCTCCTGTCCAACCTGCCCCTCCCCTGGCCCAGCCTGAGGCCGTTCCCTCTCCTCCTGGCCCTTGTTCCCTGGGAGCAGAGCCCGATCCCAGCTCCCCCCTCCTGGCAGGGATTGCAGAGAATTCCAGGTGCCTTTGGAGCCTCCTTTTCTCCAGGCTGAGCCCCCCCAGCTCCTCCAGCCCCTTCCCAACTCCATTGTCCTCCAGCAGATTTATCCCTGTTATCCCAGGACATCCTTTCTGCACTGCTGGGCCATGAGCCACTGCTGCTTTCAGAACAAACCCACCTGATTTTCTTACCTTCAGACAGAGATTTGGGTTGTAGATTTGAGATATTCCTGCTGAGTCCATGGCAAATCCAACCTTATAATGGCACGAGCACTTCCCTCTGTGCATTTCCTAAAACAAAATCATGTTTGGTAAGTTTTTATAAGGCAAACCCAGTCCTCCAGGCACAATGTCCATGAAATACATCTTCCCAAATTTGCCATGGCCTCAGTTATCCCAAGTTCCAGGTTCCCCATCCATGGAGGCTCCTGCCCATCTGAAGGAACATCCTTAATCCTGCAGGACTAGGTCTCCTTTTAACTATTTCTAATTTCTAATTTTTAACTATTTGTAATTATATCATGTGCTGGACCTCAGCATTCCCAAAACAATCATTTCAGCTTCCCAGGAGGTGGATTAGGACCTTCTGCACTCACCAGTGTGGGACCAGTTGTGGTTCCACAGCACCGTCACAAAGCAAAGCCCAGAGACGTCACCAGGCTTAGGAATTACTTTTATTAATAAGTTTGAATGTATAATTATAATGAAAGTTCAGTGTGGTTTTGCCAAATTTAGAAGAAAATGGATTTAAAGTGTTCTCCAGACTTTCCTATGTGAACTTAGGAAAGATTAGGGAGGAAATCTGAATAAATAAATAAATAGATAGATAAATAGATAAATTAATAAATAGAGGGATGAATGAATAAATGAATGAAGGTGAGAATATATTTTACCCTGCAATTTTTGCCTGGCCCTTGGCTGTCACCTGGCTCTGTGTCCCTGGGGACACTCCTTCTCTCCTAGCACAACGTGGCTGTGACTCCAAACACCCAATTCCCACCATATCAAAGGAAAGGATGAATTTTTATTATCTAATGCAAGACAAGTTACCACTTTTCTGGGAAAATCCGAGCTGACATCTCCATGCCCCAGATGTTTAGGAAGTGGAAAGCACCACTTTTAATCCAAGCTCCTGCATCAATTGAACTCAGGAGGCTCTACCCATAAAGGAATTAAATCTCACATTACAGCTGGATGCCATAAAATCCATTCTTTTCAAACCTTTATTTAAAATAAGTTATAATTGTGCTGTTCTTTCTGTGATTTAAAGACAGAGAACTGAGTTTGGAAAGGAGTGGTTCTGACTTTTCCAAGCTGGAACATCCTGGATGGAAGGAGATCCTCCAAATTTGGCCTCTTGGGAACAACATGGGCTTCTAAATGTCCCCTGTCCCTGGTCACGTTTAAACCTTGACTGGTTTACAAGCCCAAATTGTAAAAATATCCACTGCTAAGGGGCTTCTGTATATAAAATATGTACATAAAATCCCTGAATGCTATCAAATATATAATGGCTTATAACAGATTATGGTTTTCTCTTCCCCAGCAAAAAATATCTTGAATTCATAAGGGAAATATTTCTATTAGTGTTTATCCTTTAAACACGGGAAAGGAAAATATTTAGAGAGAAAAATCTCTTGAAGACACCCCAGTTCTTTTGTATCTTTAGTTTTCAGGCCCGTCACTCACATTGTTTCTCCTCAGTCAGCTCAACTGCCTAATTCTATTTAATCCTTTTCTTTTTATATGTAAAATGATACAGTTTAATGCCGCACAGTTTAATATCTGTGAAGTTTTATCTTTATTTGTTTGGGAAATTTGAGGCAGATCCTCACCTACTGTAATTTCCCCCGAACAAACAAATGAGAAAAGGCCAGTCCATTTTCATGCAAATCCAACCAGCTGTTTAGCTCGGGCTGCCCTTGCCTTCTGATGTGAGGATCTGCATAAAAACCAAAGTGCAGATATGAGAAAATAGAAAAGCCTCACAATAACATGCAAATCGAAATCACTCATTGGAAAACTGGGGACTCATTGGCATCAAAAGAATTAGGTGGCAGAACAAAACAAAAGAGCCCCACTGATAAAAGTAACTACGGTGGCTTGGAAATCTCCAGATTTCTTGTGCCACAAAGAAAATTGAAATTAAACACCTCTCCAGACTGTCTGCTTTTAATCTTTTCTTTCGGAGCTGCTTCCTGACATATTCTCTGTTAACTTTTTATCAAAGGTCATTTGTAATCATGTTTCAGAGATAAAATAAAAATTGCATTTATTTCTGAAGTTTTAATCAAGTGCCCAGAAAAAAAAACCAAACCTAAAATAAGCAGCTGAAATAAGCAAGGTAGTCCAGACACACTAAAATATTGACAGAAAATATTAGTGGCCCCTTGTGTTTTCAAATCTAGAACTGAATTTTTGGGTGTGATTTTGTGGTCATTTAGATTTATAGTTAAATCTCATTGTAAATTCTGGGTGGTTTTGTGGCCACATAAAATATCAGCAAATCCCTGAGTCCAATGATGATGATGAAGGATCTCCTGAAAGGATAAGAAATGTCATTTTATTATTAGTTATGTAGGAAAATATCCCCCTCTTTAGGAAGTGGAGAGAGAACTTCAATGTTTTTTTAAGGAATTTTCTGGAAATCTTCAACAAAGTTTTCATTGGTTTAAAATTTTCTTACTAAACTTGTTCCTCCCTCACGTGGGAGGAAAAAAAAGATGGATTAGCATATTTTTATTCCAGAGGAACAAAACCAGTTCCCCAAAAATTGCAAAATATTTTCCTAACTAGGCCATCCCAGGTACAGAAAATCAAAAATTTGCTCTGAAGTTTAACTGGAAATAAACTTAGATTTCATTTTTTTTTTAATTGATATTTGTGTTGATAGAGTTGGGTTTTTTAAAGATAATACTAAGAAGTTGTCGTAGAAAGAGAACTAAAAATAAGAAATTTAAAAAAGAGTGGAAAAATCAGAATATACCATTTTTTAAGGATGCTGCAAAACCACCCTTAAACCAGCTGGGTTTTGATCCCCACACCAGTTATTCTGCTCCACTCTGGACCCACTTCCCAGTTAATTTGGATTCAATCCACTTTCCCACCACGGTACATGAACTCCTTGTGCAGTTTCCCATTTTCCTGTGCTTTCCCTGCCCTGGTGCCTTTGGATGCAGCGTTTCAGTTCCTGTTGGCACATCCTTCTCCTAAAAATTGGGCTAAAAATATTTCCCACCACACACTGCAGAGCTCCAGAGCTGGAAATGCTGCACCTAAAGGTCCCTCTGCAGCTTTAATTTGGCCCTTGCCTGTCTGCACCATGATGGGCTTTTATTTTTCCAGGGAAACCCAGGCTCATAAGGGCATAGGAATGTCTGTGCATGGAAATAAATCAGGATTTTTATTTTGCTGCTCTCTGTAGTTGGGGGATACACAGGAAGTTATGGAATCACAGGGTGGTTTGGGTGGGAAGGGACCTTAAAGCTCATCCCATCCCACCCCATTCCATGGGCAGGGACACCTCTCACTATTCCAGGTGGCTCCAACCTGGCCTTGGACACTTCCAGGGATGAGGCAGCCCTTCTCTGGGAATCTGTGCCAGGGCCTCTCCACCCTCCCAGCCAGGAATTCCTTCCTCTAAATGAGCTGAATGAAGGCAGAACAATAAAACCCAATTTATTGGTGCTTTGGATATAACTTTCATCTCGTTGCCTGACTGTGAACAAGTGAAATAGAGACACTCCCCCCTGAATGTCTCCATACTTCTCCATTATCATTCCCACAAGTAGAAAATATTAATTAACTGTAAAAAGCCCTCATAAGAAGGTCAGAGGAAAATCCATGAGGAAAAACCCAAAGTTTGCATGATGTTTGGGAAGAAACAGATGATGAGTATGAGAAGACCACACTCACTGAAAGAGGAGGAGGGGACATTCCCACCCATCATGGAATTATTAAGGTTGGAAAAGACCTTTAAGACCCTCAAATCCACCCATCAACCAGCACCACCACCAGGGTCACCATAAACCATGTCCCCAAGTGCCACATCCACAGGTTTGCTGAACACTCCCAGGGGTGGTGACTCCACACTGCTCTGGGGAGCCTCTCCCAAGGATTTAATTAGGAAGGAATTTTTCCTAATATCCAATCTAAACCTCCCCTGGCACAAATTGAGGCCATTTCCCACTGGGAGAAGAGACCAACCCTCACTTCACTACAAGCTCTCTCAGGTATTTGTTGAGAGCAATAAAGTCTCCCCAAACCTCCTTTTCTCCAGGCTGAACAAGCCCACAACACATTTTAGTGCACAGCACATAACAAAAATCATATAAATGTATAAATATATATAAATATGGCATTTTCTTACTTTTCAGTGCTTAACTTTACCACCTTTGTGATCTTTTACTCTCCTTCACACATAATTTCCCAACCAACCACCAAGTGAGGACTGAAAACAATTCAGCCTAAAGGACTTTCCTTCACTTCAGCAGCAAAACTGGGACCTCTAGACTTGTCCTGGCACCTCCTGTGCCCGAGCTCAGCACATCCTTTGTGCCAGTGAACAGCTTTTTGTGCATCACCCATCACTACAGCCAGAGAAAAACCACAATTTTCCAGCCTTTGCACAGATATTCTGACAAATAATCAGATATTCAGCATTTGCACAAATATTCAGATATTCTGAGAAAATAACGCTCGGTTTGGTGGAGTTTGTGAATCAGCAAGAGGTGACCTGGGAGCAGTGGGAGAAGTGTCCCTTGCTCAGCTCCTTGGATGGACCTGGACACACACGCTCTTCTCCGTGGGGGTTTGGAATTGCCACACTCTGGAACTGCCAGGAGACGGATCAGCCTCGGTGCAGATGGACTCAGCAAGTGCAAACAGATTTTTAACATGCATATAAACTGGGGCACAGGAGGATTTTTTGACAAGAACATTAAAAAAAACCCGTCAAAGTAACGAACTACCTGCTCCAAAGCCTGGAGGAACTGGAGCTGCTCAGGAAAATTAGTATAATTTTGAAGACTGTGAAAGAACATGCTTTCCTACAATCTCTTAAAAAAAAAAAAGAAAAAGAAAAAGTCTTACTCATTTTAGCAAAAGCTTCTAAAAAACTGCTTAACTCACAGCTGGCACAGAAAATATCCCCTGCAACATTTGAAGTCTGCCAAAACTTCAGGCAGATTCCAGCAGGGAGTTAAAACACGGAGCCTGTCACCGCTGCACAGGAGATGCTTCAGGAGCAGGGAGATAAGAGCAACTGAATTTATGAAGGTGAATTGTTCTCAGCCCTGGTGACTGTAGGATATCTCTGGTCAGGGAATTGTGAGAGGACAGGGAATGCCTGGATCCTTCTCAGTGGGGGCTGGAATCATCCTGCAGAGGGTGATCCCAGAGGGGATGGGGAGGGTTGGGCAAAGCCCTCGGGTGTGAGATGAACTGAGAGAGAACAAGGAGCTCAGGGAAGCCAAGTGTGCCACGACAGGGGAGTGAGAGGCAGGGGAAGACCTGCAACAATGGGAGGAGGAAGGGAGAAAAGATTAAAAAAANAGGGGCTCCAGCCCTGGAGCATCTCCGGGGCTCCTCTGGACTCTCTGCAGCAGCTCCAGGAGCTCCTGCTGTTGTTCCCAGGCTGGAGCAGCTCTGCAGGGGGGTCTCACCTGGGGGGGCACAGGGGCACAATCCCAGATCCCAAACTGGGGGATCAGCCCAGGGCACGGCGGGCTCTGAGCTGCGTCATCTCCGGTCTCTGATCCACCAACACCCAAGTCCTTCTCTCAATCCTTTCTCCATCCAGCCTGGATTTGTGTTTGGGATTGCCCTGACCCACGTGCAGCACCTTGAACTTGGCCTTGTTGAGCTCCATGAGGTTTGAGGGGTTCCAGTGGAGGGAAGGATGTCCCATCCTTCCTGAAGATCCTGGAGAACCATCTCATGCCGAGCAACCTCCATCTCCTCTTCTCTGGTGTAGCTTTGCCAGGCTTGTGGAAGATTCCCAGTTCTTTCAGAATTAACACAAAATTTTTCTAATTTTTCCACACTCAGAGCAAATATCACTTTACTTGAATACAGTCATCCCTGAAATCTCATCCCTAAACCAGGATTTCAGGAATCATGATTCCAGCCTCAGGAAATAATGAAATTATTTCCCAACTCAGAAGATTTTAACAGAAATAAGTAGGAGAGTCTCTTTTTTTGGCTTCTGGTTTATAAGGTAACTTGAAACCAGTGGACAAGCAACTCACTTTTCTTTTTTTTTAAGGGAAAACAGGAATTCCCAGCCCACTGTTGGAGCTCAGCAAAGAGGGTTTTAAACACCTGATGTGGGTGGGAATAACATCACAAACCCTGAACTTGGACACAGCGCAAAACAATTCTCATGCCCATGTTTGCCTTTATCCAAACCATGCCAGGCACCCAAAATCACCCCAATTAGCCCCCAAATCACCCGTGACACACATTGGTGTCACAGCAGCATCTTGAGGACTCGAGCAAAGAAGATTTCAAGAGCAGCAGGAGGTTACACGAATGCTCAGCCCTGAAAAGAAGCCCTGCAGCAATAAGCCCATTTTTCGTGTTGTTTGGCACAACCTGAAAGTTTGGGGTCAGTTTTTATCCCCCACACGTGTTCCCAGTGTTGTCATCCCCAGCAGTCCTTGGTGTTGTACCATTTTCCTAGAAAAAAAAAAACCCAGCTCCTATTTTGAACTTTTTAATCTTTCCCTATGTGCCAGAAAGTAGAATAACTAAAGCTTATCTATTTATGCCTGTGCCTAAATCTTCAATGCATATATAAATTTAAATCTCATTACACTCTAACACACTGCTTTAAAAACACATTTTAAGAGCCTGCTACACATTTTTATCAAATAGAGGGACTTAATTTTTATTTTTCTCCCACATAAAGCCAGCGAAATCCTGCATGTTAATACTTCAAGAAAATAAACTTGTGTAAAGATTTGCCTAGCCAAAGTAGAGTATAATTTAAATTTAAATCCCTCTGAAACCCAAAGCACTGTGTTTATAATATGAGAACAGCGGGCAGTCATGCCCTTGACTGGAGGGCATGTCATCCAGTCCTCTCCTTCTCTGCACAACCATCAGCCTGGCAGTAGTGACAGATGAACAGCTTACCATTAATTTCTCCTCTTTCATGCCTTCAATCCAAATGGTGCATATTCTCCACAGGGAGGCATCAAGGTCTTTGCCTTTATTTCTCTTGCATACTCACACTGACTTATAAATCAAGTGCAGATAAGAAGAGAGGGCAAATATCAATCTTTTTTTTTTAGTTTTTTTTCTTTTTTTTTTTTTTTGTTCGTGGCCAGTGCCCACTGGCACAAAACTGAGCTTTGACTGAAAGGTTCTTCAAATCTTTCTGTGATTCCCAGGCAAGGGAGGGCTCCACGAGGACAAAACAACAAAGGAAATTTGAGGCAGAGGGTTTGTATCTCTTGGCTGAGAAATTAGAAGCCTCCTTTCCTCGAGGTTTAAATATGGGGGGAAAAACTGAAAAATAAAATCAAAATAAAAGTGAATTTAAGTTGTTATTACTTTCTTGCAAAAAACCAAAATCTCTGTGGAATATATAAACAGGCAGTTGCTGGAGCAGCTCTAATCATGTTGTGTTTTCCCCACCAGGCTGAATTTTGGGGGGCACTGAAGCAATTCAATCCTTCAAACACACTTTTTTTTCTATTGCTTTGTGGCATTAATGATGAGGTTTTGTCTCGCTGAAAGAAATCTAAGAAATCTTATTTCAATTTAAAGTACAAAGGGCCACATCTCCATCCCATGCAAACCATGAGCAGCTCTGCTGATTGACAGGCAGTGGAAAATTGTCCCACAGTGTTTTTTAGGTGTAGTGCAGAGTTTAGTAGTTTATTAACTATATTTTCCTTGAAGCTGCTGCTACATCTCTCAGAACTCAAAGAAAAATATTTTATATATATTTTTTTAACTAAGTTTCACAAACCACATTAATTTGCCGTGATTAGGTGGTTCACTAGAGATTTAGACCCTATTCTATAACCAACCCAAGGAGGAGATGTGGATCTTCCTCCTCTTGCTCTGTTTCTTTTCTTTTGGTGCATTACTACAAGAATTTGCTATTCAGCTGCACCAAATTGATCTTGCATTTAAAACATATATTAAATCATTGGTGTGAGTGATGCAACATTATTACATGTCAGGAAAAAAATCTATATTATGATAGTTGTTGACAAATGATAATATTATTTTCCAGCTAAGCACGAGGTGTTAATGCTGCTAAATGGCTGCAAATGTTGACGTGAAAGGCTGCCTGCTGGCCATTTCCAGGTGACATATCTGGGGATTTGGGGCTATTTCATTTTCCAGCCTTTTTTAAGGCTTCAGGCCCCATCCATAAATTACAGCTGATGACAAAAGTGGAAGCTAACAGTGGCAAAATTAGGCCCACAGGCAAAATAATTATATATACAGCCTTTAGCAGTGAGGGAGAAAGCCATCAATCAGCCCCCAATTATTCACTAGTTAATCAGCTCTGCCCTTCCTTTATTGAAGGGTTACAGTGTAATTAAGTTGGCAGCATCCTTTTAATTCATCAAACATACAACACATGGCGGTGTTTGCTGCAATCAGGGGACAGCACCTTTGTGTGCCTGACCCCTGCTCTGCTGGAGGAGAGGGGGAGACTCCACAGCTCCCATGGACTATTTCTGGGAGAGCACAGGAGCTGGGAAGGGCCTTCCCACCATCCCACGCTGGGATGAGCACGGGGCTGCACCCACTCCCAAAAACTTGCATTTAATTGGGTTGTTCACGTATCACCCAAGGCAGGTTGGTTCTAGATCGTGGCATTGATGGATTTAACACCCTTGTTCCTCTTCCCAACAATCCCTGTTTGATAATCACATCCAAACATCCCTCGGGGGTCACGGAGCAATGAGGGACCACAGCAGAGCAGCAAAGCAACCAGAGGATGGATTTGTGTTTCCATGAAATATTTTTGTGGAAACCAAGTTTCAGGAAACAATAAAAGCAGTTGCTTGTGGTTTCGTGTCCTCTCTCAAATTAATGACTTTGGAGTTTTATGTTATACAGTATTTTCAGTGGCTTTTTGCCAGTGAGAAAATCTTTGGGTATTGATTTTTAGCTCATCAGTAATGGAAATTACTCCAGATATTGCACTTTCCTATCTGTGCTGAATTTTAACCTGTGGATGCCCTCAATGGCTCTGGCTTTGCCTTGTGTATAAACCCCAGTAATGCCATTTATTGTTCATGTCATTTTCTTCCTGTGTTTACCTGGCCATAAATCTGTTTTCCTGCCACACAGACCTCCTGCTCACGGCCTCCTTAGAGATGTAGAACGTCCTAAGTGTCCTTCCTACCTTGCAAAACAGCCAGAATTATTTATTCATAAACAAGCTCCGTGTTTCTAACCTGCTTGTAATAATGAAGGTTTATACAATCCTTGGCTCTGCTGCATGATGTGGGCAAACAAACCCAAACCCCTCAACATCTGAATGCACTGGGAATATCAATGCTCAGAAGCATTGGATTTTGGACAAAAATCAGTATTCCTCTCAAAGTATAAGAGCATTGTCCTTTTGGACACTTTGTAATGGTTATTTTACCTCATTCCATTGCATTGGAGACACTGGGAAGCTTCTCATTAAATATCAAAATAACTTTCTTGAAGACAGAAACGGTGATGATGTTTTGCTCTGGTTTTGGTGGTTTGGGGTGGGTTTTTTTTGGAGGACAAACCCACACACAAGGGTGACACAACCACCCCCAAATCTCCAGGACACCAAGAGCACAGTCTGGGTCACACGTGGCCAACAACCACCGGCAGCTCCAGCCGTGATCCCACCTGGATCCCACCTGGATGTGGCCCTGCTCCATCTGGACATTACCTGGAATCTCACCAGAGACTCACAATGACGTAGCATGGATGTTAAACACCATTTCTGTTCTCCCTTCCAGCAATTTTGCTCCCCTGGGACACCCATCGATTTCCTGATGTTCTGGAAAATATTTTCCATCCTCTGGAGTTGGGAGCTCAGACCAAGAGAAGGACAGAAGGTGGAAACATTGGCTTTACTGGCCAGGAATTGTCATTGTGTTGTTACCGACACGTGTTCCCCCACCAGCTAAAGAGACCTGATGTTCATAAGTCACTTTTTTGGCCACTAACTATCCATTGGGACAACATGCCAAATCAGCTTGGCTTGCCAGATCCTATGGAAAGAACCCTCTCCTTGACTCACAGATTTGGGTGCCAATCCCTCTGCCACAATCCAAATTCCTGACAAAACTTAGAAACCAAACTGAGCCACCCAAGATCAACATGAGCCACCCAAGGATCTGCCCCAACAAAGAAATTTCCACGAACTAACACTTATTTTCTTGCCGATAAACCCCCAGTTTTTGACTAATTTTTTGTCTCCTGGTTGTATCACACATTTTTTTCCTACTTGGGGGATTTTTTTGGCCACGATTTGAGCGGCACAACTTAGATCCTGCATTATCTCAATGTCAAGAAGCATCATTTTCTCCTGAAGAGAACGTGGGCCATATTGCTCAGCAACCTCAGGCACAACTCAGCACAGTCATGGCATAATATCATTTTCCACAATGAGATTGTATCTGCTTGTTATTGAGGGTCATTGAATTCCGTCTGGCAGGGTGATGGGATTGAATAGGTTCAAGTAGTAGTTTGTGCTGATTATCAGAAAATATGTTTAAAAACTGTCACTCTGTTTATATCTCTCAGGGTTGCATTTGAATTATGCAGATAAACAGGAGCAAGGGGTGTAATGCAGCAAAGTACAATTCCTGACAGAAGCTGGAGAATCGAGTTTGTAACAAATTTTCTGGGGAAAAAAAGAGATTTTGTATATGCTGGTGCTGTTTAAAATGTGAAATACTGAATATACATAAAGCACATTTAGTTTTCTTGACGTTAAACACACGGTTTTAAACAATGACCAAAAAAAATCTTAATTATCGTTGTGAAAAGTTGCACTGAGCAAAAATGTATTTTTATAGGTGTATTAATTTGAATTTTAAATTCAATAGTAGTTGAATTTAATGTCAAATTCAGCCTCAATTCAAATGATTCAAAAGAATTATCCAAACCCATCAGGTCAACACGATTGTGGAAAACACCTTTTGTGGCCAAAATTTATATTAAAAACCTGTCAACTACAATTTTTAATTCTACAATAAAAAATTTCCCAATCAGTGAGTAAGAATGTAAATCACATCATATTTTTTTCCTAACTACCTAATTTTGCCATTTTAATACACAATTTCGAATTCATTGCATCATGGTTAATTAAATAAATCATCCATTTGGAAAAAAAAGAAAGACAATCCAGTGTGTTTGCTGGAGCTGAACACACCAGTTAGTTGTGATTGTCTATTTTGTTTCACTTGAATAACATTTTGGTTTTATATATTTTCTATTGTGAATATTTTAGTCATGTTCCCATGAGTGTTTTCACTTTTTCATAGGCAATTTTTAAGCAACAAGACAATGAACATTAAGGAAAAACTAATTATTTGGAAATTTCTTCTCTTGGCTCTTTAGCTTAGATATTATATTGAGGTATAACCAGAAGCAGCACTGGCACTGCCATGGAGTTTCCAGTTAAAATACTGAATTTTGGTTAAAACCATAATTTTTCCATTGCTGGTAAGTGATACCACCCTCTTGCTCAGCAGAATTTAGAAGAGTCCTCTCTAACTGCTATTTTTAGTGATAATTGTGCCTAAAAATAAAACAAAGTTATGTATTAAGTTGATATAGAAATTAAAAAGACAACAATATGAAACTTCAGTCACCTTCTGGTTTTATATAAACAAAAATAGAGCCCATTTAGGGTCTGGATATTCGTATTATGCAGCCACCAAATGAATTAAATTGCACTTACTAAGATAACTTTGAAACTAAATGCATTTTCTGTGGTAGATACTGAGGGTAGAGTGGAATGAAAGGATGAGATGCCTTGAAGCAATAATCACACAACTCCTTTCCTCCCCACAAAACCACATTTCAGCTCTTCATTAACAGTCTAGAAAAGAGATTATTTGGAATAGTTATGAACAAAAAACCATTGATCAATGTGGAAATTGAATTTTTGGAAGAACCTCTGGACAGTTATGGAACAAGCACCAAAATTACTGCTTTTGCATGGACGATAAAATGACATTATACTTGACTTTCTAAGCACAAAACTTGAAATAATTGAGGGAAAATAAACTTCCTCCCAGAGAAATGAAAACCAGGAAAACCAGGAATTACGTGCTTTGATTGGCACACAGGTGGAATGGGATCCTCATGGCACAAAGACTTTTGTACACCACAATTGATCCCGTGACAAAAACATCACCTTTAAACGATCTCTACCAAAACCCAGGAATATTTCCAATATCCTGGCTATTTCCAATATCCAGGAAATGCATTTGTCAAAGGAAAAGAGCTACAGACCCTGTATGGAATGGGTGTATCCATGGGTGTGTCCATTGGGATGCCCAACATTCCATCCCACCAGCCAACCCATCCCAAAATTCCACGATCCACATGTGGGAATTGCAGACACAGCACAACCAGAGCTGACAGTGAGAGGAGGCAGAAGACTTTGCCTTCTCTCTGCACAAGCTCCAAGGGGAATATTAAGCTGGAAAACTCCATAATAAATATCAAATGCTTGCGTGGCTCTTGAGAGAGGATTTGTCTTTGCATTCCCCCTGCAAGAACATGTTTCAGCCTAATGCCTTGGATCCATTTGTTTTGTGGAGTGCAGTTAATGGGATGAAGATAAAGTGACTTCCAGGCACAAAACCTTGTTAATCAAAACCAATTTGGGCCACTTGTACACGTTGTTGTGACTTTCTGAGTTGGAAGGTCCATTTTTCACAACAGCCCCAATGGAAAAATTACCATGGTTTGTGTTTTGGTTTTGGACAGATACTCAGACTATGTTTTTATCTGAGGTATCACCTACAGACAGATTTTTCCTCCCTAAAACAAAACCCCCTCATCTTTGGGGAAGGCTTCTCTCTGTTTTAAAGGCTATTTCCAAGGTGGAATTATGAATGGATTCACTTCTGGATATATTTTGCAGAAATGGGAGTAATTTGATTGCCTACTGGAAGGCAGGTTCACTTTCTGGGAAGAAAAAAATTGAGAAAAATCACCTAAAAATGGGTTTAAAGCAGAATGTGGTGTGTTGTGGTACCTTAATCTTTGGAAGCTGGAAGGTTTTAATGTGTTATCTTGAGAGACAAGGTGCCACCACAGAGGAAGGCACCAGAATGGGGCAAAGTGGCCTGTAAGCATCTTGAACCCTTTGGAAATGCCATATTTGCCACAAATTATTAGGAATGTTTGCCACAATGAAAGGAAAGACTGTTAATATTAAAAACAAAGCAACAAGCAAATGTTTGTGAGAAGTAAATATAAATTCACCAGGGCTGTCTAGCAGCAGCAGAAGCAGAAAGATGTTGAAGGGAACATCCTGCATTTGTGTAAAATTCACAAATTACTGAATTCTTCTTGGAAGCCTTTTTTATCCTGATTAAGAAATCCTCTTTTACCCCCATAACCCAACCAAAATCTCTATTCCCTTCTCCACACCAGTGCCTGTATTTGCCTTAATTTCTCTTTGCCCTTATGCTTAGGATGTAGAGAGGCTCTTTAAGCCAGGCCTGTGCAGATTTAACACCTTTAAGCCTCTCTGGACCCTCTTTTCTCTGCGAATTCAGACAAACCAATTGCCAGATTGTCCATGTGCAACTTTGACAGGTCTGAAGCTCTTTAGTCCAGGGCTTTAGACCTCCATCTATTTGTAGTTCCACCATACTGGGTTAAAATCTCCGAGGAAGACCAAAAAATCTGCTCAAAGAGAGAGCGAATTAAGGCAGCAGAAACTTTTGCACAGTTTCCAATGCATTATTAAATCACCTTCTGCAAGAAATCCAAACCTGCCCTGGGGATTTCAGACTCCAGTGAACTTGGTCAGTGCTTTGCATCCCTAACGAGACTCACAGTCAGACCAAGGGGCTTCTTTGTGGACCATTTTTCTTCACGTCCCACTCTGGCAAACACATCCCTTTTTATCCCACTTACTTTTGTTTGCATGGTCCATGTATTTCTTTATCTGTGTTTTCAAATGCTGTTAAAGTCCCCTCAGGATTTCTGAAGAAAGGCTGGAACTCAGTAACTCGGTATTCCCGAGGAAACCTGCAATAACAACCAGCTCAGGATTGCACAGGATACTGGGCCAGGAAAGGGATTTCATTTCTAGTGGGCAATTGCAAACAACAAGGGAAATATTATTTTTTTAAATTAAGATAAATACCTTAATGGTGTACTATTAAAATAAAGTGCCCAGCTGACACAGGCCTGAAAAAAGAGGCTCCTGTCGAATTTTCCCTCTTTAAGGAAATGCTCTTGTTACCAGCACAGGAATATTAATCACACTGAGGCCTGTCTTGAAAAACAGTCCCTTTATCCCCATCTATCTGGAAGCTCCTCTTTCTCACAGCCACAAAATTCCAGCTCTGTCCCCTCCCAGCGGGGATTCAAGGAATGGGATGGAACTTTTCCTTCCCTCCTGAACTGCAGTAATTCAGTTTTACATCATCCCCAAACCACTGTGCCCTGTGAATTCCACGGTGGAATTGCTTCTTAGAGCAAGAACTCCGGGGTTAATAATGGGACAGGGTTAGACAAGATAAAGGAAAAATCCAGGAGAGGAAAACCAAGAAGTGAATTTGTGCAGGGAGCTGGTGCTGCACGGAGAGATGGAAACCTGTGGGTGATGTGACATCACCTCGAGTGAGCACCCAGCTCTGTGGGTCAACATCCTGGGGCAAAAATGCCTGACAGACACCTGCCTAATCCTCATTTAGCAGCTGGGATATCAAGGAATATAAAAAAACCCAGCCCTGAAAGGAACAGTCCCGTCCTCTGCTCTGCAGGTCACGTTCCTCTTGTACCCTAAGTGAGGCAATGAGAAAATAATGACATGCAACATAGTTAAAAGTGAATGCCTTCATGCTTTTGTTGTTTCTCAGTGAACAAAATGCCATTCTAGAGATGCTTTATGTATTTATTGAAAGGGTAGAAACATCTATCAAAGCTCATTTCAGCTTTTGTTAATGCCACCACACTTGGTCTCTTCTGCCACGAGCTGCAACAAGACTGTCAGTGAGACATGACTGATACAGGCAAATGATTTTGCATCATTTGAGATACACACAGAAATATAATCATAGCCAAGGTCAAACATTAGAGAAAGGTTGGGCATTTGGGGCAATGAAAGCAATGCTGTCAGATATTGAAATCTCAGCAGGAGATTCGGCTCCATTAAAACTGAATACACAATTACTTTCAGCTTGCTACTTTCCATGCATGTATAACTAGTTTGTTCATCTTGGTGCCCCTTGTGTTAGGAAAGGTAGGATTGGAATATTTTGAGGAATGGGGAGGATGCTCCTTTCACAGGAGTCTGCCTAAGTGATAAAATGACTTTATAATAGACATGCAACTGGTGCATCACTTCAGCAATTAATCTGCCTTGAAGAACAGAGCTAAGAGGGAATAACTGGCTCTGCCCAGGAATCTTGGAATTCCCTGTAAGTATTTGGCTGATTTTACACCAGTGGCCTTCCAGAAGATGCCCCAGGAGAACATGGAATGTCTCTGCTAAGTAGGGCCATTGGAGGAGCATGAGGAAAAACCAGAGAAACCAGGAGAGAAACGAATGAGGATCATTTGGAAAACAAATTGCAAGTGGATATTCAAAAAGGCAAAGGATAAAGATGGTGGGAAAGGCTTCCCACAGATTGGGGATTGCAAAGGGAAACTGCTGGAGTTACTGGTGTGTTGAAATGCAGCAGTTTTGGAAGCTTCATTAATTATCCATAAATTGTACAGGAATGGGAGAAACTCCACGTGCACTTGGCCACTTGTGCTCCTGCTAATGAGACACTTCCAATCTCAGAGATGCCCCACCAACTTCAAATAACAAAGATTTGTTTAAAAAAACCATCCTCTTAAGGGGTGTTCCCTCCAAATCTGGGCATTTTATCCACGAGAGCACCAGCTCAAGTTATGATTCAGGCATTTCAGACTCTGAGATCAGTGACAGACCAGTCAGAGAAACCTTCTGATCTTGCCTTAGAAACTAAATAATTCTTGTAATATCGGAGAGATTTAGAATTTTTATGTGCTTTTTTTATGTCTGCACCGGACCTCAAAAGTAACTCGATATCAAAGTTCCAAATTTTCCGGAAAAAGCAAAACCTTAATAATTTTCAATTTACATTTGCACATTATTAATGCTAAGAAATTGCATGTAAAATTGAATTATATGGTTCTAAAATTTCTTGTATTGATGCTAGGCACAAAAATATTCAGTTTATCTTATCTGTGTACTTCATACTGTCATTTCCTGATCCATTTAGAGTGACAGTACCCATGGAATATGTAATGCCAGGAACATATAAATAACTGTGTTTGCTGTATGGTTTTGACACATTACCATGCAGAGTTTAGGCAAATTAAGTTCTGACATTACACCCCAAATTTTTGATTCACACAGAATTTTTTAAGTAGTAAACATGATTAATAAATAATATGGATGAATATTAAATAGTTTTGTTATTTCTTGAAGCTACAATAAATAAAAAATATCCCTGTTGTGCCCCTCAGCTCTTCCAGGGTGATGAGTGGTAAGATTCATCTGTAAAGAATTGTTGGGAACATCATTTCCCATTCCCTGCTAAAGGAATTGTTTTAATTTGTTCTTCATTTCAAAGACTGTGAGGCACATTTCAAAGACTGTGTTGTTTTTTTTTTAAAAAAACCCAACAAACTTTTGAATTTGGGATAAATGGGAAACACTTATTTCTATTTTACAAATTTCTACTTATCCATTCACTCCTAAATTCCTCAAGCCCACGTGCTGTTCTTCTACTCATATGCACCTAAACTTAAGAAACAACAGAAAAGATGGTTTTAGCCTTTCTGAAGTGACTTTTTCCCTGTTTTCCTCCTCCAAATCACACAATCCTCCCCAGGCAACATGTCCCACTTCATGTCCTTGTAGCAAAAGCTACAGCAGTTGGAGGAATGTGTTATGAAGATGTAAAGATCCTTTCTGCACCCAGGCACCTGGTTTTGTGGTGTGGTTCATGTAACACGAGTTGTCTCTTCAATGCTCCTCCCCACCCTGTCCTGTGGTACCAGTTCAGAACCTTTCCAGGTCCCTCGTGTTTTAAGAGAAAAATAAAATTAACAGCATTTCCTGTCACAGCCCTGTGGTTCACTACCCCTCTCACATCAGCCAGGGAGCACCTCTGGGGTCAAGGACCCCCCAAAATCCCCTTTCCAGGTGGGGCCCTGCCTCATTCTGTGACTGTGTGTGATCATCCTGCCTGTGGACCAGGCTGAGCTTCCCTTACACCCCCCTGCAAACCCTCCTCACACTCATGTTTCCTCTCCTAACACCTTTTTCCAAAACTCACAAATAACCCTAAATGTACAATTCTACCTCTTTCAAGGCAAAACTATAATTTCGAGCAACATCTCCTGAAAGAACAAACCAGTTTGGCCCAGTGTGTCACTGACACACATTCACCTCCCTAATTCCAGAATGTGTCTCCAGCCACATCTCCTGGCCCAGCCCACCCCCTTCTTTCTCTGGGAAGTCTCTTGGGCCAAAAAGAGACATGACAACATTTAATTCTTCAAGTTGGTCAAAATCTGCTGTTTTACAGCAGCTGCTCCCTCTCCCCTGGGGACTCATGTCACGTGTACATGTGTGTGGACATGCACACGTGTGTGCACAGACATGTGAAGGAGCAGGATCACCTGAAGCACTGCTACAGCAGCCTTTTTCTATTTGTATTTTTATTTTTCACTGCTCCACATGTCCGTGGTGTCTCGCACATCTCAACGGGCTTTGAAGTTCCAACGCTTTCAAGGTCTCACATCTGTCACACTATCAGTACCCAGCCACAGATGAAAAGAATATAATTATGGATTTAGTGTAATCATTGATTTCTGGGCTCCAAACAATTCAAAGAAAGGTCATGAGTCCACATGGCTGCCCCTTAGGGAAAGGATTTGCATAGGACTATTTTCTTCAGCTGAAGACACCCCCAATTAAATGGAGACCCTTCTCTTTGGGTTCTGCACCTGAGGCAACTTGGGGAAGGAGGATCAACTTCCCTGTGCCAACTGTGCCTGGTTTGCTCCTGGCTGAGGCTTCTCCCACCTGTTAGAGAGGGGTTTTTGCTCAGCAGCCCCTTTCCTTGAGGAGGCAGCACGTCCCCCTGGCCAAGCAGCACGGCAGGACGTGGGGGACGTGCGTCCCAGGAGCTGCACTTTGGGAAGGTGGCAGGGAGCCAACAGACCGTGCCTGGAGCAGGGAGCTGCTGTCAGCCCTCCCTGCTCTCCCAGCTCTGCAGTGCAGATGTAAAGACATCATCCTGCCCACTGTGTTTGGATTAGCAGCAACTCCTCTAATCCAACACGATCTCCAAGGGGGCATGGTTAGATCGAGGGGTTCATAAATTCACACCACTCCTTTTATTATCCCGGGCCCCAGATGGTTTCCAATGGGCACGGGCATAATGAGATCTTGGAAGACATTATTATATTCTTAGGTCAAAATTCTCAGTCCAATCTCTTTTATCAGGCTCAGAGCCTTTGTGTCCCTGAAGTGCTAATACTTTATGCTGATTGACTATGCAGGCGTCCGTGGGAGTTCACATTATTTTTGATACAATTATTATTGACAGCAAAAAACCCCCACCAAATAAAAAGGAAAAATCCCATTTTCTATTACTTATATCTGCAATATCCAAAGCCTGAGACCTTCGTTATGTTTTCGTAACAAAACAGATGAGAGGGGAAAAAGAGAGCAGGATAAAAGTATTATTTTAGTAACGGGAAGGCAAAGTATGAGCTTGATCATAAAGAGCAGTGAGCTTTATAAATGCATCTTTGAACCGAATGAGGCTTTTTTTTTTATTTTAAATAAATGGTTCTTTGAACCCGGCAGTTGTAAGGAAGTGAAACAGAACAAACTTTGAAAAGTGTGCTTGTCTGAGTCTCCTTCCACCGTATCTGGCTGAGAGTACAGGTGGCCAAGCACAGAAAGTTCCTGCCAATTTCTCAAGTTTCACTTTTATCCACTAAACAAGCATCCTGATCCGGGTTACCAAACAGGGCACTCAACAGGAGCCTCCAAGTGCATGTATTAAATATCACTTATTCCACAGCCTGGGCCATCCAGCCTAGTAAAGCTTGATCTAATACTATTTCACCCTTTTCCTGTGCTCGCTGGATTTTGGGTAATGGACCTTCCCAGGAGACTCCTCTCAGAAAGTATCTTCTTGTAGAAGAGTCGATGCACATGCTTCTGTTTTAAAAAGCACATGTTCAGCACATTTCACTTTTGTGAAATGGAATATGGTTTAAGTTTGTTTCAATAAAAAAAAAAAAAAGATTCTGCTGGAAGGACTTATGTCAAAGTGCAAAAGGTTTTGTACACAATGAACAGATTTTTTTTTTTCTTGAGGGCCAAAGAGGAGACACTAAAACGAAATCTCTCTGCCACAAAAGCAGTTGCTGTTTTACACACAGAGAATCTACAAGGCAGCTTGTTATGAATTCTCCATCTTTGTATTTATTTTGGATTAGACTGATTTAATCTACGAGTCACATCAAGAAAACCAGACCTCATCTTTAATGAGAAACTTAATATGTATTCACAGTAAACACTTTAAATGTCAGAGTTTAATGGACAGTATTCAAAGGCCATTATTATGATAACTGTGCTTTTATATCAGCATGGCTGATGAGGAGCAATTCTTTTAAAGTCATTCTTCAAAAAAATCAATATAAACTTTAAATACTAACAATAAAAAATCCCTACAGTGCAGCTTAATTCAGAGGCAGGACAGTAACAAAACCCTGCATAAACAGGAGATCCAAAATCAAGCTTTGGCAATGACTATTAGGCTGAGAAAAAGTGTGAGTTGTATGACTACAGTGCCTGTCTCAGTGAGAAGAATAAATTTGTTTTCAGCCTTCTTGTCCCCTGAGCTCAAGCCTAAACCCACGTCAGCAGCAGCCTCCCTAAGCTCAGCTCTTCCCTCCTCTGTTTTGTTCCTCCAGGTTCTTCTCATCCAAAGACACATCCCCACACTCCCCCAGTGCAGAGACACGTGCACCCCCAGGATTCACTTCTTACTGCCTCATTTTAAAGTTCTGCACAGCAAAACCTACCAGAGGAACCTTATTCTTTGTATAAAGATGCCTGGAGTCCCACTTATTAACAGGGGTGTCCTCCCCAGAGCTTCCAACACGCCTTTTCCAGCTCCCTTCCCTGGGAATGTCGGGATGGAGAGCTCGACTCAGCAGGCATCATTTTTTCTTGATTTTACTGACTAAAAATGTATCAAAATCTGGTTTTTTTTCCACATAACTGCTTGAATAATCTCATCCATCCTTTGTTCAAACACATAATAATTGTCCTGCATTTCCACACACAATTTATGCCCGTTATATCACTGTCTATTTACAGATCTATGGTGGACACACACATTTTCTCAGGAATGTTTCATAAAGATCCCTACACATTTACCAGCATGATTATTGTTCACTGAAACAGAAGGTGGAAAAGCTCCTGAGTGAAGATCTGCCTGGATTTGAAGGAAATCTTTCCTACATCAGTCCCAAAATCGAAGGCCGTGACATCATGATGTTCATCAGAGAGAAAAAAGTCTGTTCAAGCAGCTTAATTTTTATTTGCAGCCATGGATATGTTTACCAATTTATAGATAATTTTCTTTAATTGCATTTAGAATCAATTAAAGCAGTTCATTTATATGGAATGATGCAGCAACCAAAAGCTGATGTTTACTCATTCCCTTCACTGAGAAACTTTCCCTTCGGCAACGGGTTGAACTTTCAAAGGAAATTATAATAGTTACATTCATGCAAACTCAGAAAGGCACCAAAATAATTCCTTTTCAAACAGATTCAGAGAGATCAAAAACTCTGGTGTATGTGGATTCAGCCTGACTAATTGTTGTTATTTTATCTGAACATGCAGAAAATACAGAAATGGGGAAAAGAAGAGAATTTCTTTATCCGAGTGTTGTTACAATATGGAGTCACTTAAGGAAAACAAGTAATTATTGGATATTTATTTAATTTGCTGAATAATGATTGTGTGTTTGCTGTTTCACTTGGGTTACAGCTCTGCTCCATTCTCCCTATGGCTGAAAAGAGAGAAAGCACCGGAGAGAACCTGCAATCGTGGAATTTCCAGAATTATCCTTGAATGATTCTTAGAGAGCAGCAAACGGGACAAATGTTAATTGGTTCTGACTGCTTTGGCTCCACAGAATTCACCCCTCTTGTGTTGTTTCCAGCTGCCAAGAGGAGGATGCAGTTCTTTGGCCACGACCAGTGACATCCCTGGAACGGCATGGAACCGTCGGCGTAGAGACACGACCTGGTTCTCTGCTCATTCCACCCAGATCCAGCTCTGCTGGAGCCAACAGAGTGGGTTGTTCCCAGGAATGGATGAGATCCATGTGGAAATGAAGCCCTAAAAGTGTGTTTTGATACCCACCAGCCACAGAAGGGATTGGTGGGTATCAATTGATGGGTCCCTGCTCGAGCTCTTAACCGTCGGTGTAGAGACACGACCTGGTTCTCTGCTCATTCCACCCAGATCCGGCTCTGCTGGAGCCAACAGAGTGGGTTGTTCCCAGGAATGGATGAGATCCATGTGGAAATGAAGCCCTAAAAGTGTGTTTTGATACCCACCAGCCACAGAAGGGATTGGTGGGTATCAATCGATGGGTCCCTGCTCGAGCTCTTAACTCACATTTCTCAGCTAACAGCAGAAATGAGAAAGTTCCTCATTTGAAGTGTCCAAAGAGTTAAAACCAACAGCAAATAGAAAAGGAAAAGGATAATGATCCTTCAATGAGGCCCGTTTTTGCCACTGTGTGTTTGTGGAATCCTTGTCTTCCCACAAAACACTCAAGCAAAGACTGACAATAGTCAGAAACAGGATTGGGCAACTAAAAGTGGCCTCTTTTTATCCTTTGGGAAGAACTGTGTGGCTCCTATTCTGAAAAGAATTAGAAATCATTGAATCATTGAAGGAGAAATCTGTGAAATCCACAAAAAAATGCAAAAGCAAACAAACCCATAACATTTACTGCTGTATTTTAGTAGCTGGATTGAAATAAAAAGGGTGTACTTGATGACAGAGCATGTGTAAGGATGCTCAGAAGAGGTGCAGTAGCATCTTCACTATTAAATAGCACTTTAAAAAAATGCAAGCAAAATTCTCCAGGTGCAAATTCTCAAATTGCAAAATTGTGTTTTTCTAATTGCCTTGATTGGGAAAAAAATAATCCAGAAGTGATTGTGCTTTACCTCTCCATTTTATTTTGATTCCCAGCAGAAGTCAGATGCCCTTTGGACATCTTGGAGCTGCAAGAACATGTCAGAAGCCTGAAGAGTCCTTGCACTGCCTTGTGCTTGGGGACCAGCCAAATGGGGTATTCCCTGAGCCAAAAGTGGGAAGGGGGAAGTCAATCCTTTTCCTTGCACCCCATTCCTGGGCTATTTTGAATTGCTGAGGATCAACTACTCAGTTTAATGATGTTAAAAATATGATGAGAGAGATCCATGTATTCCATGTCTATCTTCTGAGGAGTGGAAATGAAAGTAACAGGAATCTGGGTTTTTATTATTTGATATGTCACATCTTCTGTTTACTTTTAGATCACAGAGATTACAGGATTATCTCTTTCCAAAACTTTGAATCATCTTCTCACATGTGATATTGTTAAAATTGCTTTCTGGCCTCTTTTCAAAGGGTGGTTGCTGAATGATCTGCTCTGAATTCTAAATAAAGCAAAGCTTTAAATACCCACAGCTCTGTGCTTGGAGCATTGAACCTCAGAATTCTAATTCTACATGTTTAGAAGCCACAAAAGTCCTTTTAATTAGTAGATGAGTCTATAAAGTCAATGCTCTTGTAACCTTTGAAAAGCTGCTGGTGTGTAAGGAGGAGTTTGCTGGATGCTCCAAACACTGAAAACATCACAGAAACTGAAGGTGGGATAAAGGGGAGCACAAGAAATTGGCTCTTTTTTGGTTTTTAGGATCAATTGTTATGTGGCACAAGAAATGGATGGAAACCTGTCAACCCAAACACTGAGATTGTGCAAAGCTGAAGCAAAATGTCAAATGCCCAAATGGAAAGTACTGGAAAACGGATTTTCCAATAAAGCAGGTGAAGAAAACAATTGATAATTGAAATCAATTTAAATCTGAGGTTTTTTATGAGAATTCCCATTCTATCCATGGCACTGAAGATGGATGAACAACAGCAAGGACTTTTTTGGCTGGTTGGGTTTTGTTTGTCTGTTGGTTGGTTGGTTTCTGGGTTTTTCCCTAGGATTCCAGCAGAGATGATTGGCATCTTCCTTAAAAACCCAGTATTTTTTGTCATGATTTCACATTTCGGTTGTTCTTGCTCCAGTCCCAAACTCCTCAAGCAAGAAAAGAAGCTCAAAAACATTTTTCAGCCCAAACCACTAAAAATATTCCAACCCTATTCAGCAAAAGCTGAAGTTCTGAGATGCTCTAATTTAAAGCTCTTCCCTTTCACAGCTAAAGAGCACCAGGACACAACTATGGCAGAGTTCCTGTCCCAGGATTTTGCCAGGGGCACTGAAAACTTTAGGGATCTTCCTCTGGCCAAATGTGGTCCATAAACCCAGGCTGCCTTGTCTTCAAAACAACCTGCATCCGCAAAATTAGAGTAAATTCTGATTTTACCGCTGCAGTTTGTCAGGAGGACAAAGGAATAAACCCCTTTTTTATGGACATGGACATAGGGAAACATGCACTGCACAATATTCCTGGGTGGGAGATGCTGTAGCCAAAGTCTTCCACGTCACCTGACAAATTGTTTCACCATTTCATTTTACTCTAAGACATCCAGGTTTTCCAATGCAGCTCATTTAGTGCTCCAAGCCCAAGGAAGTCGATCCTTACACTCAACTCCCCAAGTGAGTTCTTATCCCAGATGTCTTGGATTTGCTGAGAGGGGTTCACATATGGATGATACATCCATTACATGCTTATTTTTTCTGCTTTGCCTCCAAAATGAATAATACAACCTCAAGTTTGCCATGACAAGGACCTGCAATTGTCCCCTGAAACCAAAGACCTGATCACTGAGATACAGCAATTCCTGTATCTTCATTTATTCCTGATGTATATATGTATATCTGGCTTGTAAAATTTACTAAATGCTATTCATTTGCTCATTAAAAAAAAGCAATTTTGTCTGGAAAGTTCCCTACAAGAGCATCATTGCTTTGGAAGCATTTTTATTCCTTGGTTTTTCTCTCTTCCTTTTTTTTTTTACTTGCTAAAAGACTAAGCATTATCTACTAATAACACGAAGATGCAGAAAAGAAAAGGTCAATTTAATTGGAACTACTATTTCCTGGGGTTTAAAAGGAAAATGTTGAAGCTAAGATGACATTGACAAATTGCTACTATTTATTTAAATTGTGTAATGCAATCTACCAGTAGTTCTATAATCTGCATGTTTGAAGCAGTTGACCCGTCCAACTAATGCAAACAAATTGGCCTCCCGGGTACCCACTCCATCCTATAAGCCATTAAATATCCTAATCTAACATCATTTCATACACAAACTCTCTTAGTTAAAGTGTTACAGTGAATATGTGTTATAAAAATTACAATATACGGGGTCTGAGCGCAGCAGAGCCCAGGGCAGTAAATTGGTGTTTTCTGTCACTCAGCCCAAATAAACACCATGGGGACACATTTTGGGTTTCCCTGTGTCCCCCACATGTGTCCAGTAGACTTTTTATTTATTGCCATGTGATGAATTTCCTCCAAAGTCCAGCAGTGTTTAAATGTTTTAGGTTCAATAGTTCCTACCTTAATATATTGTACAAATTTCATTCCAATAAGTAAATTGGTCTCATGGAAGTGTTGGCTCACTAAATGTTTCCAGGAAAATTAAGGCTCTGTTGTGCCCATTATACACAGGGTAGGAACAACTCTGGTTTTCTCCCTGATTTATAGAAATGCCAATGCAGAGATGTCACAATTCATGCAAATAAACTCACCTGGAGGGAATGGGATTGTTTGTCTCAATAAAAAAAATGACGAAAACCTGGTGTAATTAGCAAAGCAATAATTCCCCCAGGAACTCAATTCTGGTCTTTTGTGAAGAGGGAAAATTGCCTGTTCTCCATTGTGATAAATACCCCAATAGAAACACGTAATTATTATTTTATCACTCTGAGAGGCCCATTCTGAAATTTATCCAGGAGAGAAGTCCACCTCAGGCAGCAGCAAAACCAAGAGACCTCTGAGGGCTCCCCTGTCTTGTCCTTGACTTCTCTTGCCCTTGGATCAGTCCTTTCAAGATCAGGTGGTCAATAGAGTTTCATAAGATGGATAAAAGCAGCTTGGAATGATTAAATCAATCAGGAAAGTTAGAGTCCCATAACCAAAGTCAATAGGTTATATATCACTGACAGGCTGTAAGGTCATTACAGGAGCTTATGGGACTGAGTCACACAATTCAGTGCTGAAGAAAAACCTCGTGGTTGCAGTAAAAAACTGTATTTTTAGCATATTGATACAAGGCTGGTCCTTTAAATGAACTTTTCTGGAAGATAACTAAGCAACAACAAAAATAATCCCACAAAACTGAATCCCCTCAAATTACCAAACCATGTGGAAGAAGCTTTTCCCAAGCTGTTACTGAACTTCCTTCTTACAATCTCTGCTTTAGGTGGTAAAAAAGACCTTATAAATTCATCAGTTTATAAGGACCAAGCTCGATCTGTTTTTCACAATGACGAGAAATAAATGGGATCAAGTGCCACTTGTAGAAGCTGCAAAACTGAGGAGAAAAGGAGAGCATCTGCAGAAATTTGGGAAATTTTGCTGCCAGAGTACAGATATTAATAGTTTCACGTGCCTGGTGGGGAAAAGCACAATGGATTTGAAGAGTTCTGTGAAGAGATTTAATTCCAAGAAACGTAAGAGGGAGAAGGAGCTGAGCAAAGGCTCTGACTCACAGCCCCTCTGAGCAAAGCCACCACCAACTGCTGCACTTCTTACACCCCAAAATATAGAAAATAAAGGCTTTTCAATTGCCCCCCCTGATCAATCCACTCCAAGCCCAAAGGGTTTGAGCAGATGCACTGCTGAGCCCCCAGCTCTGCCTGCAGGTGTGATGGTTTTACCTCAGCAAAGGGGCTGGTTTTGCACTACACAAATTATCACCTATTTTCCTTTCTCTGAGGAGTAATTAAGTGACTCATGGATGAGATCTAGAAAATTGATACTTGTCAGAGGTAAAAACAATGATCAGTGCAAGAGGTAAGTTTACCATAGAATTGGGATTTGAGTCTTTTTTTTCGTGTTCCTTGCCTAGTTTGGAAGTGCTCTGGTTCATAACAATCAGCTATTGTCAGCTGCTAATTATTAATTTCTCTTGGTTTAAGATCTTTTAAGCTGAAATGACATTGAAAGGTGGTTTTTGAAAGGGAAAGTCATCCAACCTTTTCTGAATTCTGGTTAAAAACATGCTCTTTAACGGGAATAATACCAACTGGTGGTTGAATTTCCCTTTCTATACTGTATTGCAATACCTTAGACCTGCATTAACATCCCATAAACTCAAGAAATCCTAATTATTTTGCAGGTTGGTTCAACTTTAAGTCAGGATTTACAGAGAAACACTTGCAGAGAAACAAATCTGCATGAACATGAACGATAACATACGAGGTGCTTTAAATGAATAGTAATTAAAATTTAGTAGGATGATAATACACTAATTAAATATCAATTGTTTGCGCAGGACCACTTATTGAGTTTAATAAGTATGTAAAAGATATTAATCTAGTTGTCATGCAATTACCTCATTGAGGGGGAGTGGGAATATGTGCGTGTGTGTGGGAAGAGCAAATCATGAAATGCAAAATCCACTTTGAAATCTGCATTAAGCTTATGACAGAACTAAAAAAAAAAAATTAATAAATTGCTCTTTCTTTTCTCCCTTTGAGCTACTGGGATATTCAGAGGAGGAGAGAGGGATGAGGAGGCTGCAGAATTGTGGGATCATGGAATGGTTTGGGTTGGAAGGGACCTTAAAAACCATCTCATTCCATGGGCAGGGACACCTTCCACTATCCCAGGTTGCTCCAATCTCCATCCAACCTGGCCAAGCCAATAAACCATGGCAAACACAGCACCCTAAATTAATTTTCAAAGAGCATTTATTACAAGAACTCCATATAGTTTGATATCAAACAGCTAAACCCCTCACTTAGAATTATTTGCATCTAAAGAATTATTTGCATTTTTCCTTGCCATGGGCTGATGTTGCATTAAGTGCCCAATACCCAGCAAGGAAATCTTTGGCCATTTCTCTGGAATTTACACATTACTGAAGTTTTCTGCAAGGTGATTGTGACAATTGTACCTGTTCTTATCATCTTCACCCCTCTGTATAGAAAAATAGGCACTTTTTGCCCATGGATCGTAATTTCAACCTGACAGATTTTGAAAATGGGAGATGGGATGGTCCCCACATTTTCCTTCTAAATTATCCATCCTTTCTGCTGCAACTTTGGAAGCAGTGCCAATTTTTTTATAGCTCAGAGCAGTTATAAAATATTAACCATATCAGACTTTAGTTTTCCACAGGCCTGTGTGGAAAAAGGCAACATTTCTGTGCTCCCATGTTTACACAGACATTAACAGAGGAAGGTGGTTGGAAATTCCACTTCACTTCCCTGCCAACCAAGGGGAAGGGAATTCACCTACATTTTTCCCAGCAGGACTTTGACAAACCTTTTCACAAAACCTCACTGAGAAGAGCCCTCACCTTCCCAACGGGGCTGTCTCAATGTTTAACCACCCTTTTTATCCAAAATCTTTGCTGCAAAGGAAGTTAATTCCTGCTTTGCCCGAGTCCAACAGAGAGAAAGAGATATTGACTTTTCTGCCAGCAAAACCAGCTCCTTCAGCCCTGTCTCCAATCCTCTGTTTCTGAATCTTTCATCAGTTTTGGTCCTTTTCAGAGCTCTGATTCCTGCACAGCATCCTTAAAATCCCTGTTTAAACAAAAGGATGCTGCAGCACCCAGAGCCTGCCCTGCCCCCAGCTTCAGAAAAACAGCAGAGGCAGCTTGGAAAAATGTTTTAAGCACCAACTGCAATGAGTATGAAGGAAAACTTGGAGATAAATTAGAGGGAACAGTGCTTTTTCCACCCCCTCCCAGCACTGCCAAGTGAGGATGCTCAGTTTTAGGAGCAGAGGGCAGAGAACGGGCAGCAAAAAAGGGTTTTCTTCTCTCAAACACATTTTCAAAAAGCTTAATGTGAACGGGGAAGGAAAGAAAAGACAAGTGAGGTAAAAAACAGAGTTTGGAGAAGCTCTGTGCAGAAAATAGAACCAAGTGAGTGTAAAAACTGGGGTCCCACCAGTGGGTCAGGGCACTTCTGTGAAGTCTCCCAAGGGAGCTTCTCTCAGCCTGTGTTTTTTTTCTCCCAATTGTCCCTGCAGCCACACTTCAACACATCCACGTCCTGAGCCTCTTTAATTAATTAAAAGGAGAGAATAATTAATGCAGCAACTCTTTTTTTTGGTTTAGGCCATGAGAGGGAGGGTGGGAGGGGAGGTGTGGGGCAGATGCCCCTCAAGCCGAGCTCTTTGGTGATGCAAAGCTGCTGCAAAAAAGGCAACTCCAAACAACTCTGATACTGCTCTGCACCCCCACAAGGCAGCTGCAGGATATGGGGGAGTCCAACCCACAAAACCAGCAGAGATGGAAACCTTTCTAGCAGGGAAAATACCCTCTAGGAGCATTTACAGCTTCTGCAGCACCGTAGGCTCAAAGATGCTGCTGGGTCACCTCATTTCTGCAGCTCAAACCAGCAGATATTGGGAAGCCTTGCTGTGCCAGATGTGCATCTTTATTCCCTTTCAAAACCATCAATTGTCGAGAGGAGAAAATCCAGAGTTGTGTTTGGGGGAGCAAAAGCAACGAGGCTGCAAAGCAGGCTCGTGTTTGAAGTGTCACTTTGGGTTTTTATCACCATTTTATCAGCACTGAGGGAAAGTGCTCTGCAGCACCCAGAGAGCTGCCTCATCCAATAACCTGTTAGGAGCAGCCTTTTTAGTGTGGTGATAGAAACAAACACGGGGAAAGGTGGAGGAGATGATTAAATGGGCTGGAAATCCAGGCTGACACACTCGTGCCAACAGAACCAAACTGGGGTCAGGGGAAGGTACAAGAGCTGAAATTATCCAGCTTAAATTCCTACTTTTTACAATCCACCAGTGGCTCGTGGCATTGCATCACCTTAATTTCATGTCTGTGTTGTGCACATTGGGCAAAAATTCCCAGTTACAGGCCTGTACATTAATATTTCCACAGTGACAGGATTTTTCAGCAGCCCAAACAGGCTCTTCCAGCATCATCTCCACAGGGTTATAAAAGTGTGTTGTTGGCTCAGCCCACTGGGCCAGAACTCTGAAACAATTTCTTAGGAGATGTTGCTCTCTATAATCTCTAAACCTACTTACAGATCTTTTACTTTCTTCATTTGAAGATCACTGACCTGGTGCAAGAAAATATTTTCTCTCCATAGGAGGCAAACCTCTTCCCTTCCTGTGACTTTCAAACCACCAAAACTTTGAAGAATTCCTGTACATCTCTTCCCACTCTTTAGAGCACCCAGGTAGGCTCCCAGGCAGACCCCCTAATGTTTCCCAAACACAACTAAACACTATCTACAGTCAAATTTTTAATTTGCATTTATACCTGTGTGTGTGTTTTACAGATTTCTCTCCCAGCCCGCTGAAAGTATTTATTTTTGCCAAATTTTATAAGCAACGATCTTTAACTCCCAGGATTAAAAGGCCCAAAAAATTATTTTTATCCTTCTGCTGTTCCTTTAATATTGGATCTGTGTGAAGTTCTCCCACACTTTCAGCAAATAAAGGCTCATTTCTAGTTTTGTCACAGAATAGCAAGAAGTTGACTTTCCAACTGCTCTGACTTGTACTCAGGAATGGCTTTTACATCATTATATAGATTTTTAGGGCTGGAATTACATAAAGTTGGGTGGCCCAGCTAAGTCTGGTTCTGATAAAGGCTGGTGGAGAACTAGATCTCTCCTAGACTGGCTACTTTGGTGGCAAGGATTTGGGAATTCCATAAAATTAATGACAGAAGAGGAGCTGTGAAGAGGTGAATTCCAAGGTTTAAAGAGCAAATTTTCACTGGACTTGAAATCCAAGTGGTTGAATCAAGCCATGGATGAAGCACATCCAAAAGAACCAGACTTCAGTCAAGGAGGAAAACTGTGGAATATAAAACCAGCTGGAAAGGCCATTGCTGGGCAAGACATCACCACCTTTCAACTTTGGAAATGTCCTTCCCTTCTGTGGGAATTTCCATGTAATAATGAACAAAAAAACAAATCAAAACAAAAAAAAAGAACTTCCAGGAAAAAAAATTCCAACTTTGTGGTCATTTTCTATTCTAGTGTCTCTCCCTCCCTCGGGCTGTGCCCACACAGCTTTTTATATAAAACATTCCTGTTGGGATGCTCTGAAATGGACATTACAGCTTCCTGTTGGGTTATAGCAACATTCCTAGAAATAAAGTCTGGGGCTCACAGCATTCCCTGGGTGGACAGTGTTGGAACATGGGATGGTGAGGGCCTTCCATGGGTCCCTCCTCAGCTGTAGGGATGGATCAGGACACCAAGGAGCTGCTGTGGATTGTTGGGATTCATCTGGCTTTTCCAGCTATTCCTGCTGGCACAACCCCTCTTACATTGCTCCAGTTAAAAATGGAACCTACAGCTACTCACAAACCAGGCTAAATCTTTCACATTTACAAAATAGATAATAAATATCCTCCAAAAATTAAAGGAGGGTCTGATCCTGCTTCATTAACAGCAGTGCCTAAAGCAGCAGATGGACTGTGGCTGCAGTGCTTTGGTATATTCATTATTTAGGCCATTAATTCCCTTTGCACTGAAAACATCTGGCTTCTGATGCTCAGGGGGGGAAAAGAACACTCTCCAAAACTAGTTTTAACTACAGGTTCATCTTCTATGAGGGCAGGTTAAATTCACAAACAAGCAGGAAAAAGGACAGAAGTTTATTCGCTGTTGGAGGCGATGGAACAAAATATCAGTTTAAGGGCTTTTTGTGAGGGAAACTCACTGGATCCAGAAAGCTGAATATGGTTTTCTAATTGCTGCCTCTAAAACCCATGGGAAGAGCTGCTTCTTTTTGTTTCCTGGGGTGTTCAGCACCAGCAGAGCTGTACAAGTAACTAAAGCTGTGGAGAATCCACTCAGGGGGCTCAGAGCATCACCAGGCCCCTCTCCCTGAAATATTCCAGCCCCACCAGGGATTCACACACATTCCTGCTTCCCTTGGACTGTTCCCCACGACACCAAATGTGTTTCTTGTAAAACCAGCAAAGTCTGCTCAAATGTGGGTTTTTAAAGGCAGATTTTTATCAAGATTCCTGCTTAAAAACGCTGTGTTGGGGGAGGTATTTCACACATTGGGGAAGGCAAATCCCACCTAGTGGCAGAATAGGCTGGAAATTAAACAGTGTTTTCCTACAAATCATCTCCAATGAAATGTTATTAAAGCACAATGAAACTATTTCCAGGCTCCGACACAAGGCAATGAACTGCCCCATGTAAAGAGAACTAGGGTTTAATTGTTTAATATGCCACCAATCCCAGGGAGGAGCTATTAACATTTTTCCAGACTATCATTTCTTAAACTCTCCAAGTTGCACAGTTCCATGTAGGAAAGACAGGAAAGGGTAATCCAGTGGAATTAAAGAACAGGGAATAGGCCTGTTGTCTCCAGTTCCTCATCTCCTTCCATTGCCCAGCTGGCCAGAAACACATTATCAACTTTTCTGTGCTCTCACGTCAAGATGAACTTTTTAAAAATGACCTTTTTTTGACTTTTTACCTCTCAAATGACAAAAAAGTCTGAATTTCAGAGCCAACCTGTGCTTTTCCACACACATTCCTGGTTCATGAGGTAGAAACAAGCCTTTGAAGAGAGGTGGCAAAACCTCTGTGTCAAACCTGGGGAATTAGAACCTACAGATTTATTTATAAACCACTTTCCCTAAGGATCCACCAGTTTGGAGAAAAGGGCCCTCAAAGCCTGACAAAAATTGAATCACTTCTTTAGAGCCCTGATTTTGTAATTTTTTAACTTTTTATAAAAATTGCTGTTTATTAAACAACAAAAAGCAAAATCCAGAGCAAAGTTGTACGTTCAACCCATGGTTTTGCCATGATGGGTTTTGCTCTTTCTATATCTGAAAGCTTCCAAACATGGAATATGAAAAGGTTCTCAAGTGTTTGTGGTTACAGATGAGTTTATTTTGGAGCTGCTCACAAAACAAGAGAATTTCACTAGGTTGTAAAATTATTGCTGCAATGAGGGGGATTATGCCTAAGAAAGATTCCAAAGGTTAGATTTTACTCTTCCTAAGGAAATTCTACTTTCAATCTGAAGCTGTTCTTCAGCTGCAGCACTGCCCAAACTTTGGTGCTGGATAAGAACAGATAATTCTATTAATTTCCTGCTCAAAACATTTAACCTTTAAATTATTAGAAATTAAATTCATAATGATAAACTGGAGAACATGAAATGAAGGATGATAGCCTGCTAAAAGCAGAGGGAGAACTTTAAGAGCACCTTAATTCTGCGGTGATGGCATTTAAAATCTCTCATAAAAAAAATCTTAACTTAAAAATAACCAGATCCCAACTTGGTTTCTCCCCATCAGAAACCTGATGTCAGACTTCAGCTGTAACAGGGACAGAGAAACTCTCCAAGAATTCACTGTACAGCAAGAAATAGTCAACAAAGCTGCACTAATCAAAGTGAGCAGCAGCTCTCATTAGATGACTATCTGTGCATGAATAATGCACTATTACCTGTTTAGGTTTAATTAAATGTAGTACAGAACATTTTCTTGTAATGGCTATAGGTACCAATACACCTCTATTATACTTGACTTCAATAATTCATTCATTTTCCTCACATCCCCTCATTTGGACAATTTATCATATTGCCAGGCCACTAATGGAAGTCATTTAGGAGAAAAGTTTTTATAGTAATTTACAGGCTAAATAGGATTATCACACTGTCACTGGAGAGATTCAACACTCCTGTAAACTTGCACTGAACACAGTCACTCTGATGGCTAATTAAATTTATAAGGAAAACAAAGAGCATCCTGTCACAATGAAAGTATTTCAGAAGGATTTAACCTTGAATTCTCCAATTCCCATATCAAGATTGCTGGCCGTGATGAAAATCCTATTTCTTTTCTTTTGCCCCTTCCCAAACACAGGGAGAAGAGGGAGGGAAAACTTTGCCCAGCCTGGGACAAAGAGGAGCTCACACCTCAACTAAAAATTGGGATTTGCAGGAGATGAAGGGGAAGAGTCTCCAATCCCAGAAGGATTTAAAACATGTTTTTTGGATGTGGCACTTGGGGACACGGGTGGCCTTGGCAGTGCTGGGGGAGTGGTTGAACCCAACGATCTTAGAGGGTTTTCCTAAATAATTTATCATTTTATTAAACTCTCCTTTGTCCCTTTTATTCACTTACTTTTGGTGCCTGATCCCCACTGCTGGATTCCACACATTTCCAGGCTCTGGCCTTTGGAGATCTCAGATTCCTCACTCTGGAAACTCTCTGGAAGAGCTTTTTCCCCTTTCACAGGACTCACCTATTCCTGCAGAAGAGTCACCTGTATCCCTCTGCTCCTGATATTCTGGAATTCTCCTTGTTTTGGGAGCTGCAGACACAGGACTGACCCACCCCAGCTCCACCCCACCTCATTCCTGAAAAACAGGGAGAATTCCACCTCCACACACCAGCATCTGCAGATCTGATTTCCCTCTGTAAATACTTGATATCCAATATTTATAAAAAGATTAAGCTAATCTGACATTTAATTAATGGAAACAGCAATGTTTGACTTTTTAGTTTAATAAGCGCCACCCTTTGTTCCCACAGAAATCATTACTAGCAGGATGTTAAAAAATAAAATAAAATACAAAGGCAGAAAGATTTAACAAAAGGTTCCATTAAATTAGAGAGCAATAAACAAACACAGCCAATTTATGCATGGGAGTCATTAAATGTGTATCCTCTCCAAGTCTCCCTTCACAGACAGTACTTAGGGCTGCTGCAATTGATCTGCAGGGAGCAGTTACCTTAATTATAAAATGAAACACCTCTGCTAATGCAGTCCTGGAGCCTTGTTAGTTTACACCCCAGCCATGTGGCTCCAAAGGGCTCCAAATGCTAATTCCAGGGAGGTTTCTGATGTTCAGTGCTTGGCACTCCATGACCCTCTGCCTACCAGGCTCCTCTCCCCTCCCTCTTGCCCTTGGGGTGGAGAGAAAATGCAAGAAGTCTTTGGTCCAGCTCAGCATGGACTTGTGAATAGTTCATTCATGGGCAGCCATTTGGACAAGAAGCCTTTTTATCTGATTATCTGCCCTCGTTGTTAGAGCTTGTGCTGAGATGTGATGAGCCTTGCAGGAAAAATTAAAGAAGATGTAAACAGTAAATGCAGACATTTTGCAACATAGCTAAAAATAAATTGCACTACAGGCAATTATGCAAGTTTTACTGGATACATTAAAAAGACATTAAATGCACAGCTGTTTTAAGTGTCTTTTAAGCTGATAAATTAACTGTCTAATAAATTGTAAGATTTGTCAGCTAATAATGCTATTTTATCTGCTTTAACATATGCCTTCCTAGTTCATGAAGCATTATTGTAAGTGCCAAAAGGAGATAATGTGCATTTTACAGTGTTATGTCTTAAGTGGAATGGATCATTGGCCATGAAGAAGTGTGTTAATAAATCTCCCAGGCTTTGTTAATTGCACTCAATGAAGTGTCACTGTTAAAACACAAAAGATGGGAGAGAGAAAGCTGAACATAATGTCTTTCAGTTTTACAATTAACAGTTCACTAGGCAAATCGACCAAAAAAGACCATAATTTGTTGAAGCCTTATTAACTTACATTTTCCTAGTCAAGGTCATAATTGGGAATGGCTCAAAGCTATCTTTTAATGCTCATCAAGAAGAGTAACCTTGCTAGAGAAAATGAACTTTTTCTTCTCTCAGCAGCACTTAGCACTTGCTTTGCAGGTAGCAGACAAATAAAGCTGAACTTTGTTATGAGCCTCCTCCTTCAGTCTCTCACCACCCCTGAGTGCCACTCCTAAGGTGGGAAGCATGATTTCAAACATCTTTTCTCTGCAGCAAATAAAAAAAGTGGAAAAAAATAATTAAAAAAAAAAAATTCCAAGTGTTTCAGCCTATCAGAGCTATCACAGTGCAGAATGAAAGCTGAGAATTGGAATTTGAGGAATTACTCATCGAGGTTTGAGGGTTTTTTCCCCCTGGAAACTGAACCCAGCAAGGAAGAGAAAACAAATAACCCAACACACTTCACAAACAATTCTCAAAATCAAACACAATCACTAAATCCCCTTCCTGAGGAAGAACCATTTCCAGAATTCTTATTAAATATTGATTATTGGACGTACTAACCCTTCACAACATCTCCTCAGATTGACACTACTGGGCTTTGTTGGAAAATCTTCCCACTTAAGAGCATTTTGTGAGGATGTGAAGTATTTTCTCCACCAGGATAATCAGAGTAAATAGTGATGATGTTTTCTTGGCACACAAAAATACAGATACATGATCCTCAGCTCATTAATCCTCATGAAACCACGAGAGCAAGAGAGAAGAATAATGACCAAGTGTTGGGTGAAGTCCTGAAATCCTCAAGATGCAGAACACGATGATTCCATGGAAATAATCACATATTTAAATCTCACACTACAAATGCCACCACTTGCCATTAATGCCACTCCTTTGTGCTGTTCTACTTTAAGTTGGATTCACCTGATAACAGTTGGAAAACTCTGCTTTGGGTGATAATTTTCATCATTTACCCTGAGAGACGATGATGTTGAATCAATATCTGCCAGGGATTCAATTCCTGGGTACCAGGTACTGCCCAAAACACAAAGTATTCCTGACAACCAGCTTTAAATAACACCTGCAAACGACCTGGGGATGTTTCTTTACATTTTTAATGGCATTGATTCAGTTGTTCAGACTTGAAATCTACTTTATTTATGCAGAATCAGAAGGCTCACAGCTCCCAAGCATCACAGTATGTCCAAAAAAAAGGCAATTTGGGATTAGTCTGAACGACTGCACTGGCACAAGTCTTAATGGAATTAAACAACTCTCTGAAAAAAAAAGAGAATTCCTTGCTTTCCAGAAAAACTCTGCCTGGATAACAGGATTGTTTAAACAAAAATAGAATGGTTTGGGTTGGAAGAGACCTTAAAATCATCCTATTTCACCCCCTGCCATGGGCAGGGACACCTTCCACTATCCCAGGTTGCTCCAAGCCCTTGAACACTTCCAGGGATGGGCTGAACAACCAGCAGTGTTCGTCCATATTAGAGAATACCTATAGAAAATTAATATTTCTAATTAATACCTGTGACCATGCAGCCCAGAAACTCCTCCAGAGGAAAGAACTCAGCCAACCAGAAGAGGGAAAACCAACATATTTATGTCTAAGAAAAGCAACCTGCAATTCACACTCCATAGCTCACAATGAGGCCAAAAATTATCCTTAAAAACTGTGCTTTGCATAATTTTGCACTATTTTGTATTAATTAATAGAATCAGTGCAAGAATTGGACTAAACATTAATTGAAAACAGTATCTGATACAGAAATATGCACATAAACATGTTCAGAGTGAAAGATGAAGGTGTACACATAAATACAGCTCCAACTCACAGTTACTCCACAGCTGACAGGAGCAATTCCAAGAAATATTGAAACCACTGACACCAAGATAACACAAAATAGCTGAAACTCGGTGTTTTATAAATAAAGAGATTTTTGTTTGCACTAGAACAGCTCAGCTACATAAAGAGCAATAGCTGAAAGGAGCCGTCCTGGAAAGTAAAAAATCCTTAAGGATTTGAACATCACAGTTCTTTACTTGCACATGGACTAAAGGACTGGGACAGGAGGACATGCAGGAATTCCAGCACAGGGATGTGCTGCTCTGCTCCCCCTGGGATCCATCCCCTCCTCCAAGACTTGACATCAAGGCTCAGTTTTATCCCTGCCCAGCTACAATCCTGGATTTGATCTACGAGGGACAACCAGGGAAATCTGTCCCCCCAGATAATTCCCACCCTCCCTCACAACTTTTTTCTCGTGATTTTAAAAATCAGAACCCTGAAGCCTGTTATTTGCCTTTGTGTGCTGTTTCTAGAGACATGATTAGCACAAATGCCCTGCAGGTTTAGGGACTGGTTCCAAATGGTGCAGGAAGGAAAAGAACTGCAAGAGCTCAGTCTGGGGTTTCCTACCCTGCTCTGAGCCATTCAATCAGGCTCTGCAGGCAGATTCCAAAAGGATTTTGGAGATGCTGCATTTGCACTTGATGATGTTGCAATTCAGTGAAGGAGAATGGGTTGCTATTCGTGGGTTCCTGGTGTGGAACCACCTGAACACAAGTGGTTTGGCCTTGGGAAATTGAGATCCCTTGAAATGTCAGGATCAATCAGTGCTTTGAGATTTACAGTGGGAAGGTCTCAGCCCTCCTGCATTGAGCCAAGCCCCACAAATATCCTTCAAAGGACATAAGGCACAAGTTTGGCAGAATTCAGCTGAAGGATCTCCTAGAAAATGAGTAATAATTCACTTTTCTGACCCCAAAACATTTATCTTGAGCAACGGGATTTCCTCAGATAATAATAAATTGTTATTCTTTGGGATGAAAGAGGGTTCCATGACCAGACACATTTCCTGGGCCAATACCACAGACCCTGGAAACTACAAGGGAGTGGGAAGGTCCCTGTGATTCCTGGGAATTCCTGCCTCCACATCTTGGGAGACGCCCATACAAGAGCAAACAAAGCAAACTTCAAGGTGTTCTGGTCTGCTTTTTGTTAGTTCCTTAAGTTGGGTTCAGCAGTTCTTAAAGAGTTCTTAAATCACCTTGAATTTCATTTCTGAGCCACATTTAAAGGGAAGAATTACCATCTGTCACAGTTGGTTAATCAGAATCCACGTGCTACAACTCATTCACTTTTTATTAAAAAATACCCTTCACTTCCTAAACTTCCTGGGATCTTCTCCATGAAAATGCAGGATCCCACAGGAGCTCCTGACACCACTCAGAAGTTACCTAAGCTATGGACTTATGGATGCTGGTTTATAGAATGTTGCCACACCATTTTTATTACCTATATCCATACCAGTGGTTCCTTTTTTATTCCTCTAGTCTCTCATGAAGCTCAGAGAACATTAACATGTGATTCAGATAAATATCCACCCCATAGAGAAGGAAATTTTAGAAAGTGCAGCCACTAGAACAATATTAAGACTGTAAAAATAAATGTTCTGCTGGTGTCAGTTTGGAAACAAAATACTCGAGAAAAAGCAGTAAAGGAAAAAAAAAAACCAAGCCTGCATGCTCCCAGATTAGTGGATGTGAATGAATCCAGAGAAACCTGAGCAGTGGCTTAACCAAGCATGGCTAAAGCTGGAACAGTAGCAAGAAAAGATGGCAATTTTCTCCAAAGTGGGAACAAAAGAGCTGAACGGCAGCAAAAAGCAATGAATCCTCTTCATTCACCAAACCCAACTAAGTGGGAACAAATTGGGAGTTTCCAGTTGGAGACAATTGGGCAGGAATAATGATGCAGGAGCTAAAGGCTGGTTTAACCCTTTGTTGGCCCAGTGCTGGGAGGACAGGACTGGGCATCCTGGGACCACGTACAACACGTTCCCTGGCTCACCTTGCTGGGAGAACAGGTAAAACATGGGCTCTCCAAACAAATTAAGGAGCATTCCTGCATTTTCCTGGTGGTAGGGGGAGGCTGGTGTGATTTCAGCAGATGCCTATCTAAAATGTATTAAAGAAATATATTAAATATATTTCATACATTAAATATATGAAAAAGCTGATGTTACTTAAGCTCAGAATATTGGAAGGACCAACAGTGGCTGTAGCCTTTCCTTCCTCTAACATTTCAACCCTCTGTTATTTAATTTAATAGCATTTAATATTATTTAATTTAATTAATATTATTTTATTTAATTGATAGTATTTAATTAATAGTATTTAATTTAATTGATCGTATTTAATTAATATTATTTAATTGAATAGCATATTTAATTTGAACCCTATATTATTTAATTTAATAGCAACTTGCCGGGCAAGGTAGTTTTTAGGCAAAAAACTTAAAAAATTTGAATTAGCATTTTACTCAGAGATGACACAGGTTGTTTTCCAAGTCTTTTGTACCAGATCATACAGAGGAATTGAGGGATATCCCACAAGTGTTTTGAGATTCTGTTGGATTTCACATTTAAGGTGTTACATTATCAGCCTCTAATAAACATTTAGCAAAGAGCTAATAAGAGATAATAAGTTTTTTAAAGCACTGTTTTCTGAGTCAGTCTGTTTATGAGCTGATTGTTTCCTCTGCATCTGTTTGAAAGCACATTGTGTTTTGATCCACCCTCCTTGCAGAGAGGAGGAAATGCTGAAATTATTTGCAAATGAGAATCATCTTCCCATCCAGAGCAGAAATTGCCAATCTGAACAGAAATTACTCAGCACAGGCATGTAATTAAATTTCTCACTGAAACACAAAAAACCCCCACAACACTCTTTGAAACATGAGATGCCTGAGCTTTAAATTTTTGGCTAAAAGCTGCAAAAAGTCACATTTTTTTGTGTGTGTTGTGACATTGCTGTGGGTTCAGAGCTGCAGAGGTTCTGAATCCCAGAATTCCCGAGGTTGGAAAAGCCCTCCAGGATCACTTTGTCCAATCCCCACCTTGTCCCCCAGCCCAGAGCCACATCCAGTCATTCCTTGGACACCTCCAGGGATGGGGATTCCAAACCTCCCTGCCTGACCAGCCTTTCCAGGGAAAAATTCCTCCTGATGTCCAAAAGGAATCTATAAATCAATCACTGGTGCATTATTGCACTGGATGTAAGAATATACTAATTAAAATATAATAATCTAAATAACGAGTAAAACTAAAACAATTACAAGCTCAAATACCTACACAGAAAAAAACCTTGTTGAAGCATCACCCTGCAAACCCTCCCTGCACAACTAAAAGCCCAGTTCCTGTGGAATTCTTTGGAATTTCTTCCAAAATTCCCACTTGTGGCAGTATTACTTTTTATCATGCTGTAGTACAGAAATAGGTGTTATTCACACCTTCGATTCATGGAGGTGATTTATTTCATCTCCTGAAATGCACTTGCCAAGGGAGGATGGGGAATTTACTTTTTCCTGATTATGGCCCATTCTTTAAGAGCTCAGTAAATATTTTCCTCATCCCTTTAACACACATTTGAAGGATAAACAACCCAAAGGAGGGAAATCAGTCAGATGAAAAAAAAATAGGCTGTGCAGGTTTCCATCAGAGCAAGGATATATTTTGGTAACAAATATAACAGATTGCAAGAAGTGCTAAAAGACAAATGCACAAATTTGGGGAGATTTGTCTATTAGTCTGCTCACAACACAGGGCAAAGCAGCCTCCTCACTACACTCTGGGATATATATGTGCACATTCTAGCCATAAAGGGTCATAAATAAAGGAAAAGAAGGGATTTGCTGTGATTTTAGATGAGATAAAGCAGAGCCCACCTTTGGAGTTTATACAATCTCATAGAATTTTAACACTTAACAACTTTGCTCAGCACTGCTGCTCTCATAGGGAAGTGAAGTCCAGGGATGTGGATTGGGAAGACAAAGCTGGGAACACCTCCCTGAGGGATCCACAGACCAGGGAAAGGCATTTTCTTGCTAAATATTGGCAAACAGCCTGTTACACCTGCCCTCATCCTCTTTTTCAAGGCAGCATTTGCACACACACGTTCGTGGAGAAGAAAATCACAGCTTCTCCCCACCACCCAAACTTACCCCATTTCAGGGATTTTGTTTATTAATCAAGATTAGCAGCAATAAAACAAATTTTAGACCACGTTTTTATTGATCTCAGCCCCTTCTAAATCTTTCTACAGGATTTATACTCGTTATTTTCCATGATTCTCACCACAAAAGCCAGACCTGCCTCCTTCACACCCCAGCTGGATCAGCTCACCTGCTCTATCATCCTATTCTTAGTTTTTATCTAAGTCTACCATGTTTTAAAACCCACAGTATTTTAGTCTAAGATGCAAATTAAATGTGACTATTGGCATAATCCATCTTTTTATCCTAATTAAAAAAAAACAACCAATGCTACCTTCCCAAAGCCCGCTTAAAAACTGCGGTGAGAGTTTTAAAGGGTGGGTTTTTTGATTCCTTATTCATTCCATCAAAGCCAGAAGATTTCAGGTGCAAGGAACCAGGACCAAAGAACACCAAATCACCTGTTTGGTTGCAATCTCCATGAGAATTGTGTTCTCTCAGAGCACAGGAACATTTTAGAACATCATAAAACCTTGTGTGTGAATGACACTAAACTCTGTCACAGCCTCCACATGTAGCAGCAGCAAAATGCTTAAAATAAGAACTCAGGTTTAAAGAGCAGTTCTTGACCCTTGGGTCCAAGCAGATGAGCAGCATCAATCTATCAATCCCTCAGAATTGTTGGCATCTTTTACTCGTGTGTTTTCCATAAATCCCCACTGAGCCCAACACGACTCTGCTGCTGGAAAAGTGAATATGGAAGAACCACAATCCCAAATGCACCCCATTCCTGAGCCTGCTCACTCCATCCTTTTGCCCCACTAGCACTAGAGATAATCTCCTTTAACCACAGGGTTAACACAGCTCATGTTACTTCTGTGGGAATTTCGGCCCCAAAGTGTTTATGAGCTTAAAAAACAGACGGCAAACAAGCCCAGCCCTGCAAACAGAGCTCGGGGCAGCCAGCAGGATTTACCACGGGTATTAAGGAGATTGTAGTGTGCATATGCCAACCCCGTGGCACACACTGAGCAGGCAGCCCCCTGCTCCCATCCCAGCTCCATCCAACCCTCCAGAACCGGGAAATCCATCTCCCTCCGTTCCCGTTTGAGCGGGAAAACCCGCGAGTTACTCGAATATACATCCCTCCAACTCTTCTTTGCCCTACATTAGCTTGGCAGGTCGGTGTCAGGGATGAAGCTTCCCCTCCCCAGCTGCTGCCCCTGCTCGTGCTGTGGAGGGGAGGTGGCAGGGAGCCAGCTGGATCGCTCCTCCTGACAACAGTTTTGTGCAGATTATGTAAAAGCGGCGACATTGAAGCTTTAGAGGAACATCACACAGCTGCTCCCCTTCCCCTGTCAGTGCCAGGCTCCAATTCCAACAGGTTGCATTTAGGAAGGGCCCAAAGTGCTCCAGAAGTGGTGTTTTCTCCATGCCATGATGTGAGGAGTTGGGTGTCCACCCTTCAAGGACAGCACGAGCTCCACCAGAGACATCATAGGCAGCAGGGAAGGGCAAAAATCTGTTTTTAACACCATGTGAAGGCACTTGGTCCAAAATGAGCCATGAACCCAAGAGTTTTTAGGGGTTATGGATGACTGGAGCATTGTAATAGTTTGTGCACTAGCAAGTGCGATGCTCCCTCCTGTTTGAAAATTAAAATATCCTCTTAAATGTGCATTGTGGAGTCTCCCTGCCTCTGTTAATGGCTGTTTCAGGCTGATTTCTCTCTGCAAAGTGATCCTGTGCTCTTTGGGAGCCTCATTTGGCTTGGCCAGAGCGGGGAGGTTGAAAGACTCCTTGAGTTCAGCCCTTGTCATCACTTCAGGTGCTCATGCCAGATTTGCTTCTTGATGAATCATATAAAAACCCACAGTATCAGGCAAACTTCAGTCCTTCCTTCCTTCCTGTACAAATGCTCAGAGCCCAGGAGGCTCCTGCTTCCACCCAGGGGCTCAACTCAAGGAGTCTTTCAACCTCCCCACTCTGGCCAAGCCAAATGAGGCTCCCAAAGAGCACAGGATCACTTTGCAGAGAGAAATCAGCCTGAAAGAGCCATTAACAGAGGCAGGGAGACTCCACAATGCACATTTAAGAGGATATTTTAATTTTCAAACAGGAGGGAGCATCGCACTTGCTAGTGCACAAACTATTACAATGCTCCAGTCATCCATAACCCCTAAAAACTCTTGGGTTCATGGCTCATTTTGGACCAAGTGTCTTCACATGGTGTTAAAAACAGATTTTTGCCCAGCAGCAGGAGGCTCATCTACTTATTAATTCATTGCTCTTAACAGCACCACATGATGATTTTTCTAACATATTTCCAAAGGCCCATATGGGAAAAATGACTTGTGAAAAACTTGAATATTAAGCCCATAAATAAAATTAAACGTGACATCTTAGTGCACGATAAACCAGCTGGAGGTGACACTGAATGTGTAGGTGTGTTCAAAGGGAACTGGGATGCAGCAGAACAAGCAGCATTCAAAGTCTCAATGTATCTCCAAACACCCTTTAAAACAAGCACAAAAGTTTCTGACCCAGCTGAACTCAGTTCCTACACAAACTTTGTAAAGCCTGCAGATCTTCCCATGCGGAAACAAGTCCTCACAAAACGCCAAAAAATAAGAAATTAAGGTGAAAATTGTAGATAAAAGTGAGATCACACTCTCATCTTTCTTAGGCACGAGCCTGTTGTCTTCAGCCTTCCACACACCATGATTTTATTGACACAAATTCAAAGAGAGGAACATGGAGCCAGGTCCTGCCGTGGTCCCTCAGCTCAGCTCAGGGTGTCCAGCCCTTCCTGCTGACACAGCTGAGCCTTGATGCCTCTCATTGATTAGTTTTTATAGCCCATTAGTGCCATTTCTAGAGTGTGACACAATCTACGAGGTCCCAGGTTTATGGCACATTACAGAGCTCTGCTGTCAGGAGGGACAAGAACATTGAAAGGGAAAGCATTGCATGGCTAAAATCCTTAAACTGAGGAAACCCTCACTGATCTTTTTATCTTATTGTTGTTATGATCTATTAAAAAAAAAGTGCTACCAAAAGACTAAATAACGTTGAAGGGCTTGAAGCTTCGTGGCAGAACTTCTTTCACTGAACTCCAGAACAAGGAGGACAATCACAGACTTCTAGAAAAACCTACAGGATCAACTCCAAAGCATCTGGAAGGTGGATTTTCCTCTAATGAGAAGTTTATTCTGTGGTTGATTGGTAGTGGCACCCAGTAGGCAAAGGCTGCTCTGAAGTAAGTGCTGATAAATCAGAATTAAGTGACATTTAAGGTCCTTTCCAACCCAAACCAGTCCATGAAGAAAAGCCAGTGACCATAGCAGAGCTCTGCTCATGGAATTCCCATGACACAGGGAAAGGTTGTACAGGAACCCCCCATCCTTTTTCAGGTACCTTTTAATTATTCTTTAGGTTTGATTATATTACTAATGACAAGCCTAGGATTTTTCAGGTGGTACTAAGAGTCAGAGATGTATTTTTTCATACATTTCAGCTAAATGTGCCACACAACAAAACACATCCAACCCCATTCAGTGGGAGTAGGGCTGCCTGAAATCCCAGAAATTTAACAGTTAAGTTTAAGGGCAGTTCTTCAAAGCAACCCCCAGGAGGAAGGGGGAGCTGCACAAAGGTCTGGTTTCACTTGCAGATTTGCAGGATTATGGATGTCCTCACTCCCTGTATTCCAGGCAGAGAGCTGCCAACATCTGCATTTCATGGGCAAAGGGGCTGATGAATCTCTTATCACACAGAGATGTGATTTCTGGGATTTAATCTGCACTGATTTTAGCAAGGAATTTTCACAGCCTCTTCATCTACTCAGACTGAACTCAGTGCTCTAAAATAATACAGAAAGACTTATTGTTATGAGCAGCTGTGGGGCAGTTTGTCAGCTCAGGTTTGCCCAGAGATGGACATCCAGGAGGGGTGGAGTTCACAGATATCCCATGCAGGTGATGCCACACATCCCCCAGGAGGCACAAAAAGCCACCAGGCTGGAAATCTTGTGCTAAATAAGACCCTGAGATTGGCTCAGTTGGCCCTCAAAGTTGTGGGTTTGATCCCTGTATGGGCCACTCACTTAAAGAGTTGGAATTGATGATCCTTGTGGGTCCCTTCCAACTCAGAATATTCTCTGATTCTCTAAATAAATGCATCATTTCCACAGCAGCACCCATGAAACAGCAGCCTGAGCACTGCACACTAATATGTGTCAAGGCCTCAGTGCAAGGATTTTTCAAAGGGCTGATATTCAGGAATAAAAAAACCCCATATTTTCCCTTTATCTGTTAAAACACAGCCAGGACCTGGCACACATTGGAGGGTTAAATAGTAATTTCTGCTCCAACGTGTTGCAAAGGCAGTTGAAGGGGCTGGTGAAAGGAATAGAGGTGGTCCTTTTTTTTTTATTATTTTTTTATTGAGTTGTTAAAACTCTAAATTCCCATATACTCTCACTTCCCTTTCGAGGTCTACTGGGGTTGGCTTATTCCTCTGCTTTGATATGCAAATGGGCAGCTTGCTTTCCTGCAGGGGACCCTGGCTGGGAGCCAAGGAACACAGAGGAGATGTCCTGTCAGACCCTGGGCAGCACCCAGAGCCAAGGCTTTGGCTTCAGAATAAAATACCTTTGTTAATAGTTTCTCCTTCCAATCCAAATGTTTGTGTATTTACCCTCCCAGTCATCTCTGCTGCCCAATGGCAGCAACACACCAGTGGAGCTGTTCTACACTTGGGTCCCTCTTTGGACAGATTATTTAAGCTGCCCTTCTTTTAAGTCATAAAACGTGGGTTATTTAAGTAGCATTTAAACCATCTGACTGCAACGAGCAGCCATATTTTAGGAATTGTGATAAATTGGGCAGTTTTCTCCTCATTTTTCAATCCAGCCCGTTTTGTGCCCAAGATACAAGAGAAAGGATGTTTTAGTTTCCGTTTCCTGGTCCCTTTAAAGTTCTACTCTTTCTCACTTTCTTGTTTTTCTGCCTTTTCTTTCCCCTGACATAATGGAGTACCTATAAAAAAAGATTAAATGGGACCATAAAGTTTTATTAATGCCTTACATCATTGATATCGTCTCTGTATTGATAGTTCCACTTCCATTATTGCTACTTAGGCATTTAATTAGTGATTCCTACAGTATGTTGTAAACTACAGTATTAGTGTTAACCATCTATATAAAAGCCCTCATTATGTAAAAACTCTTCCCAATATCATAATTGGAGTATAGTTATCCACTTTAACTGACTTGAATTAGATTATTATAGATTAATTTATAAAAAGTTACTTGTAAAGGACATCGAAGAGCATGGAATATTAAGAGTGGAACTTCATTACAATAAAATGGACTTCAAGAACAATGGCACTGTCTGAGTTTTATATAAATCCATTACAATCTTCTAGTAATATGAACAATAACTGTTATCTGGCAACTCTGGTACTTAAGGATGGAAAGACAGACTTAAAAAAAAAGAAGTGTGCAGAATTAAATGGAAGATGGGGAACTTAAATCCTGGATAAAGCAGCAGAAAGAAAAATTACTCTTTGCAGAAGAAACTTGGGTCAGAACATAAGATGCAATAGATGTCTAACATGGAAGAAGGGCTTGAAAAACCACATTGTCCAGAGCATGAAGGTTAAATATTAGAATCAGTTAACATCAATATAAACTCTGAGGAAACCATGGATGCAAATGGAGTTATTCCCTATTTATGCCACAATAAAAAAGAACAGAATTTGGGCCACCTCCCCCAAAAGCTGTTTAAAAATGTTATCTTTCTTCTCTCTGCTGTCACCACCTACATGATCCCCCTCAAATCCCATGGTCTGGAGCCCAACTTGGCTGAGCTGGGAAAGGAATTCCTGAGCTCAGGCCCCAGTGGAAGGGAAGACCTTGAAGTTCCCCTAAATGGGGGAACCTCCCCTTGCCACTGACCCCCTCCTAATAACCAGGGGGATGCAGAACCCCTTTTCATGCCCCAGCTCTGTGCTTTGTCCTTCACATCCAAACCACCCAACCTTGGAAAAGCCAAAAGCTGAGGGATCCCTCAGAAAAGCAGCTCTCCTGCCTTTCCCAGAGGCTTGGCATCATCATCAATCCCTGGAGAAGGATTTCAACAGGCTCTTCCATTTCATTTATCTGTAACCAGCCTTTGGCATGTGCAGAGTCATTTTTCCTCTGCAGTTTTGCCCTTTTCAGAGCAATATCACTTTTTCTAACAGATAACACGTGCAATAACATCCTCTCCAATTTCCCAGGTCAGTTTTTATGTGGTTGAGTATTTGCTGCCTCCCAAAGAGAGGGTCCTCCCCATTTTTCAGCTTTAATAGGCACAACACGCCACAGGAGAACAATCCCTTGTTTTCCACCTGTCCCTGAAAGGCCACTTATTTGAATCCATTCCTCTGTTTTCTACCCTTTCTTTGTCACCTCTTTCTTTCTTTTTTTTGTCACCCCTGCACTCACCCAGGGCTGAAGTTCTTGGTCACTGGGAAATTTCATCCAGCACCCAACTTGTCCCAAATGGGCCAAGAGAATCCAACCAAAACTTGCCTCAACTCTCTGCACTCATTTCCCATTTAATAGTCAGATTTTGGCTGGCTTTGGACCCTCATGCACCAAACAACATAAATAACTCCTTTCCCTGGCACAGGGAGACTTTCTAGATGTATCCCTGTGGGACACAACTTCCTCAGAGCTGCTGGAGGATGAGAAATCGTGGGTGAAAGCTCTAAACCAGAAAATAAAATACAAAAAATCATCACTTTGTCATAGAAGCAGATATAGATGTTCTCCAACATCATCCTGCAGCCCCATGCACAGAGAGGGAAACCCTCCAGGTCAGACCTCTGGGATGGAAGTGCAGATTTCATTGGAGGAATCACATTAGAGAAACAAAACTCCAGTATTTGGGGTGGGTTTTATAGAGGTTAATGCTCAGCTGGAACAGGAGCACAGAACTCACAGGGACAGTAAGGAGGAGTTGAGCTGGAAGAGCTCTAAAACCACTCCAGAACTCAAATTAACACCATCCAGTGTCCCACCACCCTTCTCTCTCCTCCTGCCTTTGTCCAGGTTGACTAAAGGCACTTCCATTGCATCCCACTCTTAAAACCACTTTATAAACCTGTTTCTAGCCACAGTTTTTCCCTCTAACACATCTCAACCCCCACAGTTTCATTTTAATGCAACTAATCTGATATCCTTCCCCAATTCCCCCTTTGCTTTGTATTTCCTTTTCCTTCAACTATTCCAAAACCATATATTTAAAAAAAATCTGAGTGCAATGCAGAGAACACAATCTAGTTCTGGCTGCCCATACTGGGCCTTGCAATCTCTCTCTGGCCATAAATTGTGCAGGAGAGCAATAGAATGCAAACCCCATTAGCAGTAACAGGCTGAAATCCCTGTGCTACAGGGTAAATAGGAAATGGAACAGCACAGTTACAATTTTGGCCAGCAAAGGACCAGCACTATTCATTGATCTCATTAAAGACCAATCTACATTCAGGAAAGAATAAGATTGATGAGCTGTTAGAGCCTTTGAACACAAAATAAGTTCCCAGCTACACACATGTGTAAATAGCCCAAAGAGAGGATGAGGGTTCTCTGCTCCTTCAGCTGATGGCAAAAATCCCTGTGTGATGGGAGTGGGGCCTCCTGCCATTCCAAGAATTGGCTGTGAACCTGCTCTGCCATCCCAAGAATTGCATTTGAACCTGCTCTGCCATCCCAAGAATTGCATTTGAACCTGCTCTGACACTTTAGAATAACCAGTGGACAGAAAAGAGCTGTATATTCAAATTTAATTTATCTTGGAAATTTAATACTTCATTTAATTTTTATTTCAGCAGAAAAGGAAAAGGGAAAAATGTTTTTCTTTAGCCATTTCTCATCTTTCTCTAAGCACAGACAGGTCTGAACTGCAGCATCTTCACCCACACAACTCAGGTATTACAGGTGCCTCTTCCTACAAACCTGAATTTTATCCCAGCTCTGCCACAGCTTTTTCTCCCTTCAGAAACTGATTTTTTTTCTCCCTAATCTCAAGTTTTCCCAACTGAAAAATGGGAATGTGAATACTTGCAGAGCTTTGGAGCCCTGAGATGTAAAGCACTCCATTGGTGCAAGGTATTAGTGTGTTGATGATGATGAAATAAGCTTTCATACATTGTTAAATTATTCACAAACATCTACTGTGGTTTCACCCCTGGCACTCCCAGAATGCACCTCAGTGCCATTACTCTGCAGGGAACAGCAGTGGTGAGTAAATGGCTCTGAAACTCATATATTAACCTCACTTGGTGGCTGGAATATTCATTTCTTTTGGAGTCATTTGAAGCAAGAAAAGAAAATCTTCACTCGTAGAAATCATCTTTAGCTGACACATTAAGGAGCAGAGCTGAGCAAATAATTTCCAGTGAATAATGTGATGAATTTATTTTCCTTTCCTCTGTCCCCAAGCAGACTGGGGTTTCCTCAAATGTATTTGTTATTCAAATGTATTCAACAACTATCCTTTGCAGTGTTTCTCCTCTGTTTATTGTGCTTAATATCCCTCTTGCCTTTTGCTTTCAGCTGTGGGGTTTGGTCTGGGGCTTTTTGGGGGTGGGAAATGGGGGATTGTTTCCATTACCCATCCAGGTGTGTTTAAGGGATAAGGAAACAGATTTGTAGCGTGGGGATAACAGGGATGGTTCTGACAAGGGATGATGTGTTTGCCCATGGAAAACACCCTGCCCAGACCTCAGTGGTGGACTCAGGGTGTTCTGGGGGCTTTGCAGTGCCCTCTGTGTCTGGCACAGCAAGGAGCAGGTGAGACATTCCGTGTTCCACGAGCTGCTCCTCAATATCCCCCCATCCCAACAGAGCCCTGCAACTTCCAGCACCGAGGCACAGACTCTGTGACAGAAGGAGAGGAACTGCTGAGGAGTTTTTTCACAGTTTGGACAGCTTCTTAATGTGTTAAGAGAGACATCTTGTCAAGGATATTTTCGGTTTTGTCGTTTGCTTTATCCCAAGCTACAGAGTTGGCACATTTTGGAGCCATCCTAATGTATTAGCAAAAAATATGGCCTTGGCTGTTATCCTGAACTCTGCTGTAAACCTGGCACAGGATACTTCCCTCTTCCTGCTCCCAGTCTGCCTCTCTAAAAGGTGGATTATATCACTTTTTAGGAGATCTTTCAAGACCCCCTGACCCAGGGATTATGGTCATTTATAGGTACAGAGTTGGCTAAAGGAGACACTTCCCAGCAATGAGTGCCCAGAGATGTAATTCCTGAGCTCAGTGAGTAAATCAAAGTTGTAGCTTGTACTAAAAAAAAAAACCTAAGCCCATATTGCATATTTTAGAACCCTCTGATATGTCCCAGGTGGTTCCTCTCTGTACCAGGAGATATTTGAAGTACAGCCTTATGTGACTTTGCTGCTGAAGAGACTGGCCATGCAAAGGGAAATAAAACAGGTAATCAATACACTGGGATTGTGATATATTAACAGGCATCCTCAACCATTAGCAGAGAATTACCCATTATCAGATTAATAAGCAGAGAACAGCTGGAAAAAAGATGTTGTTATTGCTTGTAAGGCAGTGCTTTTTTTCCTACAGCTCAATTCAAAATCAGCAGCCAAATTTCAACACAAACTTAGAGGTCACTTCTTCCAGGAAGCTTCTTCTGCCTTTAATTAAATCAGCAGATTCTCAAGAGCCACAACAACCAGAACCACTCATTGGCAAAAATTACCACTTTGGCAACTGAAATAGAAATAATTCAATTATTTAACTCAAATTATGATATTTCAGGCACTTGCTCCATGCAGTTTCCCTTCTCCAAGGGCAACCAGGGAGGTCAGACCCGATTCTGTGAAAACTGGCATTTTGTACAAGCTATGCCAATATTTTATGTCTTTTTCCGACCCTCCTATTAATTCCTATAAAATTTTATGCCACCAACTACGTGGTTTTGACTTTCAGCAAGGCACTCAGAACCAGGAATCCACCCCAAAGTATTTGGGGGTTCCAAACCTTCCCTATTACCATGTTCCCCATCTCTAAGAGCCGCCCAACACCCGCGTGAGCAACTGCGTGCAACGCAATTTTTTGCAAAAAAAAACCCCAAAAAAGTTTTTCAAAAATAAACCCCAACTTCAGTGACTCCTTTCTGCCTTCCTCCCCAACCTCCACATCTCCCAGAGCCCGGGGAGTGGGAAGGAAACATTTCTTTCAGCGCGGCGCTCGTTCCCCGTCGCCTTTGAATCCTTAAAAGGGGAATATTGTTTCATACTCTTCCAAATGTGCTCTCCCTTCCCCAGCTCTCACCTTACCTTCTCTTCCTCCCTCTTCTTGATGACTATTTGCTTTCTTCCTCACTGTTTTTCTTTCCTCTCCTCTTCTCTGAGCTCTGCTGCTCCTGTTTCACCATCTGGTTCTGTTCTCCTTATCGCTCTCCTTCCCTCTGCCACAACCCTCATTTTCCCACTCTTCCCCATCCCTCTTTCTCCCCTCGCTCCTTTCCTGTCTTATTTCCCCCAAGGTTTGCAAAGGGAAGCACAGCCAGGGCCAGCTTTCCCTTCCTGCCTGCTGCAAATTGAGCAGTTCAGGAATTCTCACTTTCTGGTGGAGCCTTTGCAACTTCCCAACTCGCCGTTGAACGGGACGGGGACGGCACCAGGCAATTCCCAACCAGAAAATCATCCTGGAGGATGAGAGTCACAGCTCCCACTGGGTTTTATTTCGTTTTATTTTAGCACTTGCTTTTTTTAATCTCTTTGCCATTTTCTCTGCTTCTTGAAGAGGCGAGTTGGACTTTAATATACAGTTAAAAAAAAAAATCTTATCAAGAACCTTTTTACATATTCAATGCTGAAGCAACAAGTAACTAAATTGGGAGCCTTTTTGTTTCCTTATCAAGCAAATCTACTCCTGAATGCTGACAAGCAGGTCTTTATATACTTTGTCCACTTGATAATAGACTAATAATCTTATCACGATGTTTTCTTGAACTTGAACTAGGTGTACAAAGTTAAGGCTGGAAATATGGGAAATTACTAAATTATATAATGTGGCAGAGACATTACAAGGAATTTCTTATATTGCACAGCGAAATATTGCCAATTATTGTAGCTGTCAATTTAACAATGGGCTTATTCACTATGGTGTTTGATTAATGTGAAATTATTCAGTTGGCTACCTTGTAGTTGGCCTATTTTTGTGTCCAATTAGTATGCTAATAATGGTAATTATGTTCTATACTGCATGTCTCATCACCTAGAGGGTTTTTAAAATGATAAAATAATGAGAATAAACAAGCTGATGCTGACATTCACTGGGCCATTCTAATTACTTACTGAGAGCACACTGGGGAATCAACACTCAACCAAAGAAAATGATTCTTGCTTACTTTGTTAAAACTACTCTTTTCAAAGAGCATTAATAGTTTGCTGCTGTTTTCTTTATTACAAGGGACTGCACTATTTTCCCTTTTATTTGCCCTGTTAATATACAGTACCAAGAAAAAGGAAAAAAAAGAAGATAATTTGATTATGTTTGACTGAAGCGAGAACTGTTTGCAGGGGGTGTCAGAAAAAACAAATAACTGTAATTGCTGAATTATACACCTTTGTAATGGCTCCCATTTGTTTCTTGGCTGCCTGAGAAACATGCCATCACCTTGCTCACCGAGGGAACAGGGCATTTTTCCAGCGTGCTGGGAATGCCATGGGATGGAGAAGTGCCAGGGCCAGACCCCAGGGTGGGATTCCAGCATCATCCCCTGCCTCTGCTTTTCCCTCCCTTCCTCTTCCTCACACTTAGACCCCTCAGGGCTTTGGTTTTTAATAGATATTTGTAAAGATTAGGCCCTGCAATTCTTACTGATAAACCTTTCCTGCTGCATAAGGAGCGTTATCCATAAATACCAGCACATCACCAGTCCATGGGATGTGTAAAACAATCTGTGTGTAAATATTCCACCCAAAATACACACTACTCAGGCTTTGCAAAGCCTTGTATTACTTAATCCTCCCTTCTCCAGCACTTACAGCCCCTTCTGCTTCAGGAAAGTCCACCAAGAACGGGGCTCAAACATCTGTTGCACTGACACTGGAATAAGGAGTCTGGATTTTCCAGCTCTGGCAAAAAGGGAAATGGAGTCGGGCAAAGAGGGTAAAGCTGAGCAGAGCACGAGGGAATTCTGAATCCTTTACAGATCCATTCGGGATTTATGTACAGCTCTGGTTTTTTTAAAATGAAAATTAAGTGATAAACGATACAAACGAAAAATACTATAAAAGGAAAAATATTCTTTGAAAAGTTACTACCCCAGAGCAGCTCTACAACAAACTTGGGATACTGGGAAAAACTCAAGGAAGCTGCAGACCTGAGGGAGACAGATCAGATGGTCAGGTATGCCCTCAGATTAATTGCTTGTGCAGAGGATGGGTCCTGAAATACCTCCAAGGTTGGGAATCCAGGCTGCCTTGGGAAGCCTATTTAAAATTAGGAGCTGTGATTAAAATGATGTTGGAACGGAAATTCCTACAGATGAAAAATTAAAATCTAACAATGCTGCGTGTTTAAATGGATGCTGATATTTTACTCCTAAGCTTTAAGACAATCCACCCCAAAGCTGAGCTGGGGGAAGGCTGGGAATGCTGCTGCCAACACGGAGCAGGGGCTGGTTTTAATAAAGGATGTAATACGTGACATGTTAACAGGGAGTCATTTGTGCCCCATGTATTGGTTACTCCTGTCCTGTCATTTTGAATTATGTCTCAATTTATCTCACTTGCTAAAGGAACTAAGTACCAGCAAACAAAAAGTTACTATAATCCAAGAAAAATACCAAAAAATGATGGACAGATAAAGCATTCCAAACTACATTTTCTTTGCAAGATAACATATTCAACTTAGAAAGAGTTGTGGTGCTGAACAAAAAATCCCTGGATATTCAGCTTACAAAGAGTTGCAGTGCTGAATAAAAAATCTTAGGATATTCAATTTAGAAATAGGGTTGCAGTGCTGAACAGAAAATCTTTGGATATAGAATTTAGAAGGAGTTGCAGTTCCGAACAGAAAATCCCGGGATGTACCAGCTCTCCCTCCCCGGCAGCAAAATTAAACCCTCCACCCCTGGAATACCAGCTTAAATTTCTGTTTGGTGAATAATCTCCAGTGTTTGTTTTGCACCCCCTGAACTGGTGTTTGTGCAGTCACAGGGTGTTTGAAGAGCCTCAGGAATATTTGGAATTGCTGCTCGGATTCCGCGGCGTTTTCCCCGACACGGGAAATCTCCCTGACATCTCCCTAATTATTTCGGGCAGGATTTTTTATTTCAGAGGAGCAAGCTAGAGAAGAAAGGGAAAAGTCTGAATTTATTTGAAACCTGTGGTTATTTATTAGGGAAATCAGCAGCAGAAACGCTCCAAACTGCTCAAGATTTTTCATTTTAATCCATTCTGGAGAGAGAAATTCAGAGCAACAGCCTCAATCTCTGATGTATTTGAAGGAGATTCACGTGGAGTTTCAGAGTCACCAGTGCCCAAGATAAATTCAGCAGCCTCGTGGCAAATATATTCCATAATTTTAAGGTGTTTTTAAAAGCAAGAGAGAAGGAACAAGGAGGTAATTTCCAAGTGAAAGCTGGGAGTGCAGGAGCTAATAATTAACTGCTGTACAAAGGTGATCTGGATCAACTCATCTGTAAATCCTGCAACTTTTAGGAAGAGAAGAGTTGTTATAAATGACAAATTATGCCAAGCTGCAGATACCTTCTACTCGATAACCTCAGCAATTACCACCTCCCAGGAAATTCTAGGGTGATCTCTTTGATTTAGTGTGCAGTTTAATGCAATATTCATCCTTAGCTTAGTGATTTTTCCCAAATTAATTAGCCATTAAGAAGCAGAACTAAGTATGTTCAGGTAATAATAAACACAAATATGTGCATTTATATATAATGCCTGTATAGACAGTATTTATAGAAATATTTCTGCAGTTTGTACAGGGTTGTAGAGGAGAATACAGTGAGGAAAATCCTGCTCCTGACTTGTTCAAATCTCCAGGTTTCACTGAAAAGGTGAACTACTAATGATTTGTAGCTACACTGGAGTATATTCTTCAATGTTAGAAAGCTGGTTATTTTTATAGATTCCAGTCAGGCTGGAATCTGATAAAGAAAAATACAGAAAATGTGAATTTAGTGGTTCTGATACTTCAGCTCTCAGCAAATACAGGAGATTGATCTGTAAAATCCAGATTCCTATCTTGGCATTGGCTGCTGCTGCAAATTAGGGATTTTCAAACACTGACTAGCAAAAATAGCTGATAATTCTCACAGCTGCAATACTGATCCCTATTTGTGGAAATTTGTTAGGGGGAAGATAAAAACAGCCTTTTTTTTCTTGTATCATGAGAGAATTAGGGAAAAATGTATTTTTGTCTTGCTGGTTGCTGGTGTCTGTTTTTTATTCCTTATTTAAATTTATTTTGCCATTATCAGTTGAACTTCTGAGTACTTTTACAACTAAGAGAAGCCTCTCCATGTCTTCCTGTGAGTCTGCTCTGTTAACAATTTCCCCAGGTAAAAACAGATCAGATTTCAAAGGGAAAAAGGGAAAAAATAGTTCAGAAAACAACATTAATTCAGGTGGAGTTTTCTAGCAAGTCCAAGTTCTTTGTAGCTGCCTCAGTGCACACAGAAAACTTGGGAGAGGAGCTGATACTACATTAAATAATGACATGATTTAATTAATTCTTTCCAAAATAAGGTGTTCGCACATTTTAAATCCCTCATTATCTTGATTTTTGGGGTTATTTTGAGTTGAAATAACCCAAACCTTGCTGGTAGTGAATGTCTGTTGGAAATACAGGGAAACACCTGAATTTAACACCCTCTCTGCTTCTCTGAATTGAACAGATGAGAAAGTAGGAGATAATATTTCCTCTAGAACTTCTGCTCATAAAAACCAAAGGGAGAGAGCAAAATAAAAAAACCCCCACAATTTATCAGAATTTGGAAAGAGCAAAACAATGAAGTACAAAAGAAGGGACTGACCCTCATCCCTAAAACCACCTTATGAACTGCAGTCACCCAGACATTTATTTTTTGCCATTTTAAGCCTGGCCTCTCATGTATTTTTGCACTCCAACATCTGATTTCCCAGCACATGACATCAGCAAGAAGTGGAATAGATAAATATCTTCCACCAAAACATAGTTCAGTGACCTAAATTACATATTCAGCAATGGGAACACTGAGTCCCAAATCTCACAACCATCTCTCTGGGATCAAAGGCTCCTTCTGCTACAGCAGCACTTTTGGGATGAGGAGAAATCCCTTCCTGAACTCGGGAATTCCTTCCTTCCCAAGCTCAGCCATGGCAGTGTCATGGAAAAGGCAGTGCAGACACAAATTAATTACACAGAATCCATTAATTAATGTAGGTTATAGGAAAACTTGGGATGTTTTCTTGTGCAAGAGTAATGCAAACATCAGGGCATTATGTTCCTTCTCTGGGTTGGTTCTCTTAGAGCTGTAATTAAAACATAAAATACTTTTGTATATGTATTAATGTATAAATTCCCTCCTGATTCATCAGCCCCTATACTGCTCACTTCAAAATGTGCAGCATATTATTACAGTTAATCACTTAATTATTAGCTAGTGGTGGGGTTTTCTCCTTTCAAGACTGAAGGGGAAAAGCATTAAAAGGAACATTTGCAGTGGATGTGAGAGATTTCAGCTCCCAGCCTCCATGACACCTCTGAGATTAAGATATTGAGTTTATCCACCAGGATTTTGGACTCATTTAGTGCTGTCCCAACCAAGCCAGCAGCACAGAAGGCTCAGAGGGATGTTGCTGCATTCCCTGGTGCTGAGGTTGGTGGATCCTCCAGGAGATGAAGCTCCAACCTGACCTAAGGAGGGTTTTCCAGCTCAGCTCTGCAGCATTTTGGGCCACCAGGTCAATAAAACAGACCAAGGATTTGGTCACTTCCAACCTTAAATCATGGTATAGACACAGCACAGACCTGTTTCATCCCATCTCAGACAACCTCTCCATCCCCTGCTTGACCAAACATCCCCTGTGCACATTTAGGGCTCTGCAAACCACTCCAAAAATGGTAAAAACTGATATATTGACCCTCTAATAACCAACCCCCCAGTAACCCACAGGCTCAAGGCAAAAGCCTTGACAAGGAGACTGGAGGGGCAGAGCAATTTCATTTTTATTTTCATTTTGAAGCATATTTAACATCCTTCTGTTTCCTTGTTTCACGCTGGTTTTATTTTGCAGAAAATATTTACTTCATTAGGGAGTCTCCCATCCTTCCTGTCAGCCCTGGAACCCAAACCCTCTCCCTGCCCAAATCTGTGCTAATTAATTACACAGTTAAAAACCCAACAGATATTCCTCTGCTGGAGTCAGTGATTTCTGCTACCCAGGGCTCCTCAGACATCACTTCAGTGCCAAAAGCTCCAACCTATTTTTGGCTGGGAATGTGTTGCCAGGGAAGCTCCAGTCCCTGCAGCATCCCAAGCCTCCCTGCCAAAGGAATTGGGGCCAGGCAGGGAGTGCCCAGGCACTGGGAATTCTGGGCCTGCACGTGCCACTGGAAATGGAAATCAAGTCTTGCAGCCATCAGTGATTTGTCATTAATTGTTCTCCTGGTAAATGAGGGAACGAGGATCTTGGAGGGAAGAATTCCCATCTTTTCCCAGTAATAATTGTTTCTGCCCAACAAGGCATCTCGGACCAGGAAATTCACATGGAAGGAAACAAATCCCTGGTTTATTTGGAGTGTTGTTTAGGCTTTCAGGCACTTCCAGTCCATGCTGTGGAAGTGGCTTAAGAGGGAACTGCCAGGAGTTTTATTCCCTGGCAATTATTCCTCATGCACAGCCCTTCCAACTCATGATAAACAATTGGATAAAGCTCCTCTGCATTATAAAAAATCCAGTTCTCAGCACTGACAGCCCTCAGATCCCTACAAATTCCCTGTCCAGTCCAAAGCAACCTTAAACTGAACAAAATACAACAACTAAAAATTTCCATGCACAGCAGTCCAACCTTAATTTTACTAACCACAACTAATTAAGTTTTAAGGGCCTTTGTACTTTTAGGTTTAAGGGTATTTGTAATCAACACAGAGGTAAAATAAAGACCTTTTTTGGGAGGTTGGGAGAACTCTTCTCCCAAAGATTGGGCATTATTGTGGTTTATTGAATGGGGATGTTCAGACTTTTGCTAATTTTCTTGGAAGATGCCAATTAACAGATGGACCTTGCACTGGTTCTGCCTGGGCTGCCTCAACCAACAGAGCCAAAAGCTCCACATTAACATAATTTCTGGCATTTTCCTCCAACAAACAGAAAACATCAACTCCTAATACATTCCAGCAGCATAAAAGCTCCATGAAATGCTGGGGAAAGACCTTCTCCTCCCCTAAATATTTCCCATTAAAAAAAGAAATCAAGCAGGAGGTGCAACTTTAAGGCTCAGAAGTGCAAAAATCTCCCCCCTGAGCATCTGTTTGAACAAACCCTGGGCTGGGGCAGGCAGAGAGATGATGGTTTATTATTTCTGGGCTGCTGGAGGTGCTGTTTGAGGGAGCAAAGCAGCAAAGGGCACCCAGCCCGTGCCTGAAGGACGTGTGTTTACAGCTCTATTGAATATTGATCTATGCACACTCCACTGGCAATAAACTCCAGAATATGTACTTGAAATTTCCACCTCATACATCCTTTCCTTGAAAGCTCAAGGGCAGGGGGAGGCCTGATTGCCTCTCTGTACATGGAATTTCTGCATGTGTTTCTTGGAATTAAACAGGGCACGACACATGATCTGCCCAGAGAAGGACAAAGCAAAGAGCAGTTCTGCAGGTTGGGAAAAGCTGGAGTAGGAATTGTGGTGTGTTCTTAAAAATTTAAGTGGATGCACAAATGTAAGTGTTTTTTAAGTTAATTCTGAAAATGCTTTAACAGCTACTTCAAGAAAAATAATTTTTAAAAAATCAAAAATTAGCAAAAATAAATATCAAGTGTATGAAGAGATCACCACAGCTTTATATTAATATACACCAGGCCTAAAGCAAATCCAGGAGTGTTTAATCCCAGCTCTGCCTCTTTAGTTCAGAAGTTCCTGCACAACCAACTCTTCCTGCCTTCCCTCCACCCTGTGGATCAGCAAAATTAGCTGTACAAAATGGGGAGTGACAATGACACATAGATGACACTGAAATCAAAACAATAATACTTAAATAACCTCAGAATCCACATGGGAAAAATGTGCAGAACGAGCCAAATAACCAGATTTGAATCTCACCACACAAGGCAAATCCAACCAGGATTGTTTCTACAAGACTTGACATTTTGTCTGAAATTATCACCCTGAAATATTCCATCAGCATCTCTGACACACCACGAGCTGACAATATGGAGCACATACATGAAAAACATATGAAGGGAAGGAAAAGAACAGGAAAAACCACCAAATGAAGCAGAAGAGCCTCAAACATTTTGATGTTTCAGAGCTGCAGTGACCGGTCACAGAGCAGGGACTCAGACAGCCAGGTCTGTTTTATTAATATTAAACTTCTACTAAAAAAACCCCAATAAAACCATCTAAATTCTTCATTTTAAATAGCTTTTATGGCACTGCAAGAGGTTTAAACTGCAACACCACCTTGCTCCTTCATCACTTGTGAGGAACATCCTACAAGTCATAGAAATAGTGAAGTCAAACAGCCAAGGGAGAGGATCTGGACATTCCCAGGAATCAAATGGCCACTGTTCTCATGCTCTTGGACAAATTTAATATTCCCTGTCCTTCCCAATTTGATTCTTGCACTGCTCTTCACTGCTTGGACACAACTCAAATAGACTTCTTGCTCTTTTGACTTCTGGTCACTCACAGCTGACAGAGCCACAGCAAAGTTTTGAAGCAGAACATCAAAAAATATGACTTTAGAGGGAACAGAACTCATTCCTGGGAGTCTCACCCTCCTGTCTTTTCTGAGAAACTAGAAAACACACGAGAAAAATGCTGGGAAAAGCCTGCAGGAATATAGGATGTCTCATCCTTCCCTTAAACCCCTTGTTTAGGCTCAGGTCAGCCTCCCATGGCACAACATGATGATGGAACAAGTTGACCTTCTCTGGCACAGACATGATTTCTCAAGCAAATTAACCTTTTTCTCACCTACAGACAGAACAACAAAAACAAAACAAACAACCCATAAATCAACCAGTAAACCTGTTATTTTAGAAAAGACAGAGTAGTGAAGTAAATTCTTCCAATATGCCCTTACATCATTCATACAGACAGAAAAACAATTACAAAGCAAATCAGATCCTTTCTTTAATTGATTGCACTCAAGTTCTTTCCTCAAGAGGAAAAGTTGCCAAAAAAAAAATAAAATAAGAATCGCACAGTACTTCAATTCCAGGCATCAGTGACAGCAGAACAGCCTCTGGATTGCTGGTTTGTTTTCCAGCCCTATGTTACAGCAAAGATTAAACCAGTCTTAGTTAATCCCTCCCTAAAATGAAGCTTCTAAATGTTGCCTTGGATTATCACACGCACACGAGATCACTAAAATTGCAAGATGCAGTTTTGGAGGGGGTTTGTGGGTGTTGCTTTTTGGTTATTTTGGGGATTAAGACTTTTCTTTTAGCAAGAAGAGGAGAGTTAAAGGAAAGCAGCAGGTTTAAAAACATGAAAACCCTCTTGTCACCTCCATGATCAACCCTGGCCATGCCCTGCTGACACTCAACTGCAGCAGGAGCTGCAGAGATGATTCCACTCCCCAGCAGTGACAGCTCAAACCAGACATGGGCTGACTGAAGCAAAACCCAATTAAAGCCCCAGGAAACCTGATTTTTCCCCATTTAGCACAAAAAGCAAAGTCAACTCAAGCTGCTGCCGAGTGTTGCACTTGTTCAGTTATTAAAGATGTATTAATTCAAAGTTTTTGCCCTTCAGCTCTGGTGAGTTGAGGTCCAGCTTTCAGCTCACTGAAGGTGTCACAGTCCCAGCACTTGTGCCCAAACACCATTAAAAATATCCTCACACATCCCAGGAAAAAATTATATTCTTGGACCTACACAGTGCTCGTGTCTGTTCCTCCTGCAGATTTTCCTGGGGAAAACCTTCACCCCTGACTGCAAACTCTGCCTGTCACTCCCACCCTGTGCTGGAAAGGGATTGTCCCAATTTCAGACCATAAAACTTGGCAGTGCTGCTCTTGACACCTTGTAGGAACTGCAATGTGAGGGCTCTGGGAAGAAGGAAAACAAGGTGCAAGTCAGATTTCTTCAGCTTTTGAGATTTTGTGAGTGCAAAAAAGTTACAGCAACCCTGCATCCCTAATTAGGAGTTCTGCTCTGAGCAGGCTGACATTTCCATCCCTCTGCATGGGGAGAATCAGCTCTAGTGCCCAGAAAAGCAACTCCTGAGAAAAATCAGCTTTTCCCCTCTTGGCCTTTCACTGCAATTCAAACTAAAGTTATCCTGATGTGTCCAATCTCTGCCCATAATTTGCTCAAGAAGTTGTTTTTGTTTATTTTGTATTTTTTAATTTAATTATATTGTTCATTTTATATAATTTAATTATATTTTTAATTTGTATTTTATTCTGTATTTTTCCCAGGTACAGCTCCTGGCCCCTTCTCTCTCCAACTCCCTCTGCCTTCAATTGCTTGCTCTGATCTTCTAATTAAAGAGAGGCAACGATTTGGATTGAAATCCTATTGAATGACCTGACACAAACTGGTTTAATGGAAATTCAGCCAGAACCAGAAATACTTTTACTGTGTCAAGTCCCTGATTTGAGATCACAGGGTACTTTGGCCAAGTTGGTTGTTGAACAAATGACTGAACAAACACCCAGGCAAAAGCCACCACAAAGTGCTAATCCTTCTCCTGGACAAAGTTTATCATGCTGGGGGTTAGGTTAGAGATACCAGATAAATCCTTTTAAATTATATTCCACTAAATGATTATCCATTAAGTGAAAGAGGGATCTCCTGCACTAAAAGCTTTAGTACTCAATAGAACTAAAGATAAATTAAAGCTGACCCTGTAAATAAGCAAGATCTGGGCTGATCTGATTCTGCACTTTGCTGAAAAAAGTGGCAGATTAATCAATTCAAATTCACTACAGAAATATTTCTTGGGAGAGCCAACATTTGCAATCAGAGCTTCCTCCCCCTCCAAACAAACATTTCTGAAGATATTTTTCCAGTTTGAACTGAAAGAACAAGTTCTGATTGCAAGTTTTCACTCGATATTAAATGCAAAATAAAGATGTTTAAGCTGTTTTCATTTAACAAAAGAAATATTCTTATTTTTTTCTGCTGCCTTGCTGAGGAAAAAGGCAGTAGGTGGGAGATGGAAAAAGCAATGAAGGTAAAGACATGTTTTCATGTTGCACTTTATAAAAATTTAACTACACCCAGATACATCTTTTACTGTGCTTGAAAGTGTTTCTGAACAGCAGTTGGCATTTCAGTTTTATTTGCCAAAATATATGTACTCAGAATTTATGATAAACAAATGCAACTGATCCTTCAAGAGAGAGAAAAACAACATTACATGATCAACTTAATAAGCCATGACATTGATGGGGTTGATCAAAGTCAGTATTAAAAGTGTTAATTACATATAACAGGAAATAGATACGGACATGGAAGAACAGGACAAATGTCCAGAAACTTTCCACCCTGGTACCATTTGGGAATTGATTTTAAGGGAACATAAAGAAGTATTTTGAATGGAAGTGGTCATTGGGAGTTCTCTGAAAATAGTTTTATAGGTCTAGAAAAATCCAGAGCTGATCTCAAGTTCATTTCAAGACTTCTGCTGATTAACATGTTTATTAACATGCAGACTTTGTGCTTATCCATCCAAGTTGGTTCTTTTTTAAGGAAATTTATGGAAGTGTCAGAACTTCAGCACTTGTGTGGATTCCCACATTCCAGTTGCTCAAAATGAGGCAGAAGCTTAAATGTTCAGCTGAGGCCACAACAAAGGGAAAGGCTGAAATTTGGAGAGGGGAGAAAACCTGAGCAACAATTGTGGATGCTGGGAAAAAATATTTCTTTAATGTACAAGTATTATTTGAAGTATATCCATGAAGTACAGATGGGAAGAGGATGTTTTTTTGGAAGGAATAATTCCTGAGCAAGCAATTAAAGTGGGATGTGAGAGTGGGAGAGACTCAGGGCTGCAGCTTTTAAGGATTTCACTGGGATTAATGTTCAACTTGAAGTTGGAAAACAAGTAGATTAGATTTTAGCAAAGCAAAGTTGGGAGACCAAGTGCAGGGTGAAATTCGACATGATAAAGCTGGGGAGAGAAAGGACACAGAGGAAATAGAAAGTGTTCAAAGATAAATTAATGTCTGCCTGAGGGTTATGTGTGCCACCTCCCAGTAATTGCACAGGGAATGTTCAAGTTGTTTTTGCTATTTTTTTTCCATAAAGCCACTGTGAAGGAACATCAAAATGTAAAAGTAATCAACAGTGGAAGAAAAGGCAGACACGAGTTATAAAGCACCAAATACAGAGCAGGGTTGGAACAATTGCATAATGAAGTTGAGAGCATAAAAAGCGATAAGAGAAGCAAAGGCACTGAATGAAAAGAAACTTTACAGGGAGGTAAAATCAAATTAGAGCAGCTTTCAGGTACAGTGTGGAAACAAGAGGCTGGAAAAGCAGCCCAGGTATCTGCCAGGGACGAGGCAAGGTGTTATCCAAGGAGGAGAAAGTGTTAAAAATCTAAAATATTGATTTATGATTTGGAAAATAATTAAAATTTTGGCCATCTCAGAGGAGATGGCATGGAAAGAGAAAGTGCCACTGAGTTTTTTGTGCTGCTGGTAATCAGAGTCCCCAGGAACCTTCCAGGCAGCACCGTGGTGGCTCCTGGGCAAATATCTGCACCCAACTGAGCAGCTGGCAGGAAAACACCACCTTTGCCAAGGGGTCCCAACCTCAGGGAGCTCAGGCAGCCACCACAGCCCTGCCAAAATCCAGGCTTCCCATGGAGAATCCCTTCCTCACCAAGTCCTAACACCAAACAACCTTCAGAAAAGTCACAGGAATTCTTGGTGGCTTTTGCAGAAAGCAGCTGGAATTGGGATGCCTTGACAATTCTCAACCCCAGCTGGAAGGGAGAGTTTGCATTTCTCTCCCAAGTCAAATTCCTCCCTGATGGAAGACTTTCCAATCCATGGACTAATGCTCATGACCTCCTGGGTCCCAGGGATGTGTCCCAGGGGACTCTGTGCATGGAATAACATGAACTACAGATTCTGGCCATCTTTGCCTCCTCGGGCCTTCCCAAGGCAAAGCTCTTCACTACCAGAGCCCAGGTGGAGCTTCCCAAGGACACAGCCAAGTTTGAACCAGCCCCAAATCAGCAAGGGACACTTGTGGTGGCACCCCACACCAAAGGGGACCTCAGTGGCACCCTGCCCACATTGGGGCTGGGGGTGTCTTACTGTGTTTTCTGTTGATAACAGCTCAGATTCCTTGGCTGAACAGGATTTTCAGCTGCAAGGACACGTTCTCCCTGAATTTCAGATGCTGTTTCAACCTCTCCTTCACATAATCCTTTCTCTTACAGTAAGACTTGACACTGGAATAGACTCACAAGAAACAGTGACCGAGTCCTGGGGACTAAAACACCAACATCAGATGCAGAAGCCAAGCAGGACCCAAATATTTCAGCCAGGCTCCCTCCACACATCGACCTTTGTGCCCACCTAAAACAAGTATTAGTGGGTTTATGCTCTTCTTGGGGAGTTAAAGCATCATCAGGAGGTGGGAAGCAGAAATAGGATGCAAGAGGTAGATTTCCATAGTGGTTTGGATTGGAAAGAACCTTAAAAATCATCTCATCCCACCCCCTTCCACAGGCAGGGACACCTTCCACTATCCCAGGTTGCTCCAAGCCACACTTGGACACTTCCAGGGTAGTTTAGTCATTGAGAACACTTGGGTTCACATGTCACATGCCAAAGGAATATATGGAAGCCTCAAATATTATTCAAACACTCACAAATTGCCTGAATATCCCCATCCCTCCCTCTCCTCAGGCATTATTTGCAGGGAATGATGCTGAGCTACTTCCAGCTGTTATTCCCAAGTGCAGTGTCTGCTCCACAGTTCTGCCAACAGGACATAGCAGGATACCAAACTCATCAGGATTTATCTTTATCAAGTTGTCTTTGCTGTCTTTTAAAAAAATTCAAGAAACACCTTTGTTTCAGTATCTTGGTTTTCCAAATATTTCAATGACTAAGAACCATGAGGCAATTGCAGATATTTTGAGCCATATGAGGATTTCTTTGAAGCTGTAAAAAAACAGCAGCTCCTTTACCACATGATTTTTTTTTAAATACATAAAAAATAAAAATAACTTAAAAATATTAAAAAAAAATAAATTATGCTGCCCAGTCCAAGAGCTCTGCATCTCCCTTTCTGCTGCCACTAGAGGGAGAAGCCTATTCCTGGGATCTCGTGGCTTCTGGGCTATTTTTTTTGGAATAGAATCAGAATTATTTCCTTTAGATGGGAACACGTTTGTCCCTGTGTGATAAGCACAAATAGAGAGGCTCTAAAAGTGAAGTGGCATAAACATTTCCTCCCCCCACCCTCAAATAAACTCCAATTACAATCCTCAAACCTTGTGAATTTAAACACTGCTGCAATTGTTCTTTGCTGGAAATACAAATCCTTCCACTGTGTTTACTCCCGTTGCATCCAGGGCAGAGGAGGCCAAACAGGAAGAAAGGAGAATACTGGGTTTCTATCAATATAGGAACAAAGGATGTTTTCTAGTGGCTTGAACTAATTCTGATTGAAAACCCATAAAATTCTCTATTAGTTCTAAGTAGAAATTCATTGTGGAGTGAGAAAATATCCTGAAGTAGCATTGAAAAAATAAAAATCCTACAATTCTGGACTTGCACCCCCACCCCCCTTTTTTTTGTCCTAATTCAACTTAAAGAATCACATTGATGAATAATTCTTATGTCACTGTATTCTAAACATCTGAACTAAAATTGATTCCTTTTGCTAAGTGTTTATAGCAGTGACAATGTCATTCCACTGGGATGGAAAATGTCATTGCAAAACATCCTCAAATGTGGGTGCAAACAATTTTACCAATGAAATCCACCCTCCTCAAGTGTGAAATGTCTCAGCCTTGCTGAGTAATCCCCAAAAATGTGCTTTCAAACACAGGCTGCTGGTGGCCAACAATGAGCAACCAGCCCTGGCTTCAGACATGGAACAGGACAGTCTTGGAGGAGAAAAAGGCCATTTTTACAGGCAACTTCATGCCACAGAACATGAGAGTTTTAGAGGGGGAAAAAAAGGCCATTTTCCCAGACAATGAGGCAGTTTTCCAGCTAAAGGCTTGACCACATCCTTCCTGGGATATTCCTTGTTCTCTCCAAAAAAGAGCAGCAACACCGATCCTTAAGGTCACCAAGAACAAATCATTGAAAATCTTAATTAAACTACAGGTGAAAATTCCACCAATATTTCCTAGAGAAAAATAGGCCTCAAACCATTCCTTCCTGTCCTTCAAAGGGCTTCAGGACTGGCTAAACCCACACAAATTGGAAAACATTTTCATGGTTCATCTGTCCCAACTTCCTACTGCAGTGGCCAAGGTTAGCAACTTATTCCCCCTAAATCCACTGTATTTTAACCTAAATACATATAATATCAAGCCTGTGGTTTTGACTGCAAGACCACCAGCCACCATCTGCTCTTTTGTGAGCCTGGACACAATTATCTTGGATATCATTCCTCAGCAACACACTCAGCCAAACTAAACTAGGAAAACGAGTTATTCCAATTGCTCTTCCAATTCTCTTGCAACTAATAATAAAATGAATAAGAGTGAGAGGAGCAAAACAAGGGAAGGCTCCCAGCTCAGTGCAAGGGCCAAGACTGAGGCCTGGAGAGAAGCACATCCTCCTTCATCAGCTGCACACCTGGGGAGCCAAAGCATCAAGTACAAGCAGCTTTTCTTTTCCTGGTGCTTCACTTGATGTTTTTTCAGACCAGCTGCAATCCCTCCCTCACTGAATGGGAGGTCACTTCAACACTGTTCCTGTGAAAGAGCCTGGAATCTAAAATTGGTGTGAAAAGTTCAAACTCCTGCCCCATCACATCTACAGTATTTTGTTGTCATTGCTGAGAGAGTGGCAGGGTTTGGGATTTAAAAACTGCAGCTATATTTGTTTGAGCCAAGTGATTTTCTTCTCCTGTGCTGATTTCAGAGCTTAAGACAGCATTCCAGATTTTCCACCCTTTGCTGTGCATGTGTCTATGTACATGCACACAGAGAGAGAAAATAGAAAACATTCCACAGTAAGTTTTCCCTTCTGAAAGGATTTTCAGCAGCCTTGCAGAGGAACAGCATATGCAATGTGTGTGTCACTCCAACATTTCCTTGCACTGCAAAGTTGGTGTCAAAATCTGTTCTGAAACAACTCCACAACGTGCACTTCATATAACCCTGAATCACAGGTTAGGCTCCGTTTTAAGTATGAAATATTAAGTGAGATCATAATATCTAAATCACTCCTGTGTCATTCCAGCACTAACCCAGGTTGGCAGAGCTCGATGATGTCACCATTTGTACCTTGCTGCAGTTGCCAGCAGAGCCCAGTTTGCATAAATTAGCTTTGATGGATGAAAAGTGTTCACATTTTTTATTTTTACCTTGGAGTGCACTCAGAATGATCAGCTCCTTTTTAGTGTTTTAAAAATGCACATGGGCCAGTTCAGTGGCAGGTAAAAATACACTGGAAACCAGAGGGACTGGGGGCAACAAACACTCCTGGCCATCAGCAACACCTTGATAGTGTCCAGAAAGGCCCATCTCCCATCTGCAGGTTGGAAGGACTATCCAAGCCAGCCCTGAATAACAGGGACAGCTGTAGGATGGATTTCACCATCTCTCCACATATTAAATCCCATCTCACTTTGCATCAACTCCCACTGAAATAAATAACTCCAGAACTACACAACATAAATAACAGCAGAACGGTTTGGGGAAAAAAAAAACCCATCTCTCCATCTTCTAAAAATAGCTTCCTTTTGGCTATGCTGCTCCTTTATGTCTTTCCTTGGAAAAGCAGGAATGAACAGAATACTGATTGGGACTCACTGGCAGAGGCTGCCTCAGGAGCATCATTGAGAAGCCTCCTGGTTTTTGGAAGGAAAAGGTGTTTTCCATCTCCTTTTTCTCAAGGTTGGAGCTGTGACTGCCCATTCCCTGCTCCTCTACATCCATTTGGCCCTCAAAGCTTTTCCTACCTCTGCTCGGTGCCTCTTGGGTTGGGAGGCTGGACAAGCCCCTGAATTCCCAACAGGACCTATGGAAGCTGCACCTAAAAGGTCTTGTGGGTCATCTCTTATCTCTGTCCCATCAGTTCTTACATTCACAAATGCTACACTTGCATCCTGACCAGGGTTAAGCAGAGGAACACCCATCCTTGCTCTCCATTTCCAAATCTTCATGGATCAAGCAAAGCCTTCCTCACATCAGCAAGTTTTGAGTCAGTCCTGGTCACACTGAGTTCATTTCCTCATGATTTGGATTGAAAGAGGCTTTAAATCTCACCCCATTCCACCCCCTGCCACGGGCAGAGACACCTTCTGCTATCCCAGGTTGTTTCAAGCCCCGTCCAAGTTGGCCTCGGACACTTCCAGGGTTGGAACAGCCACAGCTTCTCTGGGTAACCTGTGCCAGGGCCTCCCCACCCTCAAAAAAAGCTCTACTCCACTGCTCCAAGTGCTTTCCTTGGCCTGGCCCAAAGCAGAAGAGATTAAGTCATTTTTCATTTTCTATTTTGTAACATGTACCTATTTCAAAGGCATTTGGTGGGAGACATCACCCTGAAGCCACAGAGCCCTGTGGTGCTGTTGGGAATTCACCCAGAGGCTGTGAGGAGGTAGAAGCTTTACTTTTCCACCCAACCCCCTGAGCTCCTCTGGAGGAAGAGCTTCCAAAATGCCTTGTTGTCCCACACTGCCATGTGTCAGAATTCCCTGAAATGGAGGGACAACATCTGTGCTGGTGCTGCTTGAGCTGAAGGGAGCAACAGGAGTCAAACCCTGAGCTGAGCACACACTTACAGCCAAATAAACGGAGAAAAGGTCAAATCAAAGACTATCCCCACTGGAGGTTTATTCCAGGACCCCTTCTCCTGACACTACTGGGGAGCCACAACCCTTTCAGAAACAAGTTGTTCCTGCTATTGCTGGCTTTGGACTAAAAGCCCACTGCTGCTAACCTCTTACATAAAGGGAGCACACAAACAGCTGAATCCCTGACCCCACGTGGCCTTTTCCCTGGGATTTGTGCCTTTCCACAAAGAAGCCAACGTTTTACAGGCAGCCCTTGATGGAGCTTGGAATTGTGCAGAAACACACTTTGGATGCACATTTAACCCAGTTGTTTGTGGATGATGTTCCTCCTCTCTGCTGCCAAACACTGCAGGTCTTGAGGGTTTTTTTCTATTTTTATTTTATTTTTTTTAAAGCTCTTTGGTCCTACACAACTTTGAACCCCTGTACACACCTTCGCTGCCACTTATATTAGAATATAATGCAAGCCTGCACTCAGGGATGATATCCTTTGTTAGGATTTATCCTTTTTCAGCAGAGTCCACTAAATATGAGTCCCAAAATTATTAAACATTTCTTGGCTGTGATTTTTCTGTGAAGGCAGAGATATACATCAGGTTTATTTTATGAGGGGGAAATATTTAGCAAGAGCAGTTGACTCAGTCTGCATTTCTAGTAAACAAATCTCTTCACCCTCACTTGCAAATTGGTTTATTTGGGATTTTTGTAGGCTTTTGTCAATTAGCAACAAATAGAAAACATCTGTAAGGAAGTGCCACTTGCTTTTGAACAGAGAAAAACCTCAGGCATGAGGTGAAACAACACTTTTCCATCAGAGGCTGCACTGACTTATCCTGCCCAGCAAATCCCAGAGAATCCAGCAGTGCCCCCATCAGATCCATGAAAACCACTCCAGCACCACAGGAAAAGCAGGTGCTGGAGCAGGGCTGTTCAAGGACCACACACCCCCTGTTACCAACACACTGGATGTCTAAATCATCCCCAAATAATCCAGTCTTGCACCTCAGAGGATGAGAAAGTGCAAGTGATCCAAGAGCCCAAGTGGTGACTTTAAACCAGGGGAGGATAAACCAGGACAATACTGGAATTCAACAGCAACAAAACAGCATTGAGGCATCACAGCCAGCACAGAAATCACCATTGTACATTTGATTTCCAGCCAGTCCAGCCCTGAGCTGCTAAAATCTGCACTCCCCAGCTCTGCTAAATCCAACCTTTGCATTCCTGTTTTAATTCAAAGACATATTAATTGTTGTGAATGCACTGAGTATTACCTGGAATAACACTTGAAATGCAAATTAAGAGCTGTGTAAAATTATTGCAGCACAAGAGTACCGTGGTTTATTAGCAGCAGATTTGCAAGGTTAATTTTCAATTATGTATTTCTTATTAGTTTTCTGGCTGTCTTGCTATTATTAAATTTAAAGAGGAAGATACTTGCAATGTGTCCAGCTTCTGTGGTGTTATTACTGACAATTATTCCTATTTTCCAATTTGTGTTACTCTCATGTCTTGCAAAATTTGTAATTAATGAGCAAATAATTATAGCAGCACTTACTAGAGCTGCTTTAGTTAAAGCTGTGTCAGCTTTTGTATTAGGATCCCCATTTTTCAAGGGTTTATAACTCAAGCATAAAAATTCACTCTGGGCAGAGCCTTGTCATAAGAGCTGTCTGCTGAGCATGATTTTTTCTTTTTAAATGTTTCTAAGCAGCATTATTTTGTTCCTTTTTTCAAAAAGTTATGAGCATTTTAAAATATCTTAAACTTGCAAGGGCATTAAGTTTACAGCACTCCATTTTTCTATGCTCCAACATCTCTGGAATAAAGACATTTTATTTTAAGGTGAAACCATTCACCTTTACAAATATAAACCAAGGTGCCTCAGCATCTCTAAAGAGCAGAAGCAGGTTTTTAATGCCTGGTGGTCATTAGCTTTACAAAATAGACACAGAAGAGAGCTTGACATTCAGGGATGTTTGTGCTGCTCCCAACCAGTTAAGCATTCATGCACAGCCTCAATTAAGGACATGAGTGGTCCTTAGGAGTCAACAGGCCAGGCCAGGCTCTCTGGGATGCACAAACATCCTCTGCCTGGATTCAGCACAACAAAGACTTGCTTTTGACACAAGTTTTAGGCTCTCCCTATTCACTGCGAGCTGCTGTCCACACTCGTGGGAAAACAGGGATCAGTTGTCCAGGATGCTGAGGGATCCACAGGGAGCCCAGCAGCAAACAGGGTCCTGTGTGGGACCAGCATAAAATTTAACATCAAACTGGTGCTTCTTTTTTTGGCTGCAAGAGGAAACCCAAAGGGGAAGAGCAGCAGATCCCAAATCACCGGGTTTGCTGGGGCCACAAAATGACATTGGAGTGGCAGCTCTGGAACAAATATCCTGCAAAATTTGGGCTCTATGGGATTGCTCATCACAGCTTCTTCCTCAAAACATCCTCCATGGTGGAAAACACTGGGCACATCCCATCATCCTGCAGCCCTTCTCCTGCCAAGGGCCTTGGAGCAGCCCCCCAGCCACTCTTAGCATCATTAAGGTTGGAAGAGACCTCCAAAATAAGTCACTCTTAGAGGTGTTTGACCTTAAGATTGAGCTTAATTAAACCAAGACCACTGTAATTCAACAAAGATGGAAGAGCAATAAGTCAGCAGTGCTGGGCTTATCAGCTTTGGCTCATTTTGACTTTGAGGGGACTAAAACACTTCCAGCAGCAAACAGACAGCAAAAACTCCCACCACAACCCCAGTTTGACTGGGAAATACAAATGAGACAAAAGCAGAAATGATGAGGCCTACCGGCACCAGCCACGGGAAGCAGAGATTGTCCTTGCCAAAATCCAGACAACTTGGGCTTCAAACCTCCTCCCAAAGAAAGGAAAACCTTCCCTCACTGCACCTTTTATTCACCTGCCTTTAACCACCATCAGCTGAGGTTTTCCACACCCTCATTAGGTATAATTATCTTCTCCTGTTGCTAATTGCTAATGAGGAGCACCTGTTTTTAATCTATTATTCAATCCTTTTCCCACCTTGACTCAGGGGACACTGATGTCCCTTATCCCTGGTGCCACCCTTATGGTCAAAGCCAAATTTTCTAAGCCCAGACACGATCAGCAAACCCAGCAACGATCTGCAAACCTCACTTTTGTGTCACAGAAATGCTGATATCTTTATTTTTGCACATATGCAGGGCCTGGCCCAACTATGGCTGATGTTGCATAAACAATATAATAAATGCAATAAATAAAATAAATATAATAAACCCCTGCCATCTACACCAACTGTTCCTCCTCATTTTAGGGGCCTGTTAATCTTTTGGGTTAATATTTTCTCTCACATGAGTTTCTCCAGTTAAGATTAGTTTGCAAAATGTAGACAGAGGAATCTATCTGTGCTGATATTCCCTGGTTTCTGATGGCTTCCCATTTTGGCTGTAACCATGGTGCTGCTGGATTTATCATGGCTGCATGGCACAATGTGTATCTCATTATTCTTTCCTGGCAGCTTTGTACAGCTTTTATTTAGCTGTAAAAATAATTTACATTTCTTGAGCATCTGAATTAAAGATAAAATAAAACTACGACATTGAGAGCTGGAGATCTGATGCAAATTTATTTAAAAATATAAATCGCATTGAGAATGCAAAATTACACAAATGTCTCCTACAAATCGCTCGTATCATAAAGAAATTATTTCTTTTTTTAAGGATAATGCCTTCACATATTAGCTGTATATTTGTGTTGTGAATGGAAACTCAGCTGAAAATCCAAAGGGAAATTTGGGCACCCTGTGCTGCCAGTGAGATCAGTGACAGGACATGGAATGTTTTCAGTTCTACACCACTGGCTTGAAATTGCTCCACGTCTCCAGCCCGTGTCACTCTCCATCAGCTGATCCTGGCCTGGGATGAAATTCCAGCTCCACTTGGGTGGTTTTCCTGCTCCACTGTGCCAAGGGATGTGCAGGAAGCACAGTGACATCACAAGTCCATCTCACAGTGCTCCTGAATCCACGTTAAACCCCCTCCTAACACCCAGGCCAGAAGTTCTGTGCTTCAAATATTCCAGAATAACATTCCTGGGAAAGCCCAGCTACTTGTATCTAATTCTAGTAACTCCCAAGCGTCATAAATCCAGATGTTTTCACTGTCACTTGGGATTTCAGGATGGTGTAAACTGTATTTTTGAGTGGGATACGAGTGATGGGGGTTTTCTGACTATAAAGCTCCTCTGAGCAAATAATGTAACAGTAGTTCTTTGGATTTCAAAACAATCATAAATCTTGAATATAAATACGGCTCCATCAATTTTTTTACCAATTTTTACAGGTTTTTTATGCTCTAATCTCAGGTGTTTCCTTTTAGCCCCTTCTGGGGCTTGGTTATTTTAATATTTGGTTAATAAACATATTTTAATGTTATCTCCTCTAACACAAGATCTCTGCTCGGGGAAAAAAAGTCAGTGATTGTTCTCTTGACTTTCCACTAAAATAATCCATATGAGGTCTCAGTTTTGATGATCATTTTTGGTAGAACAGCCCTTTTATTTGATGGAAGTGGCATCCAGACCATCTCAGAAATCTCCATGCTGCCCATCCTGTTGCCTCATGGAATTCTCCACTGAGTGATCCTATTCCCACTGCACTCGATCCCCTCAAGAAGGAGGAGAATTGTTTCCTAAGGGGGAAAAAAAAGGCACAAAAATATTAATTGCCAATTCCCTGCTCTTCCTTTTCTTCCGCTTCCACATTGAGGTTAAATACAACTCTGGAATCAAAAGTAACCCAGAAAACGACTTTATTGAGAGCAGTTCCATGGGATGTTTGTTACCCTGAACCTCTGTAACTCACACCATAAATTCACAGAATGGTGAAGTTTGGAAAAGACCTCCAAGATCATCGAGGCAACCTTTGACCAAATATCACCATGTCCAGCACCCACATTTCTGAGCCTCTGCTCATTATTTCACCCATAAAGGCATCCAGCTGCATTTTCCTGTCATTTTTCTTTAATTCCACCTTCTGAGAAGCTGCAGAGGGAAGAAACTCCAGGATTTCAATTGAAAAATCCATAAAATGATCTTCTGGAATTTACTGAGTTAGAAATGTTCTGCTGGGGTTTTTAACCATCCCACAAAAATTCCTTAAAAGACTCATAACTTCGAGTTCAGTGTCATGAACAACCAATAACACAATGGAGGTGGATATTCTGTTGGGTGGTCACCGAGGACTTGTTTCTAATTTCATACATTTAATTTATCAGAAGGATAATACCTTTTCTAGCCAATTCTTGCCTCATCAACATGCTCAGAAGTTGCCACAGTGTTGCGGGCAGAAAAAAGTTATATTCCCCAAAATCACATTAATCTGGATATTTGGAGAGCAGAAAGACCTGCAAAGAGGAGGAGAGGGATGGCCCTGGATGCTGGGAATGGACCAAACACATCCATCAGAACAATGGAAAACAGATAAAGAAATTAATAAGAAAAAGAAGGAAAGGAAGGTGTACAAATGAGAAAAGTCATATTTAAGAAGAGCCAAGTTAACAGGAGCCTCAACAAATGTGGTTTAACAAATGTAGGATAGTTTTACATCTCAGGAGGGAATTGTGCAACCTCAGACAAGGAGCAGTTTAAGTGCTCCAGTCCCATCACAGACAATTAGATTTAAGCCCCTGTTTAAGGCTGAGCTGGGATGGTTTGCAAGATCCCTATAAAAGCACAACCTTCCATCCTCCCAAACCATATGGGTCTAACTTCCCATATGGAGTGACAAAATAAAAATATAGCCCAAAAATAGCTCTCAAAAACTGCACTGGCTGAAGGCTGTTTCCTGTGGCACGGTTTGATTAGCCTTGTGTTTTATTTCTTCGGCAGCAATTGCAATTTATCTCTGATTTGGAGCATGAAAAGCTGCTTTTATAGTTGTAAGCAGAAGAGAAAAAGGCATCCGGGAAGCAAATATAGAGAGCTCTTCTGGCTTTATAGTAGCTGCAGGAACAAGTAAGATGATTTTAGAGCAGCAGCAAACAAAGTGATGCCGGGAGATGATCTATCTTTGCAATCTGTATTTAAGTTCCCTGTCAGCCCCTGCGCGAGTGCAGAGCGTTTCATATTCTGTGCAGCTCCAAAGCAACCTAGAGGAGCCAAAAATTGTCAGAGCAGAAATCCCCTGTGCAGAGGGATCTCTGCCAGCACGGCTCCCACCCCGCCCGGCGCGGCGGCCGCGGCTCCCTGACAGCTCCTTCTGGCCACCAAAGAGGGGCTGGAGGAGCCGCTCCCGCGGTGCCGCGGCGTTGATGGATGCTATGGAACACAAACATTCCCATTTGGGCTCTGCTGGAAGGGGCCTTCTTCAAAATCGGGATTTTTTGTGTAGGGAAAAAAGTACTAGCCGTGCCTCCAATCCTGCGTTGGGTGTTGGGTTCCTCAGGACAAGAAGGACTTGGAGAGTGTCCAGGGAAGGGGATGGAGCTGGGAAGGGGCAGGAGCACCAGGAGAGGTTGAGGGAGCTGGGGGGGCTCAGCCTGGAGAAAAGGAGGCTCAGGGGGCACCTGGAATTCTCTGCAATCCCTGCCAGGAGGGGGGAGCCGGGAGGGGTCAGGAACAAGGGACAGGAGGAGAGAAAACGGCCTCAGGTTGCCCCAGTGGAGGTTCAGGATGGATATTATGGAAATTTCCTCACAGAAAGGGTTGCCCAGCCCTGGCACAGCTGCCCAGGGCAGGGGTGGAGTCCCCATCCCTGAAGGGATTTAAAAGGTGTGTGATGTGGTACCTGGGGACACGGCTCGGGGTGAACACGGGGTTGGTGCTGGTTGACGGTTGGACTGAATGATCTTAAAGGGTTTTTCCAACCTTGATGATTCTAAATCTTAAATTCCTTCCCATTTCAGCTGGGACAAGGAACAAACCATCAGCCAAACACCTGGAGATCTGCTGGTGGCATCCAAGCCCTGCAACCTCTGGTTTTGAAGGAGGAGGAGAAGAAGGGAAGATCCATCTTGGTGGGAGCCTCCTGCCATCAAGGAATTTGTGTGTCAATGTCACAGCTGGATTTCCCTGGAATTACCTTCCCCCTCTGTTGGCATTGGAAACCAGCTGGGGAATGGCACCATGGCATGAACACACCAACATTCCTCAGCAGCAGCTGGACCTGGACTGGACCCGTGGAGGTTTTGTGTGTTTGGTTTGAGGCTCACACGAGGCAGCTCCACGAGGATCCTTCCCTTGGGATCTGCTCCAAAGCTCCTGCCACTCCAGAAGTTACCATGGATGCCTGGGCTTTGCTGCTCCCTGCTTTACGTTTCTGCCTTAAGCTGGAGACCAGGATTTAACACTCCTGCTCCAGTGGCAACATGAACATTCATTTTTCTGGACTTACAGCTCTGTCCAAACCTTTCCCACCTGTGTCACCTCTGAGAACTCCAGGTGGGGTAACTGCTCCAGTTAGAGACAAATATTTCTTATTATTTGTGTCTTTTGCCAAAATAAGAAATAGATAGACAGCAGATAGACAAAAAAATATTCACAGTCAGCTTTTCAGGATGATGGAGAAAGTCATGTCTTGTTTTTCCAGCATTTCAGTTTTCCCACATCCATGAGTTTGCCTGGCTTTATGGAAATAAATGTGAACTTCCTGCAGACTCTGACACTAACACACACTCTGGGACAGTTCCTGTCCTGTTTGTGCATTGATATTTGTTGCTGTGGATGCAAAAGTGAAATAGAAGTGAGAAAAAATGGAGTTTTTTCAAGAAAACTGTGGGTCTCTGCTCAGCACTGGAGTGATGGGGAAGAGCAAATCCTGGCTGTGGTTCAGCCCAGAAGGAATGAACAACCAGCAAAGGGCCAATCCCTCCACTGGGCAGGAATCTGGAGTGAGAAAAACCAGCCAGACCAAGGTCCAGGGCCCCACTCTGGACACTGGTTGGGCTCTGGGCACACATCTGCACACCCCAACCCAACATCTGCCATGGGTTGGAATAAAGTTCCTCTATCTGATGATTTCCTCTCTTCCACCAGTTTTTAAAGCTCTAGAAATGACTTTTTCAAAGCTCTACATTTCCCCTTAAAAGAGATTTTTATAATATCTAAGAAACATTAAAATCCAAAGAGGGAAAACAAAAGAGATCTAGAGTGGGAAGATGCTGAGCTGCAAAAGCTTTGGAAGAGAAAGGATTAGAAACAAGCTTTTCTCTAAAGAATTTATACAAAATAGAAAAAAAACAAAACCAGTTTGGAAACAATTATTTACAAAGTTCAAAGTATTCTGTACCCTTTGCTTTGGTAAGATAAGGGGCAGCAAACAACATCCACAGTCACGAGGAGTTGGGCCAACTACTTCTGTCAGCAAAACTAATTTTACAGAACACATTTCTGCTTGGAAGAACACTTTTCTTGCATCCAATTCCTTTTTACATTGCTAATAAGTCTCTTAGCAGTAGATTAGAAGAGCCTCTCCAGGCAGGAGCAGGCCCTGAGCACAGCCAGAGGTCCCTGCTCCGGAAAAAACAGGATTGAAGCCGAGGGGAATTTTGCCTGAGGAGGTTCCCTGCAGGTGTTTGGTGCCGGGTGTGTAACCTGTGTTGTCACAGAAACTGTTGATGATTATGATTATTACACTTACAGCCTTCAGGGACACCATCTAGGACTGTTCTGACCCTTTTCTTTCACCTGACAATAGAAATGAAAAGGTGTTTTTAGGGCTCCGTTCCCAAAAAGTGGAGCAGAACCCACCTGCCTGAAAATCTGTGGAAGGCTCAGAAACCTTAAAAATCGGTCCAAAAATGCTCCAAACCCACCTGAAACACCCCAAACCTGCCCCCTGCTGAGCCAGGTAAACCCTTTAAGGCAGTGGAAGTGCAGAAGGGTTTATTTCAGTAACCAAAGGACAGATGAGGGACAAAGATGCTCAAGGCCAGCCCTCTCTGGGTGGCACTGAGGGGTCCCACTTCCCCCAGCTCCAGATGTGGCACATTTCCCCCAGAGATGCTGAAAAGCCCCTGGCTGTGCTCTCTGGAGCTGAACAGCAGGAGCTGCACCGAGGCAGGAAGATGAGCAGTGGATACAGAGAATTAAACGTTTTGACACATCACCAGAACAAGCTGAAAGAAACTTTAGTCTCTTTGTGGATAAATACAATTTTATCAACTGTGCTGAAGGCCCTGGGCACCTCAGCTGCACCTGGAAAATAAATGCAGTGTCATTTATCCAGAGAAATGCTCACTTATGCAAAGGAAATGATGAGATGACAAAGAAGAGGATCAGCTTCCAGCTTTGGATATTCTGGAATCTCACTGAGGAACAGGGATTGGAGATGGCCATGGCCATCCCAGACATTGTAAGAAAATATCTGACATCTAAATCCTGCACACAAAAAGTGGGCTAAATTCATTAAATCAAGTTATTCCATTTCATTTCCTCGCTTTCCTCGATTTTTTTTTGTTCCAAAGGCTTTGTGACAATTGATGTCAAAGAGTTAAGTAAATATTTTCTTGTGCTGTGTGGAAGATGATGTCAGGCAGTGATGGGAGTGAAATACTGACTTAGTACAACTGTTTGTACCTCTGCTAGGATTGACTCATTTGGAGAGATTATAGAAAATGCATTCTGTGATTATATACTCCCCTAGAGGCCCCGTGGAGGTGAGATTATGCATTTCACCCTGTTATTTTAGCAGGAAAAAAATGGACTAAGTAAATAAAAAACCTGCAGGATGTGACTTCATCGTGCACTGTTGCCACCTGCTTTTATGATTTAAAGGATGTTACTAAGAATATCAGAGTTGCTAATGTAAATGATGAAGAAATCACAGGTCAATCATATAATAATAAATATTAGCATAGGTTTCCCAAGGCCAGAAGTGGCTGAAATGGTAATTGGAATTATGATTTTACCCTTGAATTATGTGATCCTGAAAATACTTCGGTCGCTGCTGCTTTCCTGGAACTGCTCCATTAAAGCCAAGCAGAGACACTCTCCAGTCTTCCTTCATCCAAGAAATTGTGTCAGCTTTTCATAAGGATGCTTAATTTCCATGTAGGTACCCAACTCACCCTGTACATTGAGTTGTTGTGTTGGAGGATGTGTTGGGGTGCAGGGATGTGGTTCCTCAGGGGCTGCTCTGAGGATGCAGCATCCCATCCATCTGTGTGGGATATCCCAGGGTAAGACAGAAAAAGAGGCAAATTCCTCCTAACTGCACAGCAGGCACAAAGGAAGCATCTAATCCCTCCTCAATCACAAGCCACTTCCCTATGGAAAACCAGAATAAAGTGCTCACAAAGTGCAGTCATGCAATGGGCAATATATTCAATTTGATGAAAGACTGGCCCAAACAATATGGTTTTAATTGACAAAATACCTGAAGCTCAGGGCACTATTTGCAACACCTCTGAATTACACCAGACCCCCCAAAAGAATTGGAATAATTCATTTAGGAGTTATCTGGCAACACCCTTTGCAGGAAAAAATCAGCCCAGCAGCCAGGCTGGTGCTGAGGGGAAATTCCACAGGGTGAGGGGGTGGCAGTGGCTTTAAATCCATTCTTCACCTGCCTCCCCACCTCCTCCAACCCTCCCTGCACTGAAGGCTGTGTGAATTTATCCCAGAGGGGTCTGAAAGTCAGAAGCTGCTGCATGAAAATATTTTCAGTGCCAGGAGTTGCTTGGTGCTGACTGTGTTACCTGGGGATTCCTGCACACGCTTGGGAAATGCTGCCAAATCAGATTTTTACAGGGAAAAAAAACCCCAAAGTCTAATCCTGTAATGCTGTCTGAATATTGCTGGGCTGTTTTCCTTTAATGCTTGTAACTCCTTGCTGGTGGGCAGCTCACAAAATTCATGTTTGAGCTGGTGTCTAATGAAACACTCCGTGCAAAGAAATCCGGATCCTCCGCGAGGGTTTCAACACCATTACACAAAAGTCTAAAATTAGGTCATAAATTATATAATCCTGCAAGGAAACAACGAATTTAATGACTATGCCAAACCAGAGATAAAAGCTGAGGAAGGAAATAGCATCTTGCTCATTAAATATTAAGGAGCAGATCCTTCAAACATTTTTCCAGTGATGAACTCGGTGGGAGTTTGGCATCTGTATTTGTGTGTCTTCTATAGAATGTGCTTATACATCATATACAAGTGCTGAGAGTGATTTATGGAGCACACACACATAGTAAGTATATTTATAATGCATAAATACACTCCATCAAGAGCAGAGAAGGTGATTAGTGAGAGTTTCCTAAGAGGTTTAATCAGATATTTTGATGGCTTCTTTCCAATGTTCCTCCAAAAGCATTTTTCATCACAGGGCACTGGGAAGAGCAGGTAAAGGCATCTCCTTTTCCCACTTCCAGCAGCAGCAGATATCACAGAGCAGCTCTGCATCCTCAGGGGGGTTGAAGAACCCTGGAAAAGAAGAAAGATCACCAAGATACAACAATGGATTTGCAAATTCCCTGCAACCTTTGAGTCCCTCCCCTAACGCTGCTGTGCCCCAGCCTTTCTTCAAACCTTACATGAGACAGGTCTGGTTTGATCTGTTTGAAACAACACAGGGCCAGGTCTGGTGAATATTCCCTTAAAAGTTTGAAGTGGTTCCCGTGGGATTGGTGGCCGTGCTGATGTCCTGAGTATGTTAATGAGAGGGAATGGGAATCTCTGATGGAAAAAGGCAGATAGTGCTCCCGTCCTTGCTGTTGTCAAAGCCTCTCTGATAACCATGTCCTTTTCTTCAAAGATTGGAGTCATTTGTGGATTGACTACAAAATCCTCGTGCTGAAGCCTGGGAAAACTGCTGTTGATGCCCTTGGCAAATTCTTAGCCTAAAAAAGCATGAAAAAGAGGACCAAGTAATTTCAATTCCATAAAATACATTAAATGCAGCACACAGGTATGTAAATGGGAAACTCCATAACTGTAATTTGCCCATTTAGAGCCTGATCTAAAGGCTATAAAAGTTAATTTGAAATCTTTTCATTGATTTTAATGGCCTTTAGATCAGGCCCATGTTATTCACTGCATATCATGTTTGTTTCAGTGCAATAGTGTATTTATGTAAAATGTGAATTATGTGGATTATAACACACACAGATACACTGCTTATTGTGCAAAGGCAAAGCTTGTGACACATAAAATATAAAAAATCCAAATACAGGCCAAGATAACGATTAGACTTTTTAAAAGTGAGATAAAAAAAGAGGAGGCCTTCTTTTCATTATATACTAATACAACCTAAATGTATTTTAAGCATCATGAAATCCAAATGGAATTTCTCACAATTCCTCATTTCTGACTGCCACAAAAAAAATTACATGTAAATCTGGAAGAAAGAGCATTTTTTTTTTCTAATTTGAGGAGAAGAAAAAAAGGTTTCAACCCAAGCTCAGCAAGGGATAACAGCATTACAATCACTGCACAGAGAATTTAGCCACTCATAATTCTAAATCCTCCTCAAACACTTTATTGCTATAAGGTGGCTCATAGCAGCCTCTACACAACAGGACTCCCATAGCATTAACCATGAGAGATAGGCTTCCAGAAAGAAACTATAGCAAAGTAATTGTAAATCTCTAATGATGCATAAAAGCAAGCTGAATTGGTCCTGAATTCTCAGCATAAAAGAAATGAACCATCAGAAGAACCAATTCTGGTGGCAGTATAACACAGCCCAGTGTGGGAACTGTTTATGGGGTTTGCTGCAGTGGAAATATTCCTCCTAATATGCAAGTGATAGGAATTCATTAAAAATGCCCCAATGCTGCAAGTTCTTGTGATGCCACGTGTGACACTAAAAACAAATCGTTAGGCAAAAAGAAAACCTCATCTGGACCCAGACAGCTCAGTGACTCAGTCACAGCCACTTTTCTGGACCATGAACTCAGTGGGTTCTGCAGGGTTTTAAACCCACCTTGTAAGGTTTCCAGGGCTGGAGCACCGTGGTGGGTTTGGCTGCTCCAGGCTGGGCTTTGTTGGGACTGTGCCACCCCCAGGGCTGTGTGGGCAGAGCACATTGAAGCCACATCCCCTCCCCTGCTGTGCCCAAGGGGACACCTGGGATGGGACCCCCAGGATGGGACCTCCAGGATGGGACCCCCAGGATGGGACCCCCAGGTTGGGATCCCCAGGATGGGACCCCAGGTTGGGACCCCCAGGATGGGACGCCCAGGATGGGACCCCCAGATTGGGACCCCCAGGATGGGATCCCCAGGTTGGGACCCCCAGGGATGGGACCCCAGGAATGGGACCCCCAGGACGGGACCCCCAGGATGGGACCCCCAGGGATGGGACCCCCAGG
>WEIV01007689.1:351446-420010 GCA_013390005.1 Calyptomena viridis | reverse complement strand
ATGGGGCCCCCCGGGGTGGGGCCCCCAGGGATGGGACCCCAGGGATGGGACCCCCAGGACAGGACTCCCAGGATGGGACCCCCAGGTTGGGACCCCCAGGGATGGGACCCCCAGGGATGGCCTTTGAGGGGACTTGGCCATAGACAGTCAGGGCTGTCCTTCTTGGTGTGACAACACAAACCCAGAACTTCCCATTTCCTTTGCAAGTTTAGTCAAGTCCTGCAGGACAAGCACCCAATACAATATTTAAATCCACAATTCATACCGTGTGTTTAATTAATAACACAATCAAAAAACTCTTTCAACAAACCCAGCTCATTCCAGAGCCCTCAGTGCACAAACCTGGACCGTCACCCGTGATCCCCCACTTCCCAGAGGCCGCTTGCTCCAGAAGCAGATCAGAAGGATAAAGTGAGAGGGCAGAAATCCTTTACTCATGCACAAACCCACATTTCAGCCTCACCCAGGAGCTCCAGCGTGGCCATAAACCCGATTTTCCCGAGGTGAGAATCCCGTCGTTCTCCGCGTCTCGTGGATGCCCGTTTTTTTCCCGACGCTGCCAAGAGGTGTTACAGGGGATGATGCTTTTCCAGCACCAGGGCATCTGTCCACTGAGAAGTGGATTGACAAGGCTCAAACGTTGGGTTTGTTGGCTTTTTCATTTCACAAGTCTTTGGAGCCAGACATCTGAGACTCGGCTGCGTCACCGCCGTGTCAACGCCGGCCAGGCACAGATTTGAAATCTGCATACGTGGACAAAAAGAGGGAGTATTTGAAATTAATTAACATTTCTAGGCACTACCTAGAGAAATATTTACCCATAATAAGCATGCATCAAGGAATGGCACATTTACAGCACGGTTTTTAGTGAAGCCTCACTTTTCAAGATTTGTGTGTAGGACTCTAAGGCTTAGCAATGACTTTTCAATTTATAAAAGCATCTCAAAGAATTGTCTTATTTAAAAAAAAAATCACTGATTTAAAATCAAACTAAAATGAAAGGAAATGCAGGTGACCCACTGAGGCTTTCTGTGCTTTCGGTTTAACTATCTGTGCCATAAAGTTACAAAACATCCCATAATTATGTGTAGGTGTTACTGCCTTATTTTTAATCTCCATGGAAATTATGGGAAGAAAAGGTCAACAATTTTGCAAGGGATTAAAATAAAAAAAAATATAAATAGAATAAAAAGTGCATTGGTGTCCCTCTATTTTGACTGTGGGTAATGAAATAGGTGAAAAAATGAAGTTTTTCTCTTAAATTTCCTCCTTGTATATATATTTAACAATAAAGAATGGGGAAACTGAGGAAAGAGGGGTGAAGCATTGCAGGAGTAAAAGAAAAGTGAACTAATTCTTGCTGCTACAAACTTCCTTCATGTTGACAAGGTGCTGCCACTGTGATCATCTCTTTTATTCACCTGTGATTTAGGGTTCATTTATTAGGGCAATTTATTTAGGGCAATTTATGCTCATTTTGGGATAGAAGTCCAACCTACTCAACCCATTGCCTCGAGGATCTCACAGATCTCCAAGATGCTCCATCTGACACCTCTATATTCCAAGGTACCTCCATTTTTCCCAATCAAGTCTGAACAACTCTAATTAAATATAAACAAGCAGCTAAAGTGAGATGAATGGTTTAAAGGTGCTTTGTGCTTCCCTACATTGATTAGTAGACAAAGAATTCACCCCTCCACCAATTAGCTGACAAACCCTGCTGCAATTATTCCTTGCACACCATGATCCAGAAGCACAGACTGGGCTCCAGCTCCCTCTAAATATATTTTGTGCTGGTTGGCTGCACCCACCAGGTATTTGCATTCCACAAATCTTTGTATTCCAAGTTTCTCCACATGGTTTTCATTGGAAACTAAAGCAGCAGTGGTCACTCTTGCATGGAATGCCTTATTTGTGGGTCAGGTTCACTGCCCAAAGAACTTCTCTGTGGGTTTTATTTTAACTTTTGTTTTCCCTGATGGTGTCACTCTGCTCTGTAAGAGCATCAAATAGGATTTTCTTTACATATGAATGACATTTTGTTAAAACTCTTCCTTTGCCACCTCAAAATAAACCCCAAAGTTGCTCCAGAAGATGCCTGACCACTCATAAAGCAGAGCACTACAAGAAGAAGGTACTTCAGAGACTGCATTAAATATTGCCTGTCCACCCTGGTCACCCTGGCCCAGTCAGGGACATCCAGAGATGGGCTCCAACTTTTGCAGAACACACTGATTGAGCTTATTTTTAAGGAGTTTACTCTTAGAATAATGCAGTTATTAGGGTAGCTGGGAAGAGATGCATCTTCATCTCATTCATTGATTACTTTACAGTTCAAGTTTTGCAAGGGACACCCAGCCCTTGAGATGGATATCCCTGTGCTGGAAAACCAGAAATCAATAAATCTATTCAGAAAAACATAATTTCATTTTGCTTCTTAACCAGGAATTGAGATACACACATTTCTCCCTCCCTGCTCTTCCCTGACTTAAATATATCCTGTGTTATATAAGTAATTGTTTTGAAGCCACTCTAGGACACAGTCAGAGACATGACTCCAATAACACATTATCAGTAAAACAAAGCAAAACAGTTTCATGTCCCTGCTGGGTTTGTATATACACTCTTAAATGAGCAGATTGTCTCATTATTCAGCCTGATCTGGTCATTGGATGCTGTGTCACAGCTGTCACAACAGGTGCCCAAGTGTCCTCCCCCTCCGTGGCACCGCGTTTTCTCTCCAGAGTTTCTTGTCAAATTCCTCTGGTGGCTTTGCTGTTCCCTGTCCTGCTCTTCCCAAGCTCAACTTGACAATTCCTTCTGCCATCCCAGGCCTGGCTGACTCTGGATGGGACAAACCTTCGTCTCAGGCATCAGTTTTTCTCTTCCAGTTGATGTTCCTTGTCCCATCACATGACACCAGTTTGGCCATCAACTTTGGCCGTGGTTTTCTTGCCTGGAGCCTCCAGTGGCCACTTCTCCTGAATGAAGTGCCCAACACTGTGTTGCAGGAGATAATCTGGAATATTCAGGACTAGAGGCTCCACTAGACCAGATCATCTCCCCCCAGGCCCAGGGACAGCAGGAGTCTCCAGTGACTTGGGAATTTCCATGGGCTCTTATCCAATATTATATATATTTAACAAGAAAATAACTTTTATGCCCCACTTTAGTTTTTCTTCATCATCCTTCAAAGGTGGTTTGGGGTTCCCAAAATTGAGTGCAGAAGTCTCCTCTCCTGTTCCTCTCACTGCAGATTTATAAACCACATTTTCCCCCTGAGCTCAGCACTCACTGGGGCTCTTTTACTGCTGAAAATCCTGCCAGTTCTTCAATTATCAGCACTGTGCCCCTGTGCACTAACAAAGTTTATCTGATACAGCAGCATATCAAACATTTTTAGGCCTGTAACAAATGTTTCCTTAGCTGGAAGCGAATCTCCTCTGATATTAAAGTACCTCCAAATAAAGAGACAATTTTAGATGATTTTTTTTCTATTGTCTTCAAGGAATGTGTTATAGGCTGAGGGCAAAACACACACAATTTAATCTCTTTTATGTTTTGCAGACACCAGAATTTAGGGCCTGATTTCCAAAGTTCTATAATCCATCAGTCCCACTGAATTCCAATGGCTGGTGAGGGAGAAATCAGACAGAAAACCAGTAATGTAACCTATATCCACCCCCTGAAGCACTGAAAAGATTGGGCCAACAAATGCCAAAGATTTCTATAATTTTCCTTCGAGAAAATTACAAAGGAGCAAGGGAAACATCCAGCTTTTGATTCACAGAGCAAATAGATTCGGTACACCACTAATACCATTTATTTTCTCCCTAAAACCCCATAGTTAGGAGTTAAAACATGAATTTCTATCACGAGTTTCATGCATTTGGGATTGAAATCTTTATTCCCCCAACTCATCCTTCCCTGTCCTGCAGCACAGTCCAACATCCCCACAGAAACCACAACTCCCTGCACTTGAGAACAAAGAATTACAAAAATCTTCAACGATTGCCACCATAAATGCAATTTATTAACTGCAGACCAAAAGCAGAGGTTTTGTTCGTGTGTTCATCCAGATTTCTGCTGGTCACCTACACTGTGAATTCATCCTCTTTGAGCATTTTAATTACCATGTGGAGAAAATGGAGTGAAATTCTTGTTCCCTTTAAACTGAGTAAAGAATTCATTCCTCTCTTATTCTCCCCCTTTTCCCAGATTACTTTAAAAGGAAAGTAATTACGGATGGTGTGTGTTGCTTGATCCTTCCCAGGTTGGGAAGTGTCCCAGGCTGGCATTTGATCTCTTACTAAACCCAAATGGGAGCAGCTCATCTGCTCTGCTGTGGTGAAAATACCCCAGAATTTGGGTACAAACTGATCTTAAAGAAAACATAAATCTACAAGAGATGCAAAGAAATTGAGGGAGGTGAACAATGATTTGGGGGGAACAAACCAGAAGAGCAAGTCAGTGTGCCCAAAACCAGCAGTCAAGGAAAGGAGTTTGGCCACAGCTTTTTTTGTCTTTATTGAATTTTTTTTCTTTGCCTTGTTCTAATTGCTTCAATTTATGCCTTTATTTAATCTACTTTCTCAAAAAATCATTGACCAGGTGAAAAGAAACCTCAATTCCTGCAAGCATTGCTGAAGGTAATGGGACACAATCCCTCCCACGCTTCAAAAAGCAGGAGTTTCCAACCCCCTCTCAGCTTCAGCATTTCCATAGTTATAAAACCTCCACAGTCCATATTATTAACCTCTTTCTCCCCCCAAAAGGTGGCTGTGTCAGCTGCCCAAGCTGAAGTTCAAGACCTTTATGGGTGAGGAGACATTTGAAAGGATAATAACCCCACCAAATCCTTATCAAAGACTGGGGGAGAGTTGGAATTGCCAGTGGTTATCAGTCAATAATTGTTGGAGGAACTGATGGACAAGGGGCAACTCTTCCCATGCAATTGTGTTGTGGGAATGAGAAAAGCAGCTGGAAGGAATTCATAACAAGAACCTCACCGAGCTCACAGAAATGTGAGGTATAAACACATGATTATTTCCTGTGGATATTGCTGATAAATGAACTGGATTTGGTATGTCTGGGAAATGCTCTGAGCCATCCCAGCTCCCCGTGGCTCCAGCTAAAAACCTCTCCTGTAACTTAGGAGAACTTGGAGAAAAGAAAGCATTAAATATCTGGCTGCCTCCAAATACAAAAGTTCAACATTCCTCTTGCACGTTTTTCATTTAATTAGTATTTCCTGAGGGTTTTCGGTGTAATGAGTCATTGATTATTGCTTTGTAGGGTAAATTAATTCATTTAAGAGAAGCAGTAAGAAGTGTTAAGTAGCCAGATAAATAAATAAAAGGCAAAGTGTGGTGGTTGCAAGGCAGGCCCAGGGGAGCTTCATTTCTGTAAATCAGCTACTCAGTGAGCACACCAATACCTGCCCTCCTGGACCTCCAGCTTCTCTAAAACATGGAAAATCCTAATAAATAAAGCAAAAATAACCACAACTCGGTTCCTCTGTTGAAAATTAGACTGACTGTGGCAAGGTGATAGTTATCACACGAGAAAATATATGCAAAAAAATGGCTTTTTCTATTTAATTTAGAGAAAACTGCTATTTGGTGCGTGTTCGTTTAGAGGAATAAACAGATTTTCTGGAAAGAAAATACAGCAGGAAGAGTAGAATAATTATGTTTTGGTGTAAAAGAGAGAAAGTTGACATTTGGAGGAGCTGGTTTTACCTGTGAAATTAATCTTAAAATACAGGCATGGGACTGGATTAAAGATATTTAGGGATATATTACCTGGCTTTTCCCAGTGCTTCCAAAAAGATTAAATTCCAATGAAAAAGATATTAAAACGAGAAACATGTTCAGTGCAAACAAAGATGCAAAAGGAGTCACCTTCTTCCCTGGGATGCTGAAGTTATACCAGACAAATATCAGGATATTTATGCAGGATGTGGTTTATTAAACCACTCAGCAAAGACTAAATTTGCAGCTTGATTTTGAGAATTACACCCAGGGGAAAACTCCACTAAAGAAACAATATAATCCCTCCTGACCTCACCTTGAGACCAGTCCCACTGGGAGACAACCTGGACCACAAAGGATTTTGCACCACTAAAATATGTTATAGTTTATGGAGATGCCAAACTCCCTGCAGTGTTAAACTGTAAATCCAGGGTAAATGTTGTCCTGAATTTTGACTGAACGTGGAGATCCTATTTTAACTCCTTTGGTGATTTTTAATGTTGAAAAGGGCTCTCATCGTGCTGTGAGGTCTCATTTTGTCTCTGCAAGACGTGCCCTTTAGCCTTGGAAACTGAATTTTAGTTGGCAAAAAACATGCCATGAACATCCGTGCAGGAAAGGGTAACGATCACCTCAATTTCTAAACATCTCTTCAATTCAAACCATGAAGAAAGGAAAAAAATAATACTTTTAGGTAGGAAATTATTCATAGAAATCACAATCTAAGCAGGAGGAAATGCTAAATTCAAGAAATAAATTAGTCATCTCTAATATGCACTCAGATCTAGCCTGAAATGTGCTATTAACTCATTTTAAGCTGCAAAACTCTGGGGACAAGAGCCACATTTTCCATGTTGGGAGTTGTACAGTCAGATTTAAAGCCCATTAAAGGAACTCACCAAGCACCAGCACTCTGGGGTGGCCTCACCAAGCGAAGGCAGAGCCACAGCAGAGCAAATTCCATTTATCTGAGGCCCTTCTTGCATTAAGGAGCAGTTACCAGGCTCCATAAAAGCTCAATTAAAAGCTCAATTTACAATAGGGGGTGTAAAAAGTCTCCCTGCCTGGAGATCCCTGTTTTCCCAACAAATGGGTGGATTCTAAGGAGGCATTGTGTCTTATTTTCTGCTGGTTCCAGTGTCTGCAGTGGGACAGACCAGCTGGAGTAACAACCCCACTCTCCCTGTCCAGGAACATCTCCCAGGGAACACACAGAGCTCGGGAATTTTCATTTCTTGGCTTGGAAAAGAGGAGAAGAAAGCTGCCTTTCCTACATCAGCAAACAGGTGAGTAGGAACATATTTCCAAATAGGAATTTAGGATCATTTCCATGACACAAATTTGTTTGACACCACAAAGTTGGGGGGTGTCAGAGAGGAATGTAGAGATGGGGAGGCCCAGGAAGTTGTGGGTGACCCATCCCTGGAAGTGTTCAAGTCCAGGTAGGAGTAACCTGGTCTTTGGAATCTTGGAATGAGATGGTCTTTAAGGCCCCTTCCAACTCAAACCATTCCATGATTCCACGATTTAGATTTTTGACCTTGGACTGGTTACACGATGAAGCTGAAATGACTGTTGGCATCGAGGTTTTTCCCCCAGATCTGTTTGATTATTAAAATTAATCACTGAATCATAGACTGGCCTGGGTTTGAAGGGACCTTAAAGATCATCTAATACCAGTATACAGTGAGAATATTCACAGAAAGAGTCGAGTCCTTCCCTATCATTATCTTGGTAAAATATTTTTTTATTTTCTTAAAGCTGCATATGTTGATGCTTGCAATGCCTTACAAATATGCATTTATCCATCATTTAAATCATACATTATAATTTATAGGTTAGTTATTTTATTTTGGTGTCAATCAAAATGGGAAGCTGTATGAAAAAGCTTAGATGAGGAGAAAGATTTTTCATGGTAAGCTTTAATAAACTGATGATGACATTATAAGAGCTATCACAGAAAAACCTGCCATCTAATAATAAGCTTGTTCCTGTTTATTTAAACGTTCCACCTTGTACATGTTTGTAAGAAGTTAATCATTACAGCAGAGTTAAACCTACATAAATGGATGAGTGTGCTCTGGCTCAAACCTGCAGCTCTGAAAAGTGGGTTTGAGATTCCAGCCCTTTTTATTGCAGAATCCAACAGCCTTCTGAAGAGGAAGGTGATGTTTTGCCCAAATAACTCCTATATTAGGCAGGGGGGGGTGACCCACACCCTGTCCCAGCACAGCCCTGCCCAACCTGAACTGGAATGTTTTTCCAGGAATGGGGAATCCACCACCTTTCTGGGCAGTCTCTTCCAGTGTTTTACCCTCACTGGGAATTAATTCCCTCCTCCTGAGTCTGTCCTGCCCTTTCCCCACCAGGCTGGAGAACACACACATGAGGTGGGCTGGTCCTGCTCTGGCATTCCACAAATTAAATTACACTCAAAATACATTCACCAAAGTCATTCCTGAGCAACCAGCTCCCTCAACACCACGAACCCCAAGCCTACCCATGTGCTCTGATGCCAGGGGGGCACAGTCATCCTGGCTGCTCCTCTGGAACCACCAGCTCCCAGAGGTGGCACAGCCACAACCCCCACTCTCTGCCCGCTGCCTGTGCCACGTTGGTCAAACACTGACACCCCTTCCTGCCTCCCAAGCACATGGCACAGCTCTGCCAGCTGTGAATAAGTGAGATTTCAGCTTAGGCCATGTTAGATCCCAGATATCTGCTCTTGTAGCACCGTGTCCTGCTGGGAGCAGCCACCCATGTCCATATGGAGCAGCAGGAGCACCACTGCCTACATGTGCTGGTGGCCTTTGGGTCACCTTTGGCAGCAGCTCTTCCCAGCCTCCCTCCACATGCACAGAGCCACCTCCATCAATCACACGCTGCAACACATCTCCAACAGCCTGGAATCCATCCAGCTGGAGCACAGGCATGGATCATCCACCCCTTGGCACCGTGGGGTGGGCAGTGGCAGCACGGGATGTTCATTCCAAATGTAGCTAAAGGGATGTTCTCCCCGGGAATGGGATGCCCTTGGAGCAGTGCAGGGCACCAGCCCAAACCATCTCAAGACCTAACTGGTGTTTCCATGAGTCCATCTCCACTGGCACCAGCATTTCTGCACAGAGGTGCCTGGACAGCAAAATTTCCTCTTTCAGAGAAGAAACCCCCTCTCACACCCAGCTCTTCCAGCAGTTTCCTGTCCACAGCAAATTGTTTTCCTGCAGAAAGGAGCAGGTCAGTCTGTCTGATTCAGAAATATCATTTGGCTCCTTCCCCCAGATGGCAAATTCTTCTCTTTCTGCCACCACTAAACATACAAATAAATCAAGATATGATCTGCTAACATATTCAAAATGATGTTTGGCTTGACTATTTTTTTTTTAGCTTCAAACATCAATTTCATTTCGTAATGAATACACGCTTCATCTCATAACATTTCATTTTTCATACATTTAGCAAAATTGCTTAACTGATACTTTTTTTCCCCCCCAAACAGCTTTATTACTGCACTAAAAACATGCAAATCAAAGACTTGCACTCTTATATAATGTGCAGAATTCCCTACTGTTGGTTCAACGGCTACATTATAAAATATTCATAATAACTGTATTTTTTCCCAATATTAATTCGGTATCTTGACTTTTTTATGAAAATCACAGTAAGATACATGGATGGAATTTTACAGGCCTCGCTGTACAGCTGTATTTTCATTTTTCCTTGCTCCCCTCTCCAGGGGAGAACCTCCCCAGCACCCACCACGTGCTGCAGCATTATCAGAACCCTGGTGAGGCACATCCAGCCTCACTTCCTAAGCTTAATGCCCTTTGCAATTCCTGCCTGAGCAGTTGTTAGCTGAAGACAAGACGACTTATTTCTATTCATTCCCTGCATAATCCACCTCATGAATTCACACCTCACCTACCCTCACATTCAAGGACCCAGAAATACAATATTTCCTACTGTGTGTTCTAAACCCACATCCTCCTGAAGACACGATAAGAGCTTAATAGCTTTGACACTGCTCTGTTTTCATATTCATGCATAAGTTATGGATACAGCAACAGATCAGCACTTCTTTGTGCTTGGCAGTGGCTCTGCTTCGCTGCCTTAAACTGAGTTAAGGCCACGTTTTAATGCCAGAGATGCTCCATTCAATACCAGTGTGACCACATTTTAAAAGCCACCCTGTGCCACTTCATTGCCGCAGATGTCCTTTACATCTGGCAAGGGCCGTTTCTCTGCGTGTCAACAGTAATTCAGTTTAACAGCTGTCTCTTTTGACAAGCTTAGTGTCAGACTCTAAAATGACAGGGTGACAGTTTTCCTTTTCTTTAACAGAACGTAGAGCAAATTAACTGTTTGAGTGCAGGATCACCCAACACATCCCGAGCGGAGTTTTCCGAGTCAACGGAATAAGATCAGGAATTGTTGGGATTAACAACCAAACCCAAAAACCTGTAGGACCTGACAAATCAAGGACTGAGATTTTTACCTGAAATCGAAGCGTTCAGCACCTAGAAAATCTCCAGTTGAGCTGAAATAAATGTGGGAGTAAACACTGGGAATTTGCACACTGGTGTGATAAGTGATTTTCCTGGATTGCATAAAAACATGGGAGAATTTTCCATATGATTACAGAATATGCTGAGTTGGAAGGGACCCCCAAGGATAGTCCAGTCCAACTCCTGACCCTGCACAGGCCCATCCCCAAGAGTCACACCAGGTGCCTGAGGGTATCAGTGCTTGTTAATACAGCAGCTAAAGGTACCTGTGCCTCAGCTTTCCAATGTCACATCACACAAACAGGTTTTCCACAAATTTCAGGCACACAAAAGCACCTCATCATCATTTCTGTAGGATTACAACTCTCCCCTAGACAATACTGCACATCTTAATGATTGACACCTTTAGCACCAAAACCAGCTTGGGGACAGGAACAAAGTGCCACCATGATTTAGGGACCACCAGTAAATGCTACAAAGACACTGTTTTAATCTGATGCAAGAGTGAGCTTTATGAGGCTGCATTAGGCTCACATAAAAGTGAAGTTAAAAAATATTAACACTATTGGGTTTATATAGTTCTACACTATATATTTATACAGTTGTACACTGAGCCATCTCATTGTGTCCATATTCTACCAGGGCTGAGCAGGGAGGACAAAAGTTGTCTCCCAAATTCAGTTCTTGGCCAAGCTCAAAGTAACTGAGTGGGACTTGACTCCAGCTCACACAATTTAAGTTATTTTAAGAGCTATGGAAGCATTTTTGCTGTTTGTTCCTGGATAAGCAGGTACAGCTAAAGCACCACAGAAAAACCTTGCAATGCCTTTAGCAATCGCTTTGGTTTGCTTATTTATATGTTGTCAGAAGGATGACATTTTTTACAAAAAACACGGGCACAGGTTGCCCCCAGAGCTGGAAGATCTCCAATCCCTGGAAACATTCAAGGTTAGGTTGGACAGGGCTTGGAGCAACCTGGGATAGTGGAAGGGAGGGGACTGGATGAGCTTTAAGGTCCCTTCCAACCCCAACCATTCCATGACTCCAAGCAGTCACTTATTCTCCCCCACTCCACATCCAAGTGTCTCCCAGCAAAACTTGTGTGTCCTTGTGCTGCAGGAACTGGGACAGAGATGCTGATGGAGCCACTTCCCTCCTGACTCCTTTCTTACCCACAGCCCCTGTCTGTTCATTTCCATATCCCAGGAATTCATACTTGCATAGCCAGAGGTGAGTGTCTGCAAAGGGAACATATCACTGCTGGTTTATTAATATATCATGAGGCTCAGTTAAGCTGCAAACACATATTTTTAGCACAACACCAGCCCCATGGGAGTGTGCAGGTCACTGGATTTGGGGGGGTAGGTTGCCATTAGTGTTGCTCTTACAGCTCAGCTACACAAAATATACAGAATATGCTTTGAATAGAAGCATATATAGAATATATACGATTATAGAGTAACCAGAATAGAATAATTCCAAATATTGAACCTCCTTAAAATCTACCTCACTCCTGAAACACTAATAATCCTATAAATTAAGCTGAACAGAGTACTATTCAGCTGTAAATTTTATGGCTACCCTCTCCACCTCTTATGAAGTGTGAAAAGAGGCTCCGTATCTGTCAGTCTTTGCTCCAAAATGACTTTCGCTGATTACTTAAACTTTCGTTAAATAAGCTTTGCACAAGCTGTAAAAACAGAACACAGTAGGGAAAAAATTGGCTCTCTTTTAAAAGTGCTGTAAAGTCTCTTTTTGAATGAGTAATTAGAAATGTGTAAACTCTTTTATGGATATGTGAGAAGCACACACAAAAAATTTGACATTCCATGCAAGTGTTTCTGTGTGCTATCAAATTTCATTGTATTTCACAGAGACCCAAACTATACAGCCCCAAAATACACAGACATTAGTGGACACGGGTTATTTGCCAAGAAGGAATTTACATACAGTACAAGTAAAACATCCTAATTTCAATCTCTGACAATGGATACTCACATTCTTAAAGAGAAATCAGAGCTGTTTGTCTTTCCACTCATATTTATACAGATTGCAAAGCTGTTGACAGAGCACGATTTGAGCTGGGCCTTTCCAACTGCTTACTGTTATTTTTATTGTCATTGTCACGTATTTTCTGTGTCAAGACCCAAGATTAGAAGAAGAGGTTCTGACATCCCAAAGCCATAGAAGAACACTTCCACCAGGTGCTCAGATCCCGAGTCCCACTGCTGTCCCTCATTCCTTTGAAAACTCCCAACCCCCTTAATTAATCCACTGCCCCTTTCCATGTTCACTCAGCAGATGCTCGGCAACCCCTTTACACCTTCATTTTTCAGGTTCCTCTCCCTCCCCTTAAAACTTGCATTATTTGCGCTGAAAACTTGCTTTTCCTTTGAGCCTCCCGATCAGCTCCGCAGCGGGAGGGGAAACAACTTCGGCTGGAAAGAAATGTCTGGATGAGGGGAGATGGGTGGTACCCTGTGTGATTTCCCACCTCCCCGGGAGAGGGGACGGGGCATCTCGGGGTCACGGCGCTGGAAGTGTCCCCCCTCCAAAGCGCTGGATGTTTGCTGGGGAGCCGGAGGATGCCCCGCTGTGCACACGTACCGTGCACTATAAATAGGAATGTCTTCCCTGCTCCTCGCCGCGGAAAAAGCGGCAGGAGGGGAAATAGTCTCAAATCTGTGCCGTTTTCAAGGCAAACAGAGCCAGGCTCATTCCCTCCTCGGCAGGGAAGCCGTAGGTAGGGGGTACCCATCCCCAACCCTGTGGAGTCGGGAAAAGCAGGGCCCAGCTGATGGTTCTGGGGGGGAAGAGCTGCCCCGACACCCACTCCCCAGCATTCCCATCCCAGTGTGTCCCACAGCCCTTTGCCTTCCCCCTCCACGAGCAAATCCAGCCCCTCTCCGAGGAAGATGATGGTCACTGAGGAAGGTTTAAGCAGGAAGTGCTCCCCAAAGCATCCCTGTTGGAGGGGACAGCAGCAGGATGCTGCTCCCCCTCTGAATCCCACAGATTTCCAGCATGGAAATAGTGGTGAAGATTCTTGAGGAGAGCAAAGAGCACCACGGTGTTCCCTCCCTTAAAAGATATTAGTAAAATACCTCCATAGTAAAGCTATTATTATGATGGTTGTTGTTGCTATTGTCATCATTATTATCATTAGTATTTTAATCCCCCAGAGAGAGATCTGGACCCCGTCTGCAAAGCCAAGAATCCTGTTGATGGCAGAGTGATTCCTCCTCTCCTGCTTCCCACCACTCTGCTCCAAGCCAGTTCCCTGGCAAAGCATTCCCAGGCACAATTTGTGCCAAGTCTGTTACAAAACCAACCACGGTGCGAATGTTTTCGAGGAGAAGAACAAAAGTAGGAGAAAGGAAAAGGCTTCACACATCTTTAGTGTGGAGAATGTATTTAGTGCTCCCAGAATCTATTAGATGGAGTGATCCAGGCAATTCATTGTTTTGTCAATACCTTTTATTTTGATTTAATAACTTACAAACCCTCTGGTCCATCTGTAACGCAGCCTCAACTTTCTTTACACAACCCCACTTAACTCCCAAACACTTTAACTTTCAGGTCAAATCTCTGTCATATTGATAAATGGGACTATTTAAATTTTTATCACCAAAGAATTCTCTCTGGTGTCTTTTTCACTATCAGATTTCACACCCAAAATAACAGGAGACTTTTTTTTTTGTTACCCACCACACGCACGGGAAGAGTCGCTGCAGAAAGCCCAGATGTTGTGGTGAAACATCTGTAATTTGTCTGCAATAGGCTCATTCCTACAGGCATTTCATACACAGGGAGGTACAATATTTTCAAGAATAATGTGTGAAAACACAGGGAAAAAAGCCTAATATGGGATATATACACTAAGTGCAGTCTGGCCTGTGCTAACAAATAAACAACTCCAAGTATTTTACCCTCCTGGGTCATTACTGGGCACGATAAAGAGGCCCTGAGAGAAGTTTAATCTGATTTGGCTGACTATGGCTTCATTAAGAAACTAAGAAAAACTGCTGCAAAGTCAACAAATTTTTAGATATTATTATTATTACAAATAATCACCTGGTTTTCCTGCCAATAATCAGGACCAAAAATATAATCTTTATAGCCCTAAGTAGGCTATAGATATGTTTAACCTCTCCTTTAAATGGTATTAAACGCTGAATGCTGTGGCTACTGTACAGATAATAAAAACAGATAGTGCAGGAACAGCCCAGTGTTTAATGACAAGCTACAAAGAGTTCTACTGAAAGAAAAGCAAGAGCAAGAAAGGTTAAATAAACAGAAACCACAGTGCCTCCCATCTTTCTTACATTAACTTTCCATAACTATAAAGGAAAATTTCCGCTCTCCGTGATTTGATTTCCCAGATCTGTGCATTAAATATTTACTTCTGACTATAAACTTATAGGAGATGCAAACAAAAACTAATTTGCATTATTAATGATGCAAGAAATGTGATGCTTAGTCCCTTAAGATTTGTAATAAAGAAGGAAATGTTAGAGATTTACTTTCTTTTTCATTTTAAAAGGCAAGTTAAAATGATAAAACTTATTTAATTAACAGAGAGTCTATTTATGAATTAGTTGTTTCTGCCAGCAAGAATGTTTAAAAAAAAAACTGTCTGAAATGAGGCTGAGACTACAAAGAGTCCATTTTCAGCTTGGGAGTCTCAAGGGAAAAATCAAAGGGTTTCTTTCTTTCAACAGTTTGGGTGAGATGATATTTTGAGATGTTGACAGCTGCCAAACTGCAGAGCCACTGAAGAACCACCAAACTCAAATCGTTTTTATCTTTCTGAATTTTCCTCAATATTCAGCTCCACTTCCATTTACAGCTCAAGACTGAAATTTCTACTTGGTTACAAGGTGGGTTTTTCTCCTCCTTCAGTGCTCTGGGCCAAACATGAATTCCTTCTTCTAAAATCAACCATAAATAAGAGATAACCAGTATTACTCCTTTTGGTAGTGTTTCTATTATAATAATGCACTAATTGGAATTCTTTTCTTCCTTATGTGCCCAGTGTGGAACCAAATTTCAATGGTTCATCACCTTAATCATCTCTATCACACTCAACATTCTCACACTATTTGCTTACAAGGTATTAGTAAAACAGAATTAATAGTCCTTAATAAACAAAGTAGAATTAACAGTCAACATTTCAAGCTCCTTTTTCTACTATTCTGAGAGAAGCTGTTTATAAGATTCAAAGCAAGACAACCTTTAGTTAATATAATAATTACAGTAATGATAATTAATAATAACAATAAACAATGTTTTCCATGCAGCTCATACTAGTCTTCATTTTCCATTTTCTTGCTAATTCCTGTTTCCACTGCTAAAGCCACCCCTGCTTTTCCAACCCCTTCATCTCCACTGGTCCCAGGACCAACCTTGTGGTGGTTTCTCCTCTGCTTCAGACATTTGATTCCTCTCAAAGCCTCTTCTCTCTACCCTGGACAATCTGTGCATTTTAGTCTTCATCACATATTTATTAACCAAATCCAAGTTGAACAAACCCTTTTCTCTTATTATTCAAGTTCTCAGCCTCAGCAACAGCCTTTCTTTGGCTTCTGCCTTCTCCAGCCTTCCCTCTCACATCTGTCTTGAAGAAAACACCTCTTTAATCTTCCTCCAAGCCACCACTTCTTTCTAAACTTGTCCTTTAAGGTGTGTCCCAGGTGTCCCTGTCCCCTGCTTCCCTCCTGGGCACCTTCCCTGATGGATCACCAGAGTGGGCAAGTCAAGAGTCCTGTGCCAGGAGAGGAAGGGGCTGAGCTGGGGGTGCAGAACCTCTGGAATTGCTTTAGCAGATCCAATTTCTGATATATTTTGACATTACAGCACTGAGCATGAATGTCCTCTGAGATTGTGATCCCACTGGGATACAGAGGGTTCCTGTAACAAGGCAAATCCCTGCTCTGCCTCGTGAGATCTGAAGCAAATATTATATGGAAATAACAAAACAAATTTCTGCTGCCACAAACTCCTCAGAATCTGGATTAACTGCACTTTGGGGCACTTTCCTATAAGAAAGAAATACCCCAACTTTATGTCTAACTAAAAAATAATTCAAGAGCAGAGGTTCAAATATTAGCCACTGCAGACATTGAGTATCCTTAAAAATAGGATTTTTCTCTAGGAATTATCATGTGAGTTTAATGCAAGCAAAAATAGTGGTATAAGAGAGATTAATATCCCCAGCTGTTCTCACAGACCTCTTCCAATCAGTGACCCCAGGACTGATTCCCAGTTATTGATGAATTAGAATGGATTTATATAATTTTTTTAAAGTTTGTTAATGCAGAAGGCAGCACATAACTATTTAGGAGAGTTACTGTCAACACTGAAAGAAAAATCTTCTCCCCTTTCAAGGAGCCCTTTCCACGCCTTTATGCTCCTAAAATAGTAAGATACAACACCAGAAGTCTTCTCTAACTCTGAAAATAAGACAGATACATATCAAAGGTTCCTAATTCAGTGCTTTTAGGATCACTAAGATGATGAAGCAGCATTGCCATGGCCAGTAGAGACCAGCAGGTCCCAACACCCAACGCCAACAGGAGTCAAACAAGAGTTGTGTTCACCTCCCATTGATCCCCTGCCCCAACTTGGGACATTTACATTTGAAAACACTATCTGTCACTCCCACAAACCAGGTATTTTTCTTTTCTGTTTGAACCTGAAGGAAAAAAATGCCAATCCCCTGGTGTCTGACATCAAAGAGTGGTAGAAGGGAACTCTTGGGATGGTGTCAGGCGTTAACGCTGCACTAGAAAAGAAGAGCAGATGGGCAGTGAGGAAGCAAATCCTGTTGAAATATGATGAAGTGACACTGAAGATAAGGAAAACCACGAAAACTAAAGGGCAGGTGAGGAGATTTTAAGTGCAATATAAAAGAGGATTTGTGGCACGTGTAATTCTTCCTTTAAATGATTATTAAAGAGAATTTTTTGCCTCTCAGAGCTACAGATCATTTTGTTTCTGTCTGAGCTCTCTACGAGGATTAGGGAAAGCTGAAGGTATTTGGCACTTTTGTATCTACTGTGTGTTTATGTTCTATTCTCACTCACAAAGAACATTTCCAACTAAAGGTGAAAACAAAAAGGCATAAAGGGAAGAACGTGCCGTAAAGTATCGCCAGCATTCCCAGAAAAAAAGCTCAGGATTTCCCAGAAAGCCATGGTTTCACTCCAACCACACTCCAAATCAAGCTGTATCCATCCCCATTTATGACCTGGCTTTTGATCATCTTGTTTCTTACCTGTTGTTTGTCAAGTAGAAAGTCTTCTGTAAGTCTTATGGGATGGAGAACCTGACTGGATATTTTTAATTATTTTTGCTGATCCAATCAGTTGCAATTTTCAATAAATTACTAATTGTGGGCGAATCCTCATTCTCAGCACTAACAGAAATAGATTTTATTCTCACATCTCTGCACATGCCCACGTCCACCAAACCCAGCCCTCGCTGTGCCAAGTTTCTTTGAAGTTCCTTTACAGACCTAAGTGGAGTGGAGCATCCAACCCTCCTGCCTCCCAGTGGGACAACCTGCTCCAGAGGTGGCCTTTCATCTCTTGTGGTGGTGTTTCATCTCATTTCTTCTGCCTCCCAGAGAAGAAGATTTAATGGAGTCTTTAAATTCAACAGGATTCCTGGTGGAGGGGGAAGACAGGGAAGGAGAGAGTGAGGAATGGATGGAGAGAGAGAGAGGAAACACCTCATCTTTTTTTTTTTTTTGGCCAGTCCCAAGTCTTTACTGCACTTTTCCACAATCATAAATCCAATGGGCTCCTCATTCTGCTCCACCATAAACTTGGGATAAAGAGGAAGAGGGAAAGGCAGGTGTGTGCACAGCACTGCAGAAGTGGAGACCTTTGTGCCAACCCTGCCAAACTGACATTGCACTGACATAAAAATGCCCCATTCTCTGGATATAAAACCTGCATCTACTTTTTATTTGCACTGGAAATCCTGGCTCATGCCTGTGGCTGGGATCAGGCACGTGTGGTGTGTGCTCCTCTAGTATTGCTTGTGGCCAGTTAGAAAAATCACATAATCCACCACAGGTTTCAAACATAATTTAAACCTGCCAAGTCTCATAAGTTCCAAGAAGTCAAATTTACCATAAAGAGAATGGTTTCCACTTACTAGATTTTATATTCAGATCCCTGGCACACGGACTTGCCACCAAAGAAGTCTTTTCTACAAGCACATAATCAACGGAAGCCTTGCACTGTGGTTGGGTTTAATGTGATAATGAATATTCCAGTGGCAGCTCTGGCTGCAGGGATGGGGTTTCACCTCAGATTCCCTCCTTTGAGTGTCTCACACAGGCACACACTTGCTGAGTGGTAAATAATTTAGCAGCACCAGCAGAAGGACACCTGAGATATGTTCCCAACCCCGTGTCCCTGCTCTTGTAAACACCATCCCTGTAAAGGCTTTATTACCTATTTATATCTCTCCCTTGCAAGGAAGAACACATGGAAAAATGCATGGATTCAGCAGGTTGCCTGTGGGAAAATCTCCCTTGGGTCATGGTCACCACAGAGATCTGTGTGTCCATCACACAGGGAAGTTTGGAGGGGTGTCCCAGAGTAATTCCAGAGTCCCCAGGAATGCACGTTCCCTAATTAGCAGCATTTATTTTGGTATCATTTGCAGAACTAATCTCGATATTTCCCATTCATTTGAGACCTCTCTGCAGTTTGCAAACACTCACCCACCCCATGTGAGGAGAGACCTTTCCTGCTCATTTTACATTTTACAGACCTGGAACGTGGCTGAATTAATATTATTGTGAAAGCCTTCTCTGCCACATTCCCCTGCCCATGTCACCATATTTAACCCTCATTACCCAACCAGGGCTGCCTGGGGGAGCAGCTTTCCAACATAATTTTTAGGGATCTGCTATTTCTTTGGGCTTTTCACCTATTTTCCAGGCACTGGCTGATGTTTTTCCTCTCCTTTTTGCCCGTTTCAAGTTTCCACTCCGACACCAAATGCTTTCCCTTTTTCCTATCTCTGTTAACATGAGGCAGATCAAACCAACACAAAAGTGTTTTCTCAAAAAATAATCATTAAGCAGATCGTGGAGTTTAGTTCAAGTGACAGCTGAATATTTGTTTCATTAATAAGTCATTCGCAATTAATTCGTGGAGTCATTTCTGAAAGAACATTGTGATGTTTCCATGGTTTTTAAGTGGCAAAACACGAGTCATTCTTTGACAAAATTTCAGCACAAAGTGCTCCCAGGCATCCAGTGGAAAAATCCAGCCTCCAAGGGGGAGTGTCCCCATGATGTGGGAACGTGGCTCCAATTAGTGGGGAGGCACCTACACACAATATGCAAATAACTGCAGCATTTAGGGGGTGAATTTCAGGTGCATTAGTGCTCATTCAAATTATTAGTGTTGAAATTACTGTATTAAGGGGTTATTTCCCCATTTAAGGCTCATAAATGACTCTTCTCTATGCTGGAAAAATAGCAACATCTCCAATACAAATGGTTCAATTTATCTCTTTTCACTCAAAAGGTTGGAGGAACAAATGATTTTTATCCTGCCTCCTGAAACCCAAGGTTTTCCAGCTCACAAAGGTTCCTGAGGATCCAAAATCACACCAGGAATTATGGGCCATCCCTCTACTTTCCTTGGAGATCCAAGGAGCTCCATCCTCAAGGCTACCAAGGTCACCTTCTGCTGGGGATGGAATAGGAACCATTTCCATTGGTGTTTTATTCGGAATTAAAGAACAATTTACCACCTTTCACAATGTTCTTTCCAGCCTTTCTAACCAAGAGGCTCCATCCTCAAGGCTACCAAGGTCACCTTCTCCAGGGAATGGAATAAGAACCATTTCCATCAGTGTTTTATCGAGAATTAAACAATAATTTACCACCTTTCACAATGTTCTTTCCAGCCTTTCTAACCAAGAGGCTCCATCCTCAAGGCTGCCAAGGTCACCTTCTCCAGGGGATGGAATAAGAACCATTTCCATCGGTGTTTTATCGAGAATTAAACAACAATTTATCACCTTTCACAATGTTCTTTCTAACTTTACTTACTGACACAATTTGGGAATAAATAACACTGGAAAGTGTCTCTAATCCTGGACATGACTTCCACTCTAAATCCCAAATCCTGATACATGGCCAGCAAAATTTAAGGACATTTCTAAGCTATAGAAATAATTCCAATTGTTGCCAGATCACCTTCTCAATAACCTTCCCCCAAAATTACAGGTTGGAGAGTTGTCTGTAATCATTAACAGCCTGCAGGAAAAGCACATTACAAAGCAACAAACCTCTAATCAAGAGCGGGAGCCGTGCAGGAGAGAAAAATAACTCCTTAACAAGCAACTTCCAAGAGGGTTTTTTTATAAAAAAATTAAAATCTTATTTGGCACATATAGGTACCACCCCACAGCAGCAAAATTAAAATGTTGAGAAAAGTGAACATCATAAATTTCTACCTACTTGGAGTGTAATGTGCTGGAATTACAATTTTAGGGGGAAGTGCTTCCAGGTTTTCATATTCAGCAGCAAGAGGAGTAATTATATTAATGAACTGACACAGCTCTGGAGTGACACAACAGAGAGCTGATTAAAAAGTTGGCAAATAATTGGTTTTAATTAAAAATTAAGATAAAATAATTTTTTTTAACTTAAAAATCCCCAATTTCAACTTATCCTGCCAGAGATGAATGGATAGGACTTGGGGTCTGGAAGGCAAAGTTTTAGACCCTTTTATAAAAATCTGTAAGTGGAAAAGTTTTTAATTTGCCAGAAAAATCAGGTTAAAATTTATCTTCTAACATTATTACAATGCCACAAGTTATAAGCTAAAAATTAATAAAGTTGAGTGAGAGAATCTATAAATTATCCAGTAAGAAAAAATAGAAATAATCACCTATTTTGCATCAATATACTGTGAGTTGCTACACAATTATTTCCATGATAAGATGGGACTTTGCCCTGAATTGAATTTGCAACCATTAGTTTGATCCAGTTTCCACTGAAGCAAATTAAAAGATTACCATTAAATTCAGTTGAAAGCTGGATTAAACTCTGTTCACATTCACAGTGGGGAAAAAAAAAACCCTTAATGATTATTTATGCCAGAAATTCCAATGGAAAAAGCAAAATTGGTGCAAATGTGTTGAAGAATTTGAAGGGTAAAAAGCACAGTTGATATAAAATGTGACTCCACTAAAAAGTGGATTACTAATTACTCTGAATACACTTATAGGAAAGCTATAGATGTAATTAAATGGCACAAATATACTTTGAAATCCAATTATAGCAATGGAGAAATGATTACAGTGTTGCATGAAGAGTTAAAATAAAATTTGATACCAGATAAATGGGTGTATTAGAAAGGCATTATTAGATTTTCTTGCATTTATCCACCACTGAGAGCCACCAACCCTCCAAGCCAGGGACAAATAGGATAAAAAAAATAGAGGAAAAAGACTGAGTTTTCTTGCTAAATGTAGTCAACAATTGAGATTAAAAAAAAATAAAAATTTAGAGATACCAATATATGACTCGGACAACAAATCAAAATTTGAATCTTATTTACAATCCTGCAGTTCCACCAGAATTACCCACTTTTGGAAGCACCAAACCAGCAAAGAAGTAAAACTTGAAAAGGATTTACTGCAGAAAGTTGAAAGATCTCAGAGAAAACACAATATACCAATAAAAGGCCAATTATTCCAACCATCAATATTCAGGAATGGGCTATCAGGGAAGGGATATGCAGATTCCATTAGGAAAAAATACAGCCATGCCTGTCCTCTGGCAGAAGGACATTATTTATAGATGGGAAAAAGGACCCTCACTTTAGCTGAAGGTTTAAATAACAATTTGATACTTTACCCATTATGTCAAGAAATTAACATTTAGAGCAAACAAATAGATGTCCCTTTCTGATTTAAAATTAAAATAAGTCACTTCTTGCTCTGCTTTCTCTTGTTCTTAAAATTCATATTGACTTAAAAAATATATATATATTTATAGTACATACCAGGTTTGCCAACTTTTGAAACCCAAGGGAAATGTTCATCAATTGCCAGAAACTTGATTAAATCTCTTACAACTTTACCTGGGTTTAAAATTTAAACATAAACAACTTGCAATGTGAGAATTCCTCTCTGGTGAAATGGGAAATGCTTCCTTGGGAGCTTCTCCATTAATAAACACCTGCCTTTAGCCCTATTTACCAATTTATCCCTCTTTTCCAATCACAGAGAGAGGGCTGGGAAAGGTTGCAGTTTATAAGGTCACACAGACTCCTAAACTCCCAGGTACAAAGTGGGTTATTAACCTAATTAAAAGGAGGGGAAAGAATGAAAATAACCCCCCAAATAGTCTTTTATTCTGCTTTTGCTGCAATACTGAAAAGACCAACAGAAACATCCACATGCTCAGCTCTGCCTTGGCCAAGCAAATCTCATAAATGTCTGAATTTCCCATTATGGCCATGATTTCTAGAGGGAGATGAAATCTTTACCTCTCTCTAAATTGATGGGAGTCTCCCTCCTCCCTTCAGATGCCAGAATATGGAAGCAGAAGACTCTCTCTCTGAAGGCTGTATTTTATAATACTCTGATGAGATGCCTTTTGATTTAGGGTTGGCATGAAGGGAGAAAAAAACCCCCGTGTAGTCTGCCAGCTCATCTAACCCAACTTTAATCACTTACTGTGGAGACAGCTCTATCTGAGCTAGTCATCTAAAATCCCTTTAAAGTCAAGGGGGAGAAATAGATGTTTTTAGGATGCAATTAATTGATTGGAAGGAAGAGGGATCTATCACATATGGAAAAGAATTATGGCCCAAAGGGTTCTGCTTTTCATTTACTTTAGAGGAGTTCACACATCTGCATTTTCACAGTCATCCAGGACAGGTGAGAGGAATATCCCCAACCACTATTAACAAATCTCTCTGGTTGGGTTTTTTTAATCTCTTTTACTGTTCCTCTTCCCTTCTGTTCCTACATTTAGTCTCTCCTGAGACATCAGTTCAATTTTTGAATTACAAGCCAATTAACCCCTCAAGGAAACGGGTTCATCCATGTGATGGTAATGAAAACTTTTGGCTCATGCAGGACTGTTCACCTGGGCCAGAAGAACTGATCCATCAGGTTTAAAAAACAAATGAAGGGATAGTTTAGTGTCAATTATCACAGATTTTTTTGGAATAAGACAGATAAGAAAAAATTTGCTATAGTTGCACCACCCTCCAAGGACCCCCAGGGCCTTTAGCTCCCAGGACTCTGCATCATGTCCAAAATGTACCAGAAAATTATGGTTACATGTAATCTAAGGAGCTGAAGTGATAATTTTCATGGAGACAAAGGAAAATACACCCCCTCGAGAGGACATGGCAACAACTTGAACACACAGCAAACATCAGGGGGAGGAAAATTAACAATAATAAACTTCCCTTCCTCAAGTAAGATCCAACAAAGTCAACCTGAAAGAAGTTTTGCCAGACTTGAATATTGCAGAGCCCCCCAAAACCCTTCCTTTCAGCTGCTCTACCACCCAATACATAACCCTGGGCAATTTTGTTCTGCTCTTCCAAGCAGGAGAACCAGCCTATTTCCTCTCACCCACCAAAGAGCCCCCATTGTACCGAAGGTCTTTGAGGAATGTGCTGCTCACTCTGCCAGAAGGGAGTAAGTTTTGTTTCATGTCTGCCTTGTGCTGGGACATTCATCTTCAAAGGGCCTCACACACGACTGGGGAGCCTTAGAAGAGGAGCAGGGGCAATTCAAAGAGCTTTGCAGGGAGCAGGAGGAGGCTCCTCTTCAAAGCTGCAGCCTTGAAGCAGCCACAGAAGAGCAGATTCAAACCCAAAGAGGTCACTCCACCTACCTGTGGTGGGATCTCGTGTTCAGAAGACTCCAACTAAAAATAAGGGGTATTTAGGCAGTGTGATAACTGAAACCCTGGGGGTGATGCTCTTTCTCTCTCTGCCTCACACACAGAGCAATGTTTCCTTTAGAAAAAAAACCCAAAACTGTAGGAGACAGAATGGCCTCCAGAAAACTTACTCACACGTTAGCTCCATCTGTAGCATCCTCCTGCTTGGAGCACAAAAGTTTCCAATGAGCTGGAGCACCACAGACCCCTGTTCAAACAGCCTGGAATGAGGAAACTACCATAAGAAGTTGCTCAATATAAGCTAGAAGGGTAAAAACACTGATTTCTTTCAATTACCCAATTTAATGCAACCTAGAGGAAATTACCTGGCTCAGAAATTACCTGTTCTGTGGTCAGACCTGGACAACATCAGGGCTCTGCTTGGAGGAGCACTGTCTAAACACTGAATAATACAGTAAATAATACAGGTAAATTCCCCAGAATTTATTCTTTACACAGGAAATACAGAAAAGTGCAGAAGAAAATATTGTTCTCTTAAATTTACACATGGAAAACTGACACAGTTCTGCTTGTACATGAACTGCAGGTTCACATACAAGCAGATCAACAGATGTTGAAGGAAATCAGAAAAGGATTTTTAAGAGAAGCAGAAGCATAATACTGTCACAGGTTATCTGCAGAGCCTTTTTTAAAAACAATTTAGGTTAAATCTTTGAAACACCTGATTTTTTTTTGGCAGATGTAGTAACTCTGCATCTGTAAAGGAGTCTCATATTTGCTACTGGGAAAAGACAGTTGTTTTTATGGGATTTAATCCCTCTTCCTTGGATTTGCAGAGTCTTTTCCTGCTCCCACTGCCACCACACACCTGATGTGGCCACTTCCCTCCTCCTTCAAACATCCACCCCCACAGACACAAAACCTCATCTCTGTAACAGTTCCTTAGTCTCCAGTGTCTTCAAAGACTTATTTTTTATTTTTTTAATACTAAATTAAAATGCACATCATCCTCCACTGCTTCCTCAGACTCCTCATATTTATATTGTATTTTTATTAAAAGCTGTAAAGCCTTTGGGCCAATGTGTGTCTCAATGGCACTTCACAGGTACAGGTGCATTATTCCCCATATAATTTTTTATTATTATTAGAAGTACCTGTGTTAGTTTCTCTTTTAACCTCAATTTAAACATCCCCTGCATTGCCATGCTTCATTGTGCTGCAGTGCTGACTGAGGTGTTTCAAATTCATTGTGCTCCCTCCAAGTTTGGTTTAGATCAGCAGGTCAAAATGAATCATAAACTTTATGTCTGATTCCACTCCTTCAGTGACATTTGTGATTTTTTTTCACATTTTTCTACTTGGGAAATATATCATTCCTTTACACCACCTGATTGAATATAGTGGGATCTGGGAGATAGCACTAAAATTCAATTTAATTGTAAAATGATGCTTGTGTTGGATGTACACAGCTCCTAATTCAGACAAGGCATCTCCCAGGGAGAGCCAAAAATTTTGAGACCCTTCCATGCAAGGCAGCTGGAACACACACTGTGCTGTACACCCTGCTTTCCAGTGATTCCAAACTCTGGTTTTGCAGTGTGTTTCCTTTTGTCCACATTTTATTCTCTCTTGTGCTGCTCCTGCAGTGACCTCACCTGGAGCCAGGCGGCTGCGAGGCCCCTGGAGCTCTTCAGAAAGAGCAGTTGGTTCATTCCCTGCATGTTTCCCAGCTTGAAAAACAGCATAAAAGTACAAATGAAGAGCCTCACACTGTTTTTCTTCCTGCTGTGTGCAATGAAGCCACGAAGGATCCCTGACTCTGAAGGAACCTGCAAATTCCCTCAGCATACCTGAGCCACCAGCAGCAACAGGACACCAGGACTGTTTTCCTCCACTCACTCTTCTCCTGCTGAGCTCCTCCACAGGTCTGGGATGTTCCCTGCTTCTGCAGTGCCTGCCTTGAAACAGAAATCCAGAGTGTGAGTGAAATGCTAAGCCTTTGCCAGCAAAATATGTGAATTATTTTTAAAGAATTTCACATGACTTTCTGTATTGGGGAGCTGAGCCCGTATATCTGTGGAGTCTGGAGCTGAAATAGGTTTGACACAGCCAAGAAATAATCACAGGAAAGCATTTTGGATTCAGCCAAGGATGAAGTAAGGCAGTTTGTTTTCTTCCAAGCAAGCTGAGGCCACTACATCCAACTATGTCAATTATAGAGAGCTTAATGGAAAAGGATTAAAAAACACAAAGGTGAAACAATCAGCATTTTTGCAGTGTCCAGGAGGAGGAAACAACCCCCTTACATGGCAGGTATGTTACAGAATTGCTGAAATAGAAAGGAAGGAGGAATGGAAGGAGGGATTTCATGGACCTTCACCAGACTCACTGTGACAGTGCCATAAACCCAAGGCGTTGCAGCAAATCCATTTTGGAATTTCATCCCCACATTCCCAACCTCACTGCCAGGGCTCAGGTGTGAACCCCCTGTTTCTGTATTTCCTCTTTATTTCTAGCCAGGGAAGGACATCACTCCATCAATGCAAAGTTTTAGATGAAGTTGTGTTTCCCTAAAACTCTTCCAGTTGTGTCTGTACCGTCCCAGATCGTTGCAAACTCTTTACTTCACCCGACTTTTATCCATATTTCCATTTCCAGGATCTGCTCCATTCAGCTCTATGTCCCTTAAAAGTTTGGTATTGGGTTCTTCACATGCCTAATTTGGGCTTAATTCAAGGCTGGGGGAAATCATTACAACTCAGATGGAGTCAATAGGAGCACAGTGACTTACACCAGCTTTGTGTCAGTAAATACTGACAAGATTGATCTCAAACTTTTTCAGAACAAAAGATTTTTGAAGATGGATTAAACAACATAAATGCTGAGCTGTTTTGCTAGACTGCAAATGGCATAACACAAGCTTTGTGTGACATCTCTGAATTATCCCTTCGTGGTAATGTTGACATTACATGGTATTGACTCATGGAAGAAGCTTAAATACCCTTTTAAGTTTTCAAGACTCTTTGACAAAGCACTATTTCATTAACAAAATGTTAATGGGATCCAGGAAACTCGACTCTCCAGTACAGCCTGCTGCTTTCCAGAAGCTCTGAGCACGAGATGGGACTGCACAGAGCCATGTAATTCTTATTTTTAGGACAACAGAGAGGGAAGTGTCTCAAGCAGGGCACTCATTGGTTGGGGGAGGAGATCCCAAGGGTAATTCCAGAGTGCTCCACTGAAGGGCTACCACACCTTCTGCTGGAGAAGGTCAAAATAGCACAAATCAGCAAATACATCCTACAGGGTAAACTGGAGAGAGAGCAGGGTTGGGGTTGGCTTCTTGCTTGTGCAAGGGAGAAAGACCTGGAGAACATTCCAGGGGGAATACCTGCCCTGAGGTCATGTTTGGGAAAAGGCTAATTATGTGCTACAGCTAAAATTGTTGGCTCTGAGTACCCTGCTAATCATAGAATTATTTAGGTTGGAAAGGACCCCTAAGACCATCAAGTCCAAACATTAATGACAAAATGGCTCTCGAATAAGTACAGGGTTTATAATTAGTGGGTTGACTGCTGAGAACAGACCTTGGCTGTCAGGTTCTTGATCTGATCCAGAGAAGGGATTTCCTGGAGAGACAGGAGGCCCAGGTGTCCCATGTCACCACCAGGATGAAGGTGGGAAGCACCACTGAGGTGGGTCAGCAGCACCCAAGAGATTGGTTTGCAGCCCAGAATTTGTGAAGAGCAGAGAGAAAGTTCCCCTCCCTCCTTTAGGGAGCAATAGATTGTTTATGAACAACCATCCACTGGCCTTTTTACCAATAAATTTGTACTTATTTATATTATATATATTATTTATAATTATTTATAACATACTGCTGGGGACTGTGCCGTGCCCTCAGCAGCTTTTTAACACTGAACTCACATAGATACACCATTTGTAAGTCAAATGAAAGGTGGCAGACCTTTCAAGAGTGAAGTTTACTCACACACTGAACAGTCAAATTTTCAAACTTGAGCTTTTCTGCTGTTTTCCAGACCTACAATTGCTTTATGTAATAAAGAGACTTATTAATTAACCAAAACGATTGGAAGGGATGGACAGGGAAATACTAAACCTCTGTCTATTTGACAACATTTTATGTACCACAACTTCCACATTTCCTCCTCTATAGTTCATTTCGTTTGTTACATGAACTCACATAAAGCAACAAGTGGAAGAAAATAATATAAAAAAAAAGAAATGAAAAATTTGGCACATAAATGCCACACTCGACTGAGGCACTCAAGGGCCACTTTGCTGCCTGGACTTTTCTTTTTTAATGGTTTAAAGGACCCCTAGATAAAATCCAGTAAAGTTCTCTTTACAGCAGTAAAGAGAACTTTGCCTGATTTCCCAGTAGAAGACACGATGAGAAGCTGCTTGAAATGGAGGAGGTCTCCAAGATATGTTTGTATGGAACCATGAAATATAGTAAAAAATTATAAATCTATTATAATATACTAATTATAAATATATTTATATAGATATAAAAATATATAAAAAATAAATAAATGAACAAGAGAGCTGCATACACAAATAACAGACTCAAGCAAACACATCTGCACTCAGGTACCAGTGACTGCATTAAAGGGGGAAGTAACTCAGGTGTTAATGAGCCAGGAGTGAGGGATTCCCATGGGATTGCCCTCTACCACCTCCAGCACTGAGGGGATCAGGACCAAGGATTAAAAAGGAAGATGGACATCCCCTGACCTGACTGAGTGATGGACAAAAGGCACCTTCCCTGCCTTAAAACAGGCATTTTAGTAGATTAACAAAAGCTTCATACACATCTACCCAACTCCTACCTAACCAAGAAGTGATGCTGGTGGTCACCACTGTCACCAGGTCACTGCTCTTCTCAACAGCACCTTCCCCTCCTGGCTGGGTTCCTTTGAATTCAAGTCAAATTACTCAAGAGATGAACAACTACAGTACTGATTGCAGTCTCATGCCCTCAAGACAAATACTCCTGTAGGAAGGGACAAAGGATTTTGTGCCAGCAGAAGATTCCCCTTTCCAAATCCCTCACTGCTCTCGGGAGAGGAGGAAAGCTGCACTGCCTGGAGGGTGCCTGGCTGCACTGCACCCCTGCCAAGGAGCTGCAAACCCTCTGTCAGGGATCTGCTCCAGCACAAGGCAATCCCACCTCTCAATTCACCACTAAAACATGAGAGAAAAGTGCCCAGAGCCCATCCTTGGCAGGCAAACCAGCCCCTGTCTGTCCTCCAGAATCCTTCCTCAAAAACTTGATGAAACTAAATTGAAAATCAAAGATTGAGGCTCTTCAAGGATAACCAAATAAAGTCCTGGATGGTTGCTATGGTAATAATGGCCATAGCAGAGCTCAGCCTCTGCACAGGATGAATGCAGACTATGAGCACAGAATCCAGGTGAGATTTCAGGGCTCTCTATTCCTAAAGGTATGGAAATTCAACAACCTAATAAAAGAGAAAGGAAGAACACACAGAGCATTCCTCAAAGTTTTCTTAGATAATACCATAGGTTTTGGTATAAAACGATTTAAAGGACTTAGAGAAAAATCAAAGTTCAAGGGAACTCAAGGGAGAAAGACATTTTGATCTTGACTGCAAAGTGTGGCACTCACTCAAGGACACTGAACTTTGTGATCTCCCTGGGGTCACGAATTTTCCACATGAATTAACAGACGACCATTGAGCTGCAGAGACCGAGCAGGATTTTTATCCTGGCTGAAGATCTGCCCCACAACGTTCACATCCCATGGCAGGAAAAGCATCTCCCACCCTCCAGATAACACTGGGCAGAGCCCTCTGTGAATAACCACTTTATAATGTGAGACACTTGCTATGCACTGGGTCACTGGTAGCAGGGTTGAGAAAGGGACATTCACATTTAAAATCACAAGTCTCCACAGTCAAGGCTGGAAAAATTAGCTCTCAAAGACTCTCAGAGACCCAGGAGGATGAACACACTCAAAGAACAGATTGCTGCAGGATGTTAGCAAAGGTTAGGGAAAGCTGGCAACCTTAAGGTCTTGCAAATCAATCTGTGCACTGCACAAATTTCTGCCTTTCCAAAGCTGAGACAAATGCAGATTGTGTTTTCATACTTCCAGAACAACCTGCAATCAAAATCTCTCGCTCTCATTTGGACAAGATGACAACACTCCAGAGACACAAAGACAACTGGAAGGCAGAAGTTCTGCAGAAGGAGCATTTTGCTTCTGAAACTCCACTTCATCCCCCTCGTGATTACACAGATTTCTGTCCATTTGTACACTTACACTCATTATTTTTCTTCAGCTGCCACATCGAACCACAAGTGCTGTGACCATAAATTAAAAAGACACTTAAAACCTCAAAACAAGAAACTCAACATTTACAATTGCATTTATATCAAACTCACTAGAGCCAACTGATGCCACGTGGTAGGGTTTTTCTTTCCCATTCCTAGGAAGGAGCTGAGTTGAGCTGAGCTGAGTTGTCACCCCCCCTCCTTCCTGCCATTCAGGTGCCTCTCCCCAGCTGCTCCTCAAGGATGACATTCATTATTCCAGAAGAAAAACACCTATGTAATCCCAGGCACTGCTGATTTCCTTGAGGTAAGAGAGTATTTGCTGTCTCTGTGGGACAATTATAGGAATCAGCCCTTTTTTTATCTCTGGATGGGTCTTTAAATCAAAGATTAAAGAAGCGAGAAAAGATACACAAAAACTGATAATCCCAACCCAGAGACCTTCCAATCATAAATACTTGTCATTCTTAGCATAATATGCAACCTTCAATACACTGTTCTGTTTCAGGCACGTTGAGGTACCCTATAGAAATGACTTTAGGCTGCTATTATTCCTGAAGAACTTCAGATGGGTTTGGATCCATCATCATTCATCATGTCAGCCCCTCTACGGGTAGTTACACACACTTTGTCTGCTCGGTTTATCTAATAGCTAGCCCTGGGTTTTATTAATTTCCACTGGTTTGCAGAAATTACAGAGCTCCTACTCTTTTTTATAAATTATATCTTAACTTATATCCATTTTCCATGAAAACCACGCAGTGTTTTAAAGGCACACCAGCACTTTGGGGCTGCTGCTTCCTTAAGAAGGGCATCCCAAATCTTGCCTTGTTGTAGTTTGGATTTCTCTGATGTTTCTCTTTGCTGGGATTTAAACTTAGAAGAAGCATTTTTTTTTATGCTGCTGATAAATGGATTTCCAGAGGCAAACAACCCATTTGTATTGGGGATCTTGCTCTCCTTGGATGTTCAGCAGCCTGAGTTGACTTCAAACCTTTTACTCATCAGCTTTACATCTGTGGGATTAGTAAGCATCCCTGTGTAAGAAAAGATAGTGGAGATCTGAACTTCCCTTGCCATCATTTCCTTGCCCAGAGAAGCTGTAGCTGCTCCATCCCTGGAAGTGTCCAAGGCCAGGTTGGAGCAACCTGGGATAGTGGGAGGTGTCCCTGCCCATGGCAGGGGTGGCACTGGATGGGCTTTATGGTCCTTTCCCACCCAAACCATTCTATTATTATTCTGTGATGACTGAGAAAATAAATTCTCTTGAGTACTACTGAGATAGATATCTATAGATATAATATCATTCATGTATATATATCACTGCCAAAGCCACAATTCTGAATTGAACAGCCATGATGCAATTGTGATGCAATGAAGGAAAAGGAAAAGCAGAACAAAGATTTAGCATATATAGAGAGTCCATATATTGTATATGTTTCCTCTGAGATGTTACTTTTCTGTATTTCGTGGAGGACACAAGTATTTCATGGAGGACTTCTGTCCTCCCCAATGGACTTCAGCTCTGTAAAGGCTGTGTAAGAGGCACAGTGGGGATCACAAGCTGGGAAGAAGGGCTGCCATGGCATCCAGAGGCCTGGCCAGGAGGCACAGCCACTGTCCCAGGGCCACAAAGCCCCCTGTGACATCCACAGGGTCGGTCCCACCAGCCAGTGGCTCCAAGGAACCTGTACNCTTCTTCCATCAGTGTTGGAAGCTTTTCCCAGGGACACAGAACAAAACCTGTGTCCTCCTGGGGTCTCTGTGAGGGTCCCAGACCCTCCAGGGCAATTTGAGGTGTAGTCCAGATATCCTGGACTCCAACAGGAACCTGCTCAGGAGATGGACCCCACTGGGGTGGTTTGGGGTCTGTGACTCTCCCGAGCCTCCCTGACCCACGGCCACCCTGGGGTGTCCCTGGAGCTCCTGTCCCCCCTGGCAGCCCCAGTCCTGGGGGTGATTCCCATCTTCAAACCCTTCCCTTTGGAGCACTTCAGCACACTGAAATATCCAATGCATTTAATGAGGCTTCTGGTAAAATGCTGCCTTTGAAGTCCCTCAGACCATGACAGCAATTAACTCCAGGCCCATCTTCACTGCTGTTGTTTTACCTCATATCATTGGGGATCAACAACATCACCGATGGTGCAAATTATTTCCCTGCACAAGCAGTGAGGGAATGTGTCACATCCAGAATTCCAGTCAGCTGGCAAAGTGACCTGACTGCAATTACAGCCACAATGTGGGGTGTCTTCAGTGTCCCCGGGCTCAGCCAGGATTTTTAATAATTTTTGCAGACATAAAACTGAGGAAATTTGTTTCATTTACATCTGGCAGCGTTTAGAGATGAACCTACTGTAGGTATAGAGGATGCAGGTAAGGATGGCATCACATAAATACACAAATGGGATCTTGAACTGTGGCTCCTCTCAACATTACTGTCCCCAAGCCCATCCCACTTCAATATTCCTTGTACATTTGGATATTCAAAAACCTTTACCCAAATATATGTGATGTGGAATATTTACATCACAAATCCTTTACAGCAATGCACTTTAAAAAGCAAACATGACATCAAGTTGACTAATAATAATATACTTTTTTAAAAGACAAAAGGATCTAACTGAAATATTAATTCCTCCACATTAGAAACGAGACAAATAAGAAATGAGGAACAGATACACAACCAGGGATCGTTATTTAAAATTGCCCTTTGGAAGAAACTTTTTTAAGGTTTTCTGTTTGTTTTATTTCTGGTTGGGATTATTTTTTTTTATTATTATTTGCTTTGGGTTTTGTTTTTAAAACGAGCAAGAATAAGGATAAAAGGAAAGTAATTCCCCAGTAAAGGGCCTCCTGCAGGATGACCTGCTGGCTCCAGCCAGAGCTCCATAACCTCTGCCAGGAGAGGGGTGTCAGCACTCACAGACAACGATGGCAACACAGATGGCACAGGGAAAACAATCCAAGATCCCAATCCCTCTCCTGCTCTGCCTGAGGACACCACCCACACCTTAATCCCTTGGCCAAGGTGGCATCTCCCAAACCCACAGTCAGAGGAACAGTCACAACCTGGAATTCCTGCTCCGGGAGAAATTCCAGTGTTTCCCCAAGTTCAGGAGGTTAAAGATTCTTAGAAGGTTTTAAAGAGTCTTAAAAAAATTCCTGTAAAACTGTAAAAATTTTATGGAAATGCTACATTTTAATCATATGCTGAGAATAGTAAAATCGCCCAGTTGTAACAAATATAAGACAAAACATACGGGAAACATGATTACACTATAAAGATTAATTAATTAATTAAGGAGAAACCTGAACGAATGAAACCATCTCAGCATCATCAAAACGAAACACTTCAACATTACACCAACAGAGGTGGAAGTCAAGTGACGCAGCAGAACGTGTTTTCTCTCAAAAATTATTACAACCAATAAAATTCCAAATCAAAATTTCACGTTTATTCAGACTGGGGTTTGGATTCTGAGCTGTTTGGACGTGTTTTGACTCCCTATACCCAAGGAAATTTGCTGCCATCCCAACCTCCTCTGCAAGGGTGATGCAGGTGAGTGGAAGAACGTTATTTATTCTCACTGAAGGAAAACCCAAGACCTACATTTTCTATAAAATCGGTGGGTTTGGCTTATTTCTCAGCAAAAAATGCTTTAAGGAGAGGCAAAGCAAAGCTATTGTTACCAAGACTTTCCTACTGTAAGAAACCATCCTAGAGTGCATTTACTGGTATGCTCTGAAATCCCATAAATCATTCTGACAACGTGATACTTGTCAAAATAAAGGCAGAAAACACATCTTGGAATAAAATATCCTCACTCATATTTATTTGTTTGCTCACTCATGCCATTTGGCTTTTCTCAGTGGGTTTCCCAGTCATTAGGGTGAATTAGTGAGATTCTGCTGTAAAAACAGCCCCATGTGCAAATTCACAGGCTCACACACACCAAATATCTGCCCATGGCACTGGACCCTCATAAGGGAACTGAAAATTAAGCTTTCAAAGGACACTTCAGTTTTCCTGCTGTATTTTTTTCCCCTTTTTCCAGCTTTTTTGCCCCATCCCCCTCACCAAATATTTCACTAATGCTCGATGGTGGCTTGGTTTAAGGGAGTCCTGCATGGAAAGCTCCTTCAGCTGCTCAGCCCAACAGCATAAATTTGATCTCGTAATTAGTATTCAGCTCAGCATCTTGGATAGAAACCAATGTTACAGCCAAGAGGTGGTTTAAATCACATAAATCATAGATCAATGACAGAACTCTAAGCACTGGATAGATTACAAAAGTAAGCTTTAGTTAAAAATAGATTAACCATTTCCCTGCAGGAATTCCTTCAAAAAAAGCCCTGAATATAAAACAAATAAAATTAAATCTGATAATTTTTTTTTCCTAATGTATGCATATACTAGATGAATTGTTCTTTCCCCTGACAGTTACACACTGATTAAAGAAATGTGTTAACATGCTATTTCAATGGAAAATATTGTAAATTGTGGGGACTTTAATTTTTTTAATGAGCCTTTAATAGCCAAAAAACAATGTTGTGTACAGATAGGCTTACAGCACACCACAGCAGCTAACTGATACTTCTGCAGTTGCTGTTTTTATAAAAAGGGTAAAAATCATTCCCAAGCCAAGAAAAATGTTTTTGAGAAGTGTTTTGAAAGTATTTTGTGTTTTAAATTTTAGCTAATGAAGGGCCCAGTCGTGAGAAGCAGCACGAGCCCTCAGTTGGGAATACTCAGCATCCTGAGGGACTGAGCCCAAGGTTCCCAAATTATTAAAAGTTCAGGGAAAGAGGAAATACAGGGCTGAATCTCCTCTCCTGACTAAGAGATGAAGTTTGGCTCCTGCAGGGAAATTTTCTGCTGGTGTAAATCAGAATTACACCAAATTGGGGTGCACCAAGAGACAGTGTGTCAACCAGGAACCTGCTCTGCAACCTGAGAATAGAATTAAAATCTGTTCTTGCTCCTGTGCATTTTTCTGTGATTGCTTCCCGTCAGGTCACACATCATTCAAAAGGAAAAAAAAACAAAAAAAACCAAAACAAAACACTGAAAACCCACAACTTTTCAGCATCTGAAAGACAATTTGTGTGTCTGTTTTCTGAGTTGCAGAACTGAAAGCCAGAAATGCCTTTGCAGCACCTCAGCCTCTCCTCGGGCCAGGGAATTGCAGATTCCAGGGAGTGGTGGCTGGAATAAGGGGCTGGAATTGCTGCCGGTGACTGGCAGGGGCACAGGGGGAAGGAGCTGCTAAACACACCCGGGCTGAGGCAGCTCCAGCCACAGCAAAGGCAGGAAAAACAGCCTGAGCATCAGGCACAAATCCTGCCACCTCACACCCCCTTTGACAGCCTTGAAATCCATCCTCGAATTACTCGTTTAAGAGTCGAAGTGAGAGAAATCCAACATTTCCTATCCCTGGACTAAGAAATTCTGAGCGAATGGAGAACTAAAAATACAAGAATTCACACCAATAAAAAGTTGCATAATCCTTGAATTGGTGAATAACTGTTACAGCCAAAATACAACAAAGTCAAACTTCCTGAACACCAATATCTGCTCTTATATTTAACTTCCCACAGATGACCAAAACCTGAGGATAATTGTTGCCATATCTAGAATTTAAAAAAATAAGTAATATTGCTCTTAGAGATGTTTCCATTTGTTTCCAAGCACTCCAGCTCCATCATAAAAAACATTTTTAAACTTTGAGTGCTTTATGGAAATGACTGCTTTCAATTTCCAAGGATTTTTTTTTTACCATCACAAGAAATTAAAAAAAGGGAGCTGCTCCATGGCTATTTGAGGAACAACATTCAGATTTCCAAACTGGCTTCCTGTGTGATAGAAGACTGCAATATATGCAATCAAGAGATAGATTCAAACAATAATAACTAGCAGAGGCTCCAGGGCATTGCAGAACGTGTCATTTACTTCAGACCCATTCCTTGAAACATCAGTCCTACGAGTAGTTCAGTGGAAAATAGATGGGACTGCTCATGGAAATGGAGACTATTTGTACAAGGAAGTTTTCAAAGGCTCTGCATTTTCTAAAGTGGTGAAAAATGCATATCAAGTTTAGTAAAACTAAAGAAGAGGAAAAAAAAAAAAGAAAGAAAAAAAGGATCTCTTGTAATATGCCACATTGTCAGAGAGATGTCAGGGTTAATTTTTAAAGGCACATTTCCCTCCAGCAACAATTCTCTTTAATTATTTCAATGTGAAACACATTATCAGACATGTTCCTTCCCTGTTCTCAGCTGCCTGACACAAGATAGGTACAAGATGTTAAATCTCTGCTGATGCTCACACACGTTGGCTGGGCAGTTCCTGCTGCACCCACAGCCTCCAGCTCCTTCTCCCAAACTTTTGGGGTCTCCTGCCCACAGTCACAGCATCAAAAAAGGCTGGGAAATTGTTGAGGAAGAGCCACAGGATTTCAGTGGGGCCTTTGACACGAGCCCATGGAACCCACGGACACACCAGTTTAAAGGTTATAACCACAGCACACGTGACAGCTTCCAGCATGTTTGCACAGGAATTTATCCAGATTTGGGGTTTTTTTTTTACTTGGAGGTTTAATAATCCTGTAGAACATATTGCACAGAACAGGCAAATCCAGTGAGGAAACTCCTGGAAGGCCACAGCAACGAGCTGCTGCAGGACATGGTCCCACCAGATACTTCCTCAGGAATTGATGAGAAACACTTTATGTTCCTCCCAAGTGGCAAAGGCCACTGCCCAGAGACCCAAAATAAAATACCAGCTCGAAATCACGAGTGGCAGCAGTTCCACATTTAGGTGTGTAGAAGAAACCTCGATATAAAGCACTGGTTCAGTGTCAGAGCAGCAGCTTTGGTCAAGTATTTCAGCTGCTGGAGGGGTTTGCTGCTTTCCCCAGAATTTCAGAGCTGGCAGAGATGTATTCAGGACTCACATCAATCTATTCAACCCTTGGTTTGGTGCAAGGAAAGTCTAATCCTTTTCTTGGGAGGGAAGAGGCTTCAGACCAGCTCCACCAGATCGGCTGTAACCTAATGGACTTTTTTATACCACCTCCAGCAAAACTCACTATACAGCCAGTTGTGAGATTAAAAGCTTTTTAAGTTGCTATCTTGGGAAATTTCTTTCAAGGAAATTACTACAAAGCCTTGTTTTAGTGTGTTCCCCTACTGTGAGTCCTACTGTGTTTTTTTAATAAGGAAAACTATCCATCCATGGAGGTGTATCCTGTTCTCCATGCTTGAGTGTCTAACAGCAGGCACATACAGTAGACACTCTGATGTTTTGCCTCTTTAATTTTCACTCCATAATGTTGGTGCCTGGTTTTCCTGACTGCACCTTTCAGAGCAGTTTAATTATGGGCGTGCACAGAATTTTGAAAGGAGATTTTCAGTGACAATATTCAGATGTTCAGGACGAGTTTAATACCCAGAAATATTCAGATTTATATTTTTTCCCCATAAAATAAAATCCTGCCATGCAGTTATCACAGGATGGAAAGCGAGATAATATTACCAAGAGAAAAAATACAAATACTTCCAGGCTTAAACAGAAAGGGGTATAGAAATGCTTCATTTAGTCTTTAAAAGATGCTTCATATAGATATAGAGATGCTTCATGTAGATTTAGAGATGCTTCTCAGAGATATAGAGATGCTTCATTTTGGTCTTTTAGAAGACAACTTTATGCTAAATATGAAAGTATGGCAGATCCATCACTGTGCTTTCCCACAAATAGGACACAGCCATAGGTTTCCACACTCAAACTCCCACCCAAAAGAAAACAGCTCATTATCCTGAATTTCTTAGCCCAAGCATTTTAACCTTGGTTTGAGGCATTTTTTTAAAGAAGCCAAGCAGCTCCCTGATAAAAGGTGACTGTACCACTCCAACATCAGCCTTGAAATGGTTTTTTCCTAATCACAGGCCAGGTAGTGGGTTATAAACGAGCCCTGCTCCATTGACTCCAGACAGGGTATGAAAATTGATTCACTGGAGCCCCAGCAGCCCTCGCCAGCTGAGTATCTGGCCCTCTAATCACAACTAAAAAGCTTTTCCTAGTCAATTAAAGGCTCGGAGCCTTTCCTGCCTCACACAAAATCCCTGCTAACAATGTCCTCGTTTCAATCCCAACCCTGAGCACAATCCCTGCCCGGTGCCACGTTGGTGCTGGAGGTTGAAATCCCTGTTCCTGCCATCCAGAGGCACCAACCCTTCCATACCCACGTGGCCCAGGATAATCCCTGACTACCCTCCCATCCTGCCACGTTTCTGGAGGATCTGACAAAAAAATTAGCACATTCATAATTTTTTGCTACCAGGAGCACGAGCCATTGGAAGAAAACGTGTACCTGTGCTGACAGAGTGGGAGTACTTTAATTTCCAAATTACAGATATAAATAAATCAAACTGTAGCACCTGATAAATGAAAGATTATGAAAATAGTAATATCCTGCGAAATCTTGAAAGGCATCATAATTCCTCCAACAATTATCTTCTGTCATATTTGCGAGTAGCCCATGTAGTTCAAGAACAGAAAATACAAATGTGCTCCTTTAAAATTCATGAAACCACTCATTCTGTCATAAAAGCAGGCATCTTTCATGGCTACTTATTTCACACAGTCTCATAACTAATACTGACAGATACTTGGAATGCAAAAAAAAAAAAAAAAGAGCACTGGACAAAGACCACGAGCTGCTCAATTCTTACATTTTAATGCTTCAAATGGAAAATAAAATCATATATTATACAGCGGTGGTGAATTTCTGCTATAATTAAATCAAAATTTGTAGATAAAAATGAGATTGTACAAAGACTGGTGGTATAGTGCTCCCAGGATTGGGCTGTGCTGCATCCATGACAACAGGATGGAAGGTTGCTTTTAATACTATTATCTTACATACCCACAGCTGAATGCTAATGCAGCTATACTGAGGAAATCAAGTTTCAGATCTGTAGCCACTGAACTTACAGCCACTAGGCAGGGAGTTTAAAAGCCAGGCTAGCACACAAAGACTAATATTATAGCTCTGTCAAGTCCCCAAAGGTCAGATATCTCAAAAGGTATACACAAATATTAATTGTCAGGTAGTTCTGTACCAGAGACCAGAACTGAGGCAGAAATCAGGTTTTGTGGCCATAATTTTCTTCCAATTTTCTTTTATAAAATGGAGGTGAGGAAGGAAGCAGAGGAGATTAACTGGGATCAGTTCATGTTCTGTGCATTGACACACGGTGACGTGGCTCCTTGAGGAGCAGGGAAAGGTTTTACCTGCTTTCCTCAAGGAAAGAGATGGAAAATATGTGGGAAAGCAGCAGGGGAGCCTTGTTTTCCAGTGGATACCAACAGCTTAACTGACCTAATCCCATAAATTGGGGACTCCCCATCCCTGGGAGTGTCCAAGGCCAGGTTGGAGCAGCCTGGGATAGTGGAAGGTGTCCCTGCCCAGGGCAGGGGTGGGATGGGATGAGCTTTAAGGTCCTTTCAGACCCAAATCAGTTTGGGATTCCATGGTTTTATCCTGGCTGGAGGATATTCCAGCCTGCTCTGGGCTCACACAAGGAGCCTCTGCTCTGCCATGGGCATCTCTGTATCTGCCCAAACTCCTACAGACACCACCTCCAGCTTCTTAGTTAATTTTGCTATAGATTTACAAATATTTTGCTATAAAATCACAAAAAAATCTGTATTTTTGCTATAAAATCATAAAAAATACTAATCTGGTCGGGGGAAATGAGATGAGTGTTTCCCAAAGAAAAGAATTCCGAGCTGCCCTGTGAAATCCTTCCCTACAAAATCAAAAGGGCTCAGTGAGTCCCCAGCTGAAGAAGCCTCTCAAGCCTTGTTTTACCAAAAGTGATATTGCAGAACACTGATCCAACTTCCCAAAGGGGAAAACAACCTCACCAACACCTTCAGCTTCTTCTTGGTGCTCAGTAATTTTCAGACATCTCACACTATTTTTATTCTCCAGCCCACTACACTTCGAGGTGGAGAACTCCAAATTATTTGAGCTGCTGACCACTCTCCTACAATAGCCTGAAACCTGTAGTTACCCAAATCCAACTTATTTATAACCATTGGCTCATGTGCTGTCATACCCTGAACAATTCATTTTTAGGAGCATTTAGGTTGCTGCAGGAAATTCTGTCTCTGTGATGCTCTGGTTCTATCTCACATAGTCAAGGGTGTGGATATTTTGACAAGTAAAAATGCCCTGGGGTTTTTTCTGAATGTATTCTTAGAGTTACTGTGCACGAAATAAAGACAGTAAAATAAATAATATTTAAATAAAAATAATAAAATGAAGATAATAAAGTGAATCAACTGAACTAAAATAACAAGAGGTATTTGTGGGGGAGGTTTCTCAAGCCCATCAGGACTTGCAGTTCAAGACATCTCATGGAAATGGGGATTCACTACCAACCACTGCAGAAGTGCAGTTCCCAAGGGCTTTTTCCCCTGTGCAAAGAACCCTTTCTCCACAAAAACATGGTTTCAATGGGGCACCAAAAAGATGCTTCATTAAAGAAAAATAAAAGGGGGCAACAACACTCACAATGATGAAAGCCTTGGCCTTCAAGTGGCAGAGTGTCAAAAAAGTTGTAGCACTTTTTGATATTGTAATTGAAAAAAGTATTAAGTTGTTACTAGAAGTGTATTTAAAAAAAGCCCCACACGTGGATATAATAGAAAATTAATCCTCAGAGCTCAGAAAGTCCCTGAGGATGCAGAATTCATCACAAAGTTACCTCCTGTCCCAGATTTTCCTGTTGCTTGCCTCTGCTGACAACAGTTGTCTTTTCATTAGAGTATTTGATATCAATTTACTCAGACACCAGGGGCAAAAAAGGATTTCACTTTCTTCCTCTGAAAGACACTGATCCCCAGAATTAGTCCTTTGAACTGATGCCAGAGTGAAATAGTGACACATTCTCTAAACTGGTAACCATAGGTGGCCACAGCAAATGGTCCAAAGCCTCTCAAAGCTGCCCAGGAAGCCACAACCTCCTGAATTTCTGGTGATTGTGGTATGGAAAACATCCCTGCAAAGGTGTCTCTCCTTCCAGCCCTGCTGTGGTTCCTGTGTCTGAACCCATCCCACAAGGAAATGTCCCCATTATTAATGACCTCGTCCAGATAATCCCAAAACGATGGGTAAGGTTGGATGGGATCACTGTGGGATCACCTGGTCCATAATCCCTCCTCAAGCAAGGTCTTCCCAGAGCTCATGGCACAGGAGTGTGTCCAGATGGTTCTGGAATGCCCACCCTGCAGCAGAGAGGGCAGGGAGTGGCTGCTCTCAGTGCACGTGCAGGTTGGAATCTCTCAGAAGAGGGTACCCTGCATTTGGGCACATATTAAGCATTAAATTAACTCCAGGTGATACAACAAAGAACCTCAGGAAGCCTCTACCTCCCCAATTCAACAATAGAGTTGCTGCCTTCTCCTCCTCACTGTTCCCAGGGAGAGCCAGTGGAACAAAACACCAGGAGAAGAGATGGCCCAGCTGGCAGAAGGTTATTCCCAACTCACTGGACATGTGGGGAACCCTGAGCTTCACCCCAAAGACTGAAACTTTGCCCACTTCATGTTTTCAGGGACTTTGGCTCCTCTCCTTTTCAAACTTTGCTCATATTGAAGATTTACCACAGAAACACTTAAAAAAAAAAATGGACTGCCCTGAAATGATGGTTCTGTGCCCCCAAGGGATGGGATTTGGGTGCTCAGGGAGAGCCCAGTGTGCTGGTGGGAGCTCTGGCAGGGGAACAGCCCTGTGTGAGCCCCAGAGTTGTGCTCCTGTGCTTTCTGCTCCCCCAGAGCTGGGCTCCAACAAGAAGTTGACTCTGCAAAGGAAGAAACACTTCTGGACTTGCAGCACGCAGAGCTTGTGCTTTGTTAAGCCAAGCTAAATTGGAGATCTAAAATTAGACAGCAGGAATTTTCTCCTAAGCATCGCTGCATCCTGGTGGAAGAGTGGAAAAGGAAGGTGGGATGCTGAGAGCACCAAAAACACCCCCTGTGTCTGTCAGCAGGACACTGGTGCCACTGGCACAGGAGCCTCTGTACTCAGCACATCCCTGACCTGCACTGATCCCCCACACACAGCAAAGCTCTGGCAGGGTTTGCACTCAACAAGGCTCCTAATAAAGTATAAAAAATATTGTTTTATCAGAAGGCTCAGGGATGAAACTGAGACAAGCAATTTATTCCAATAGAAACTAAGACATCACCTGAGAATACAGAGTTTCTCTCCAAAAAGAGAGAGCGAAAGGAAAAGCAAAAGCATCGGTTAGTGCTGTTCCTCCAGCATTTTTATCACATTCCTTTGGTGCTCAAATGAGGTTCCTCACCCTGAACCCCTCTTTTAGGAGTGGTTTCTACAGGTGATTCAGTAGAAAATGTAAAAACCAGCCTCAAATCTGTGAGACTGAGCAGAGCTCCCCCTCAGCCTGAACACGAGACCCCACTTCTGCCCCCAGGGAAACCCTAAATACTCATCATTTATCCCACTGTCCTTCTCCAATGTGGAAAACAGACAAAGAATCCAACCACGTTCAGGTGAGAACCTCTGTCCTCACAGTCAGCCCTGATGTGGGATGGGCTCCTTGGGCAGGAGGGGGACTGATGATCCCATGATCCCAGTGGTTCTCCCAGCCCGTGGGCACAGGATGCTCCCTGGGATGATCCAAAGGTGCAGGGCTGAATCCCTTCCCAGGAGGAAAAACGTGCAACAATTCAGGGTGTTCAGACACCACGTTTGGGAGATTTCATTTCAGCCTCTATTTCTTCCATTGAATATTAGATTTGGTACTTTTTCCAGTTAATTCTGCTTTTTTGGAAAAAAAAACACCAAACCAAACCAAAAAACCACAACAAAAAAAAATAAAGAAATTCTGCCCCCTTTACAAAGAAATTTAAAGGACAGTTATGAGTTCTAGTTCAGAAACCAGTCTAAATGGCTGGAACAAAAATCCTCAAACCAACTTAATATTTCCCATGCTTGAATAATCTGGGTATGCAGGGGTATAATAGACTGAGTATTTTTATTGGATGCTTTAAAAATAGCTATATAATTTGGCTGTGATTCTTTAGTATTTATTTCAGCAAAATTCTGAGGTCATGTTGTTTGGGGAAAAAAAATTTCTAGAATGGTTTAGTTTGGAAAGGATATTAAAGCTCATCCAGTTTCAACTCCCTTGCCATGGGCAGGGACACCTTCCACCAAAACAGGTGAAAAAATTATATTCCTTGAGTCAAATAGTTTTCCAGTTGCCAGCAATTAATGCTGCCTTCAACTCAGGGATTCAGTTCTCATTTTAAATGATTTCTCACAGTTTACTCTTCTTTTTCTTAAACAGATATCCCTGTTTTGCCAAAGACACACCAAAAACTATATGGATGTCTTATATTATTATATATTATAATATTATTTATTTACTTCATATTATAATATTATTATAATATGTTATATTATAACATATAATATATATTATGACATATAATATTATATGTTACCAGAAGTTTTACAAGACAGTTCCAGAGAGAAGCTCCAGAGCTGCCTGGGCTGGTGCTGAGCCCTGTTGAAATGCCCTCCACAAACACAACCTCAGCCTTGTCACACTTCATAAAATCACAGCAAACCCTGAAAACCCTCCACTTACTCCTCAGCCTGCAGAGCCAGTCACTTATTGGGAGGTTCTGCACCCCAAGAACTGAACCCCAGCTTTCCCCTCCTCGCTTCTCTTCCCATTCCTGGAGGAGAATCCAACTCAACCTCCACCCAACAACTGCGTTTTCCCATTTGTCACCAATTTTTCCCACTCATTCCCCGACAGCTTTTTCTCAGTGCTGTTTGCAGGGTGGACAGGGCTTTCCCTCCTCCTCCTCCTCCTCCTCCTCCATGGCAAACAGCCCATCTGGCACCCACGTGGCAGCGTTTGCTGTGTGGGATCTGCTGGAAAAGTGCCACATTTCCACATTTCCAGTAGCAATCACTGGCCACACCAGCACAAAAAACAGAAATTACTTCCAGACTAGTTTGTTGGTTTTTTTTCTCCCGAATGTGGGACATCTCAATTACATAAAAATGCACTTTTTTTCAACTACAGCTCAGGGTGGTGATGCTCCACAACGTGATGTTTTCTCTAAGCCACACATTCTTCCCCAAAGGCTCAAAGTCTTGCCTAAACTCAGCTCTAACTGCACCATTCAAGGTGCTCAACACTGGTTTAAAGAGCAGGGAGAACTTGGCCAAGTTACCCCAGTTAGGAGCTGTTTGGGTTTAATCCATTCCCTGTGTTCTGGGAGGAAGGGAACTATAAAAACAGGCTTGGAAAGAAAAAAAATGCATTGCTCACATATTTTAAAAGTTGCCTTGGGCTGTTATAAGTTACATAAAGTTGCTCCTGTTCCTGTTGTAGTTATGCCAAAGTTATCTGAGGTGAATGGCATAAAGTGACAACTCCAAACCTGGACAAGAAAAGGTCCCAAACGGGGCCTTTTCACATTTAAAAAAATCAGAATATAACAGATGAGCTGCAAATTAAGACAGGACTTCAAAATTTTGTTGGAATCGTGAAGATTATTCTAATACTTTTACAAAAAATATGCAAACCATCTATACTTAAAAACAGAAAATTACTTGTGGATTAGCAGAGTGTGTAAGAAACTATTCTTGTTTCCAGTAGTTGCATTCATGGGCTTCATTTAACCTGACACTTGTGTAATAATGGGAATATTTAGCTTTTCTGAGTGTTTATTCTCTAAACTCATGACTTCTAGAAATCCTTCAAAATCCATCACTTCAGAAAGAGAAGTTAAAATGAGAGATATTCTGGGGAAAATTACTCCTTTTTCTTAACATTCTTCTCCCCCCACACACACATTCCCAATTTCCCACACACATTTTTAAGGCACTGCAATGTGAGTTTTCAGGAGCTAAATCCACGAGAGAAATCAAAAACAAAGGGTTATTTTAAAAGAATCAAGACAAAAATAAAAGCCATCCCTAACTAAACACAATGGCAAAAAAGTTGGACATCCTTTGTGTCTTTTCTGAGTGAGAGAGAGGAATGATTAAAAATGTACTGAGAGCCATTTTACTGTCATTTCCTTTGATTAACCTTCACCTGACCTCAATCCCTGAGGCAATTTCAGTTTCTTTTTGTTCTTCCAGTTAAATTCTTCAGTACCCCAGGTGAGTACATCCCTCACTGGAGATCACTCAGTGAGAGCAGATTGGGTTTGGGGAGGATTGCACGGAAAATGTTGGGTTTTTTTCTAGAGAATCATTTGCAAAATCCTTAACAGAGACAATAAAAGGTCGCTTTTACTCCAAATCTGGGATTTTTGCAATCCCTGTAAAATTCTATAATTATATTTTCTATTTTTCAGGACCTTGGTCCTGCTGGGTGGTACAGAATTAACAGGCACCAACAGCTCCACTCTGCATCTGTAATATCTGCTTCCAAATTATTTATAAATGTAACATGCCCACTGGAATGGGGGGGAAAAAAGGCAGCACGAATAAAAACTTTAAAAAATAGATTATAAACTTTTGGCAGAAGGAGTAGTTCCAGAGTTTGCACAGAAATCTCAGTTCTTTCTTATTTTAAAACTCCCTATTTTTCAACAAGTCTTATGATCTTGGGGGTTGAGTAGAAATCATGGAATGCTGCTATTTACACTCTGTGCTTCAAACTTTCATGGGATAATAAAAAAAGGACAAAGTGGGATGAGGCAAAAAATGGACTTAATGAACTTAAAGGTCTTTTCCAACCTAAATGTTTCTATGATTCTGTATCTACAAAAATCATGTAAGATTATAAATTAAGCCTGATGATGAAATGTTGAGGAATTCTGACTTATTTACTTCATCAGACACGGGGTTAAGGGATGAGCCACTGGATCAGCTCACTTTGGGATGAGGAGATACTTGACTACACATGGGCTTTATTATTCCAAAATACATTCTATTCCATGAGCAGAAGTTATGGATTCCATGTAGGATTCCATGTAGACTTTGCTCCTCATCCCTGTCAGCCCAAGGTGGGATCTGACTGGATTCATAATGTCTCAGTTCCACATTATTCACCCTAAATGAATTTTTAGGATTAAATAAATAACTTGTTCCAAGCATCAACGTTTCTTTCAAACTGCCATCCATAGAAAGTTAAGATCAACTATAATTTTAATAGGCATTAATCATTTTGAAATGTTCTATTTCTTCTGGCCACCTTAATTGTCATTTCCTTGCTATCTGTACATTAAAAAAATGAGATTGAACACAGACCTGTTGGGATCCAAAAGGATAAAACAGATTCCCCTGGCAATTTCCAAACTCTGCCACTGTAAGGAGGTGAATTGTTGACTCTGATCAACTCCTGGAAGGAATTTTACTCTCTGCAAACTGGCCCTTGCTGAGAACAAGAAGGAATTGCAACAAAAATCCTGCAGATCTCAGTCCTGAGCCTTTTCTGATCTTAAATATTTCTTAATATTCATAAAACTTAATAGACACTTCAAATTCACTTAAAATGTTCAACTGTGCTTATGCAGGTTGTGTTTCCTTTGCATTTCTAGGCACATCCAGCTCTGGATTATCTAATCCAGGAGAGGCTCTGCCCAGTTTTCCATCCCAACCTCTGCACTGGGTTTTCCAGTGGAGTGTCCAGCTCCTGAGTGACAGATCCCTTCACCTGACAGAGCTCAAAGGGGGAACAAAAGAGTCCCAAAGTGCCTCGGGGAGGGAGGTCAGGTGAAGGTTAATCGAAGGAAATGACAGTTTGATGGTATGCACGGCCCTGGAGATTACATGGCTTGTTTTGTTGGGAAATATTTAACTGTTTTAGCTCTATTTAGGAGGAAAAATAAAGTGGATATATGAAGAAAATGCAGCAGAAGACACAGATGCCTCTCAAGACAGAAAACTTGGCAGGGACAGGATGCAAAAAAAGCCCAAAGGTGACAATTCTTCACCATTATAAAACATTTCACTATCCTAAAACATAACCCAGTAGCTGGGGAGGTCGGGAAACTCAATAAATCTTCATTTACTTTGCTCCCAGATTTATCCCCAATATTTCCTACTTTTCTCCCAAAGTGGGTGCTGGAGCTAAGAAAGGAAAACTACAGCTGGAAAATGCTGCAGGAGTCTCAGAAACTCATTTGTGCCTTGTAATGAACTTGGCTTGGCCACATTCCTGCCTCATTTGCATTTCCTTCCCAACAATCTCCATGCACTTGGATTTTTACTTTCAAGAGGACTTTTAAAACCTGATTTTAAGCTCGTGTAAAGGGACTTTGAAATATGTTCTCCTCAAATATTTAATCATTAAATTTATTCTAGTATTTGTCCTCAATTAATTGTGGAATTAAACCAATACCACATCGCTGATCAATCTGAATTCTGATTTCTGGTTGTGATTAAAAAAAAACCCCAACCGGTCGATAGGAAAATTTTGATTTTATTCTTCCTCCAGAATAAAAGGTGAAATTCACTGAATGAATTATTAATTACGAGTTATTCATCCAGCACTACTAAAAACTAATCTGTTTCTTTTTTTAAGCATCAAAAAGGTCTTTCAAACAGAGGTGGCAATAATGAAATATGGCAGCAGATCCTGAAAGGTGCCCTCCCCAGCCTGCAGCTCCAGCAAAGGTTACAGTCCCAGAGTTATTAATCCCCCATCACTCTGACAATTGATTTTGAACACAGTCTGGTGGAGTCTTTATAATGCAAGATCATAAATTTTCACAACTAATTTATTGCTCTTTGTTCCACCTGGCAAAAACACACTGTCAGGTTGAGTTGTGTTGATGCAAAGACACAGATGAGTATTTAAGTCATATTTTTCCCCACGTTTGTACATTTGGCTGCAATACCCGTGTGGGGTTGGAAACATCCACAGAGGATTTAGAAACATCCATGAAGGAGTTAGAAATGTTCACAAAGAAGCCAAAAAAAGAAGAGGTTATGCTGTCCTTAATAAAATATTTGCAAAAATAGCCATATATTTTCAATTTAAGGGGGGAAATCTCTATTTTTATCTGCTGGAGTCAATATTTTTGGTTTGCACCCTGTTCCCTGGTAACTCCCAGCTTTTCAGAGGTAAATATGTAAAAACTTGCTTTATGCACATCTTGATTTACACACCAATCAAGGATTCCTCACACACCAAGGGGAGATATTCAAACCCTTTCATCCTACAGGGCTTTTCCCTTTTTTTGATTAGTCATTTCGAAGCCTGAACCAATTCCATTCATCCTGAAAATTCCTCAACTTGCCTTTTCTTCCTGCAGCAGCTGCCACTGCTCCTGCCCATGCCAGGGAAGTGCCAACCCCCAGAGAGGCACAAACCAGAACAGGAGGAAAAAAGGGCAAAAAGGGAGAGAAAAATCCACTTTCCACAGACATAACACACTCATTTGTAAAGATTAAGGGTTTTTTAAGGATCAAATAGAATATATTACAAGGAAGCTTATTTTAAGGATAAAATCCTGCCCCATAACCCAAGCATTCCATCATGAATGAATTACAAGGTTTCCAAAGCCCTGCTGAAGGAGGGAACTGAAAAACAAAAAGTAGAGACAAGGAAGAAAAACAAAAGAGCATTTCCACATCAAAAATACACCAGTCCCAAAGTCTCCTTCCCAGGCCCCAAAGTATTTTTTCTCAGTAGAAAGACAAACTTGTAAAATGACCATTCTTTTCAAAATAACCACATAATACTTCTTGAATAACACTTTTCACTCTTACATATTTTGCAGTCCTAGAATATAAACTTTGTCCTTCCATTATCCAAAGGCAGAATTATTTAATTGTCCTGGCAAGTTTATTCCTCCTGAAATCTCATTTTTACCACGATGATGAACCAGGAGAGCTGTGTGACTGCACTCCACAACTGCTGCATTCATGACTTGCAGACACTGTATGATACTGAAATTAATTTCCAGTATAAAACAGTTAACAGAATAACCCCAGATAAAGGCAAGTATAATATTAATTTCATTCTTTTTGTTGGCAATGTTGTAAAGTCCATTGCTCAAGTAAAGAGCACTTTGCTGAGCAGGGTACAAATTAATTTTACCATTCTTCTTCAGATAGGAATTTTAAAAGTCAACTAAAGGCTACAACAGCTTTGAAACATTTCAGTGATTGTTTTAATTACCTCTCATACAGCTGTGAGCCACTGCAAAGGGAGGGTGGGGAGGGAAGGGAGAACAACACCTGCCATGTTATCAATTGGTTTTATGACATAAAGAAGAAAAAATAGCTTCCAAGCCCTCAGACCAACAAAAAGCTCAGCAAAGTCAACACAGATTGGTTTTTTTTATCAGTATATTAATGTGATTTTATCCTGGACTACGTGTTCTTATTCTGTCAATAACTATTTTCACTGTTAAATAAACCCACCAAATCTCCAAACATTAAATACATGAATCCTGACAGCTTTAAAGCTTGTTTTTCAACCCAAAGTTGATGCACAAGCTACAAGAAGCTGCTCAAGGCACACGTGGGGCTTCTTTGCAGGCTTTTTGTCGCTCCACTTTTACCACGACCACACAAAAAAGCAGATTTTTTTCTCATTACGACCCATAATAGAGTTGGAAACCAGAGGCTGTTGGGTCTTCTGGTGGCCTTTGACACCCAGGTTTTCCAGCACCTCAGGAATCAGGCAGTGCTGGGGGAAAAAAGCCCCCTCAGATGTAGAATTGTCATCCTCACCCTGCCTCTGTTGGCCACACTGGTGGGAAGTGTTGACCCCCCTCATTTCACCCCTAAACTGCCAAAATCAACAGCAACCACAACAGAAATGGAAAAGGAAACGGGGTGTCAGGAGTCAGGTCAGCACGTTTTATTTGCACATGTGTCAGTAAAGATAGAAGGAATCACTGAATTAAATTAAATCAAAGCAAACCTGCTAATTAAAACAGCTAAAATTATGTTTGTGAAGATGTGTGACTGGTTTCCTGCTTATCTGCAAATAAGCCTCCCCATAATATAAACATGTTTCTATCTCCACTTCATTTATAATAAGTCTTTAGGCAGATTGTAATTAGTATTTTGAGTTTCTAATAGAAGATCTATTGTGTTACTGGAGCAATATTTTTCCTGACCATCAAAATACTGATTATTTCTGCTTCAGTCTCAAGGGTTCTCACCTGTTCTTCTCATGCTGGTCAGAGTCTTGTATCCAATTTATCTGAATCAAATTGTTTGGGTGTGTGTCTGAATACCATCATCTTCAGAACATATTGCTTGTAGTTAATCACATTGTATTCAACTCCACCTACAAGCCAAACCAGAAATTATTACTAGTTTTGCTTGGATTTATCCTGTAGCTTGATTTTCATTCAACATTTAAAGAATGATCACGACAGGGAATAAAAAAAAAAGAAGTCAAACAAGTTTTGCACGGAAAAAAAAATTTATACTATTTACAAAAACCAACTTTTTGTTTCGGTTTTACTTATTCCCAAGTTCACAAAGCATAATTTTATACAAACCCAATTACATAGCTCAGTGATTTACTGGCAAAGCTGGCCAGGAGAAAATTATCTGGCTTTAGCTAATGTGTGTGCCTACTTACAGTCCAAACAAATCCATAGAAAACTGCAAAAAACGGCCACAAATGAAAAAAAGAAGTCAAGTCAGAAATGCATCAGAGGTGACACTGTTTGCAAGCTGCAAAAAGTTCACCTTATTTTATTATTTCACTGGATAAGCAACAAACTGTGGCTTGGAGTTCAGCCTTTCAGATCATGCACTATTTATTTATTCCAGTATTTAACTTTAGGCACATCTGGAGTTTCAGTGGCTTGGAAAACACGGTGTTTTCTTTTTGCCCTTTCCATCATTTTTTAAGGCTTAGTTTGCTCAGTTAATGGTGGACTGGCTTCCACAGGGTTACTCAGCTGTTTAGTTACTCATGGGTTGAGCAGGTTTTCAGTGCCAGGGTTACAAGGCACCGGTGACAAACGGGGTGTGATCAGATATTGGTCTCTTGGAGATGAAAACAACACTGCAATAACATCTCTGCCTTATTTATGCTGACAAATCCTATTTTTTGTGGTTGTTGAAACATTTCTGACTCAACACAGAAAGCCTTGGGGGGGGCCCAGGATTTTTTAATTGGCATTAAGTGGAATTTCAAAGTCAAAATATGAACCAAACCTTTAGGGATTTTTAATTGAACCACAAATAATTTCAGATTACTGTGTATCTTTTCCCTGGAATGACCACTTGGGCCAACTCAGAGATTCTCTTGGAGGGGGCCCACAGTTCATTTACTCACTATCCCAAAAATACAGGGAATTTCAAATATGCTAAATCCCAAATTTCACTGTAATTGCCTGTGCCAGCACTAAGTCCTACATCAATAAGAAACCCCACTGATGTCAGCAGGACTTGTGACAACACAAGATTTCCCTCCCTCCAGTACAGCTATAAAACTGGATCCTTGGTGACTATATTTGAATTATGTGGATTATATATGATTAAACAGATTTGGATTAAATCACAGCACTGGGCTGTCTCGTGGAGACCACACTGATGCACAGGAATCAAGGTGACCTTCCAGACTTTTACAACCCAGAGCAAACTCTAAGCAACTCCAGAGAAAGGGGATTTTATTTTAACTCTGCAAAGATCAGGCAGCAAGATGTAAGGAGTTAAAATGCTGCTTTCTTGAGGAATAGTTGTCATGCCTTAAAATGATGATTTGGGTGACACAGAGCAGGAGAAGCCAATCTCAGCTGAACTCCTTGAGCTCTTTCATTCCTCAGGATGGAAAATATGGCTGGTTGTGCTTTGTCCTAACATGCAAGAAAATTTAACTAAAGGAGAACAATATCTAAATAAAGAAATCCACCACCAAATCCCAGCTCACTCTCCATTGCATCACTGCATTATCTCACCTAATTTTTTTTAAATATTGCTATAGAACCTTATTTTTTATTACTACTATTAGTCTTCATTTACCCCAAAAAGCAAGTCTATCATTTCTTATAGAAATGTGAAGTAGGGTTAATCATAAATGATAGAAACTAATTTCTTCCTCACTGGAGTAGCAAAGACCCAGCTGAGAACAGAATCTGGTGAAACAACTCCACAATAACTTCCAATTAAAACATTAACTGCAAATGCTTCACACAATTCCAATATTCTGGATTTCTTCAGTTCTTGATGCTCATACATGTCCTCATATCCAATATGGATAATATTTGGCAACCATGGCCACAGAGTCACGCTGAGGGAGGCAAAAGACCTAATGGATATAAAAGGGCAAGAAAAGCCCCAGGTTGCCAAAGTCTGAGGGTTTGGCAGAGTAACAGAGATAAACTAATCAGCAGCACAGCTTTCCTGCATCTAATCTTTCCCAGTAGAACCCCATGTCTCTCTCCTTTGGATTAAGCAGCCCAGAAGTTCCTGGATACGTAGATAACATTGAAGAGCAAAAAGGAAAAGAGAGGAAGTAATGGGAATACTTTCCTGAAGTTTGCTTCCAGTTGCACATCTGCTCAAAAAGGTTTTTAGCCTGAGAAACCACATAAAAACTTCCAAAGGCTTGCTGGGGGTGGAAAGCTGTTATATAATTTGTTAACACTTCCAATGGTTTGAGCTGCATTCTCTCTCCCATGGACACTGCAGGGAACTTTGTGCTCTGAACCTCTGGATTCACACCTGCACCGAAGGATTTGGCTTGTGCAGCCGAGTTGTGGCAAAGCTACAGGTCTGGAAACTTCCTCCCCTTCCATATCCATCCTCTGAAAGAGCCCCCACCCCGTCCTCTCCTCCACCAAGGACATTTTTAGCAAGATTGCTGTGCAGTTAATTACATTACCATGGCATCCAAGTACCACACAGTCACGAGACCTACTCCTTTTAACAGCCCTTGGATTTGTGGAGAGGAGCTAATAGGGAAACATCCATATATTTGGAGAGCTGAGGCACGAGGTCAATCCATTTGCCCAACATTCCTGCAGAGGAGGCTCTGGGCAGGAAATTCCTCACTGTGGAGTAGCTGCCAGAGTGCACTGGGGGCCAAGGCAGCTGCTTGGCCACCAACTTAACCAACCACTGTGCCCTCAGAGCCGCTCTGGGGACACAGTGCTGGGGTTCCAAGAGGAAACCTTGAGCAAACAGAGTGAAATACCTGCACTCTGCAGACTCCAGCACTCACAGCAGCACCAGGCTCAGCTGGTGGCCCCAGTCCTTCCCGGGGAGCCCTGGTGGTTCTGCAAAGGCAGCGGGAGGGTGGCACAGCCTGGCCCGGGCACAGCTCACCCTGCAGATGGGAGATGCCCAAACTGAGCAGCACAGACCACGGGCCTGTTTGCTCTGCACAGCTGAATTTCTGTGGCAAACACCAGGGGCCCTGGGTTTTCATCAGGGTGACCTTCAGCAGTCCCTGTGCACAGGCCTGGGGCCTCAGTCGCCCTGTGTGTTATTCCCATGGTGTTCCCTGACTCCTGTTTCCTACAGATGATGGTCTGAAGCGAGACACACTTGCATGGCTTTCCCATGTGTCCTCACTCCCGTGACCTTGCCTGGAACTTGACTTGTCTGAGACAGCTGCTCTGCTGCCTTTCAGCTCTTCGAGAGCAGAGCACTAACTTGAAGGGCTGTTTTCCTTGTGCTACTGCTCTACACAGAGCCAAATGACTCTTTATTTCTAATTTCTCTCACCAATTTCTCTCATCTGTTTCCATTTTCTTCCTCTAACAGATTCTTTAGTCACATCTGTGCTACTGGAAGAGTTTGGTCTTGACTTTCTGCAGCCTATTGTTTATTTTCCTATTACTGCTATCGGGGCAGTTTAAACCTGTGTGTTCTCCTTGGTGTCATCACCTCTCACTGCTCTGATGTTAAAATGTTTCTCCCTATATACTTGCAGAGCATTTTCACCAGAGAATTATTAAATATATATATATATATGTGTAAGAAGCAACCACAACAAAACCTGGATTAAGCCTCACTCATGAAGAGCGAGTCCCAGTCCCACCTCCAACTATTCCACCAGCACCAGCTTTATGATGGAAACAGGCTCAACCACAGCAGTTTGACAGGCTCCTAATTTATTCAATTAACAATAAACTCACAGTTCTGCATCCTGAACCTGTCAGCCAGCTGAACTGAGACAACCAGCTGAATACTAAGATAGATTCTGCCACTGAACTACCTCAGAGCTGAGGGCTGTTAAATGTGGACAGCCAGGAGGGAAGGACTTTGGCCAAAGGTGGAACCCACTGGAGAGCTCACAAAGGTGGCAAAACTTGTCCAAACCCTTGCCAAAAACCCCTGGATGTCATGTTGTCAGTCTGCTCTACATTACTCAACATGCAATACTTGCTGTGGCAGACAGATTAATTAATAGAGATAACAGAAACAGTAGTATATAATCATAAAAGAGAGCTGAAACCACAAAGGACTACAGCTTCCCTGTGGCACAGCAGTGATTTTTTTAAGTGTCCAGACCCTTTTCAACAGTATTTTTAGAGGAATAGCAGTCAGCCAGATACAGCCACGGATAATCAGTGGTGGATAAAGAAAACTCTTCTCCTGACAATCAGCATCTACATTTAAGCTGCAGAAGAAACAGCTGCCTTGCTGTTCATTAGAGAAGGGATTTGCCAAACACCCTCCCTGATGCTCTGTTATGCAAGGTAGGACTACGTGTGTTCTCTCCTTCCACAGAGATGTAGCCTAAAAGCATCTGTATTTAGTCTTCCCATCCCCCTAAATCTTCCCCACAAAGGACACTGTCATCACCAAAGCTCTGCAACAAGGATCATTTATATATCTGACAACCTTTAAACCCCCAAAGAAAGAGAAAGGGAAGCAGCAAAGCTCTCTGAAGAGCTCTTTGGTGGAACAAGCAGAATTATGAGCAGCAGGAGAAATATGAGTAATTAAGACAACAGTATATCTATATCTTACAGCTGACAGAGTGAAGCTGCAAGTTAGCTCTGGGCAAGATGTTAGCAGAGGAAAGAAGTGAGCAGACTGTTTCTAATGTTAGTGTTGAAAAGCCAGCCCAGGAAAAAGGCTAAAGGGACAATTTCATTAAAAAGAAGGAAGTAGGCTGGATTAAGAGAGCAGTTAGATGCAGACTTGTAACATGAAAGGAGCAGGTCAACAGCTCCCTGTAACAAGACAAGCAATCATTGGGGGAATCAGCTGCTGTGCCGCTCTGGCTCTTCTTAGAGGAAAAGGCTCTGAAATTATCCCCGGAAAATTAATGCTGGGGGTTCGCCCCGTGGCACAAAACAAAGCTCTGGACTGGGGGGAGGCTGCAGGAGAGCAGAGGGGAGCAAGACACGATGTTTTCCCACAAACAGCCCCCGGCAGTGGCCGGTTTGGGGCAGTCAGGACTCCTCGGTGGCCAGGCCAGCCCGAGGGTCCCCGGGTTGTGGTGCTTAAATATATATATATATAGAGCCACCACATGGAAGGGCTGGAGCTGCTCCCACCCCACGGCCCCTCCGACAGGAGCAGCAGCTCCATTTCCCTCCCTCCTTCCCAGGTGCCGGTGCTCGACATGGTCCAGCAATTCCCCAGCTGCCAGCACGGCCCTCCGTGGGTCACAGCAGCCCCGGGCTCTGTTCTCCATCCAGTGGGTAGAGGGGAATTAGTGGAAAATTTGAGCTTACACAAATCACAAAGCCAGCACACAGTTTGTCGTGGCCAGGCAGCCTTTTCTCCGGGCTGGAGCCGCGGGGATGAGGAGCGGGAGGGAAATTGGGCTGCACCCACGGCCCAGCTGGAGCTGGATTAGAGCTGGGAAGGGAAATGCTCTTGGATGAGAGGGGGGGAAAAGATTAACAGCATCTCCCACATCCACACGGACTGAAGGTATGGCTGGTGCAGTCACTTGGGGCTTGCAGGATGTGGGGACATTGGAAGGATCAGCCTTCCTCCCTCACCTCCCAGGCTCCGTCTGCTCGAATGGAGATGGGAATTACACCCAGAAACGGCAGAGGGGTTGCTCCAGTTTCCGTTCTTGTGGAGAAAAGCAGCACTTACCCAAACCATAAGAGCTGGAGCAAAGGCAGAGCCAAAGGGCACCAAATGAGGGGCAGCTGCCACCCAAGGACAGGAGCCACAACCTGCAGCAGGATGGGGACAGGGCAGGCTGGACGTGCCAAAACCTCTCCCCACAGGTTTTTAGTGACTGCCCTGGCGTGTCTCTCACAACACCCAGTACATCCCAGTGCTCTGGCCGAGTCCACTCCTTCCTGCTGTGCCTTCCTTTATTTGCACCTATGAGCCCCAGCCCTTCTCAAGCATTTTTGTGGCCCCTATCAACAGCTCCAATGTTAATTTAGGTTGAAAATACACCTGGAATCAATGTTCTATAGTGAATTACAAGCACAGATGTTCCCTATCTTTCCTTTCTCTCTTACTTTCTCAGCCAGCACCACAGTGAGTGAGGGATCACACCATTCCTGACCATTCCATCACTTATTTGATGTAAAGCATCTAAGGCAAAGGGTTTTCTTGCTGCAGACGATTCCCCTCCATTTTCTCTAAAAAAGATGTGCCTGTACAAGGAGGCCACAGCACCTTCCCTACAGAAACCTGCTCTCTGCAGATTTCAAATCACAAACTCTAATGACTCCTTAAAATACACATTTATATTCAGCCCATAAATCAAAATACATAGTCAAACCCTCCTTAGAGATCTAAATCCTCCTCATACCCCTGTATAGCTCCATTACATTCCTGAGGGGTCACACTGCCTGGATATTCCTGCTTCCAGCTTCGGCCACATCCTTGCACTGATTGAAAGCACCAGAGGATGTAGCCCTTAAAAACTCAAAAATTCCTCACTTTCCTGAGCACTAAAATGCAGCTAAAATTAGGAAAAATGGCCTCTGTCGTTTTGTTGACTCGCCAATGAGTTTATTTGCTCACATATCCCACAGAGCAGCTGCTTCCTGGAAATGCAAAAAGGGTTAATATCCCACAGCAAGGCCAGGGACAAGCACCCAAGTTTCTCCCTGTGCCAGGAAAAGACAATCACGAGGCTGAAACTGCTCATCAGCTGCTTTTCCCACAAAGGTGAGCATCCTGACAATTCTTTGGGATATATTGTTAGAAAGAGAGCTCAGAAATTCATATTATTATCATATTATAGACGGCATTCCTTTGATAAAGGGTCAAAGATCGGGAAGACAAGAAAAATAAGGAAATAAAACCCAGCAACAGTCAGATCTTTAGCTGGCATAATTGGACACCCAAGTCCATGGAATTGTGTCCATTAGCAGGAGTGGGTGATCTGACCCATATGCTTTGCCACTTTCAAGTAGCAAGATTAAAACAAGACACCTAACAGCAGAAATGGGTTAGATTCCATTTCACAGAGCCTTGGGTTGCCTAAAATTCCAGAGGAATTTGCAGCCTGCCCTCATAAAGACTTCAAGGCTGTTTACCCAAACTTCCCAATAGCTCCTTCTAAAAAAGGATGATGAGCAACCATGTTGGGTAACACAGATTTTTAATGTAATCTGTTTATAGTTTTATTTCCAGAATAGAAGGTTTCTAAAATGTCCTGAGCCTTGAGCATTCTCACTTTGATCATCTCCCATCACGTTCTTGTTCAGAGCAGAACGTGATGGAGCTGGGCTAACGAATCTGCCAGAAATGACATCAGAAAGCCAAGTGACCTGAAAAAAAACCTGCTCTATTTGAGCACCACGCTCTTCTCCAACATTTCCTTTTTTTTTTTTTTTATACATTTTAATTAATGTTTTGCTTTCACTGGATTTATCTTATTTGCATGAGAGCTCAGTGCTTGGTCTTAGAAAAAAAAAACTATTGAAAACAAAAGGAGCCTTATTTGTCCAAGGGAAGGTTGGAGGAGGTCCTCAGATAACAATAACAATTCTTTTTGGGGTGGAACGGTTTAAATAAGGAACACTTCCTTAGGAGGTTAACTCTAAATAATAATTGTGGATTTTGCAGCCTGTGGAAGGCAGAGATGGGTCTTTGACAGAGTTTATATTACTAACCTGATGTGAGCAGACAGCTGCAAAAATGAAGTGATATCAGTGATAAAAATATTCTTTCTACGTTTAGCAGGAGGAATTGCATGGAAGCAAAGGGCAAATCCCAGTGGCCTCCCTGTCCAGCAGCATCCTACACGTGAAGACAGGGACTGACTGACATGGCACTGCTGATCCATGGACATACTGACCCAGTAGGTATTTATTTCAAACAGTTTTTAACTCACACAGATATCTTGCATTCCTTTGAAAAACTTCATCTGCACCACATCATTTATTGCCCTTTAATTCAATGGTAAAACTGGCAAATAACTTGCTTTAAAAAAATAAAACATTGTAATTATGCCCCTTTCTCTCTGACGTAGAAATAGATAATTTCCAGCACTAAAAGTGATGAAATTTGGTGCATTTCCAACTTGTATTTTAACAATGCATTACCTCCTGAATTGCTGCATAAATATTAATAGACAGCCTGATATGGAACTTTTGCCCGAAGTGCCCTTGGAGAACCATAATCACAGTGAGTGGAGCACAGGAGATAAGAGAGAGCCCTGAAGATGCTGGTTCTGTCCCAGCTTCACAGAGCTACCCCAGGTCAGGCATTTCCACACAGAGCAGCAACATCTCAAAGCCCAGACTGTGTCTTGCAGGAGATGAAAATCCCCCAGACATTGATGTGCCTGGTGCTCGTCTGAAATACAACCAAAAAAACTCCACTGATGCCAAGAGCAGCTACACGGAATTTTCTCCAAATTAGCCAGGCTTTATTTTGGGCACAGTGTGCTTTTAAATTTCAGCTGCAGTTGTTTTGTACTCAAAAATGGGTTTATCTACCTGAATTTCACCCCTCTGGTACAATCTCATTACCAGTCACAGTTTCTCTGGTTGCCATTTAAAAGAGGCCAAGTGCCCACAGATCCACTTCTTGCAAACTGGCCAATTATTCAGATCCCTAAATATCGACTTTGGGGGCTGAAATTCAGGACATCCTCTGGGAAAACCTCTGTGCTCTGCCATAAACCAGGTTTCTGCTCTCTGAGAAGACAATACAGTTGATTTTCGTCTCTCTTATACAAAAACATCACTCAAAACCTTAAAATACTGGCAGTAAACAGGTCCAGGAAGAAGAGATTTCTGTCTGCAAACACCTATTGCCCAGCTGGATTTTGGACATGGGGGACTGTGCTAAGGGTTAAGTTAATTTAACTTTCACCAAGTTGAAAAGCTCTGAAAGTTTAATCACAAATGAACTCCAGTGGGCAGTTTGGTAGCTCCCAGACAAATGTTCTCATTTTTATTCTTTATAGGCACTGCTGAAATCATCGTAAACCATATTTAAGGAGGGAGAAATTTCATGAGGGGAGGGAGCTGCTTTATATGACAGAGTAAGAGAAAAAGGCAACTTACTGTTTTAAAATTTAAATCCAGCAAAATTACCAGAAATGCTGCTGGAAACAGAACGCTGAGAATTCATTATTTTGTTTCAAAGTTAGTTTATCATAAATCTGCCCTCTGACACGTAATAACTAGTAACATTTCGAAGGTTATTTGATAGTAAGTTCAACAGTGTAGGTGACTGAACATGTGAGCTGCATGATAATGAGTCCCAGGGGAAATCAGGCTTTAGGATGCAGGGTGAAGCATCCCTAGGCTTGTATTCAAATGGAAAAAACATATTCAAAAGTTTATTGTTTATCTCCTAAGAACATCAAATAATACACAGGCCTTTGAATCAAGTGTATAAAGCACACTAGAGAACTATTTGCTGGGGGAAAAAATGCCTGATTTGATCCAAATTCAAAAAAACTAATAGCTTGTACACCGAAATGCACTGAGTGATTTGGGCATAAAAAGTGGAGGGGAGCATTTTGGTTTGTTCCTTTGCAGAACTAAGAGGCACAGCAAGTCAATTTGCTCCTGCAGGAGGCTCTAGAAAGAGGAGCTGGAGAGCATTAAAAGCAGTTGTTTTCCAATCCTCTGCTTTCAGGTACAATAGAGTTCTTTAGGTGTGACAAATACAAATTGCTCTGCTCGTCCTGAATTTCATCTCCAAAATACGGTGGCGGTAATTGATTAATTTGTAGTGTACAAACTAATTTAAAGTCAGTCCTGAAAGGCAAAGGTTTCATTTTGCAGCAGGGAGGTGTGGTGCACACCCCCCCCTCCAGCAGGGTGACAGTCCCACCTCTGAGCTCCTTAAGCCTTAAATAACAAACCTGGTGCTGCCCTTATCAAAGTCAGTGCCAGTTTTGGCATCAGCTGTGCTGGAAAAGCACGTGAGACGGAACTTTTTGGATATATAAACCCTCTGTGCCACAAATTCCAAGGGCAGCAGCATTCCAAGCCCGTAGCTACGCTGCCACTGGCATCCTGCCAGCCCTGTGTGGAGCAGGGATGGAGGGATGGACCTGGATCCTCCCTGGGCACCACCCTGCCACAGCTCCAACAGCTCATCTCCAGCCCAGCAGAATTCCTGAAGGTGGGAAAGTTTGGGGAGGAGGCACCGTGTTTAAGGAGCACTGGGCTGGGATGTATCAAGGGCTGAGTTTTCACCTCCAGAGAAACATCTGCACCATTAAAAGTGATCAAAGGTGCCTCGTGCTGGTTGGGCACAGCCATAGCTGTCAAGTGCAGCAGTTGCCTCCGAGAATCCCGGGATGACTTAGGCTGGAAAACACCTTTAGGATCAGCCTTTAAACAGTTACAGAGTCCCCTCTGCATCAAGAGCCTGTTATTGCAGATTTTGGGCATAGAGAACAAAATTAGCCTTTACTTTCAAGGTATCTTTCACTAATAAAATCCATTTTCCGCACATCTTTTTAAGTTGTCCTCCTTTTTCAAGTTGTTACTTAAATCATTACATACCGTGTGCTAAAGCAGTGAAAAGTTATGCAACACATCTCTTACTTAACATCACCCTATCAGTCCTAATTCTTGATATTATGATTACTTTTTTTCAGGAATGCAACCAGCAGAGGTTTCCTGACACATCACAAATCCTAATTATCATCAAAAGTCTAAATTCTATATTGATGAATATCAGAGGTTGAAACGCTCTTACCTCGACAAGCTCTAAAATATCCAATGAATGTTTGTCTATTCACTTGCTCTATTAGTATATATTTCCACCCCTTAACTTTGGAAAACAACAGCATTTAAATAAGCACCAAGGGCAAACATAAATAAAACCGAGGAAACAGGCAGTAACTCTGTCTAAAATGCTTTTTACTATTCTTAAAAGTATTTACTGCACAGGAGATGATTGAACCCTAAACCACCACAACCTCTACAAAAATATATTTAGATGGGGAACTTTCTGCTTTCATCCCTTGAAATATTACCTTGCCCACTGTTCAACATCTGTAAGTTTACATGTGGAAAACGTACTGAGAAAAATAGAGCTGTACTAAAATAAGACACGAAAAACAGCTTTATAATACAATATAATATAAAAATTAAAGGAGGATGGTGCAAACCAGATCGGTCTTCGAGTTTTGCTGTTGCAGCAAGGAGTTAAAAAGGCAGGTTTCTAGCTGAGGTAGCTCTGCCCAGTGCTGGGATATTCCAAGGTGCATAAATCAGGGGCTCATTTTCCTATCAGGCTCTGCCCTTATCGGAGGCGGCGGATCCGGATCCAGCCGAGCCCTCGGCTCCGGCCTCTGTGTGGTCCTTCAGAACTGTCGTTATCAGCTCTCTGTTTATTATTGTGCTCAGTTTAAAGGGAATTTGCCAAGTGATCCCTGGACTCCAATCTTTAGGCCTGTTGTCAGGACAAATTAATTTCTGTGGAAACCCACTGTGCCTCAGATACCATCTAGGAAATGTAGGATTAATGGAGTCCCTGTACAACACGCTTTGTAGTGTGGCTGCTGGGGGAGGGAGAAGCCACACAAATAAAGCCCTGCACTTGGGGGCACTTCGTGGTTTTTTAGTCCAAAGACTCGCATCAATAATATTTAAAATATTATCAATATTTTATATTTTACCCACTCGAGCCAATCTCGTCAGTAGGAAAAACAGGATATTAAAGGCAACGGTCTCCTGTGAGTCTTACTAGAAAATAATGAAATTCCACACATGGTCCTTTGGAAAAGGGGTAGTAAAGCTGCATTTTCTACAGAGCTGGGTCATTTGAGGCTTTTCTTTCCAAATGGGTATTATTTCATTGTTTGAAATGTTTAAGAGCCACTGTCCTTGCAATAAGTAAACTTCAAAAAATACTTTCCTAGAAAAGCAAAAAAGGAGGGATTATTTTTGTCAGTGAGAAGAGAAGAGAAGAGAAGAGAAGAGAAGAGAAGAGAAGAGAAGAGAAGAGAAGAGAAGAGAAGAGCAGAGAAAAACTCCAATATGTTTTTATCATTTACAAGAGGACTCTGCCCATGGTGAGCTATCCAGGTTTAATATCAAACATATTGGGAATTCTTGCCCTTATTCTTTTCTCTCCAAAGATAAATCAGCTGATAATATGCAGGACAAAGATAACAGACAGAGGTTTTACATCCTGTGACTCCCCTATGGAATCAATGAGTGGTAAATCAGCCTGAAGTTGGCCCAAAGTGGCACCAAAACACCAACTGGATAAAAAAATTCAAATAAAATTAAAAACTAAAATATACCACTCCTTACAGTCAAACACTAGAGCAAAATTTGACTTTCTAACACATTGTTACAATATTCCACTGTTAATAGCAGTGCTAATCTGGCAGCAGTGCATGTCCAGAGCTCTCCTAATACCTTACAAGCCTGGCAGAAGCTGATGCTGCAGCTCCTCTAACGTGTCTCTCCAGTTCTCAAATACCCCAGCACACACTGCTTTTCCTTTGGAGGGAATTGCAAAAAATTTCTGAGTTCTGTGTGATCCCACATTTCCTTTGGAACAGCATTTATGGAGAAGATTCTTTTGAGGAGGTTGTTTTATTAGTCTTAAGCTCATCTGTATATGAGAACTAGTTTCGTTTTATTCAATATTCCAAAAGAGCCTGTTCTTCCCTCACTAAAACATTCAATCTAGAGAGACTTTTTATATGTTGGATTTTAACTGTTACAGAAATTCAATTATCTCCATAATTATGAACACAATTACCATTGAGTGCTACATGTGCTTTGGTGGTAGCAGTACATGGCATTCACATACACTCTGGTTTATGATTTAAAAAATTGTAGTAATAATAAGAATAAGCAAAAATTCCCAAATATCCTCCTTATTCTCTGGATTGCACAGGCAAACAATTTTTAAATATGCTGTTTATATTTTTTCCCTTGCCCGTGGAACGAGATGATCTTTAAGGTCCTTTCCAAACCAAACTATTCTAATATTCTATGATTTTGGCAATTGAGTGTTTAATTGCAGAAATCATGTTATTTTCCACCTGTGGGCTGGAGTGCCAGCTGACAGAAAGTCACCCAAAATGTGACAATTCCCTGTAAGGGGCATCCTGGTCCCATGAGCTCATTCCATGATGAACTTAAACCCCCAGAAAGGGCAGTAAGTGGAGCCCCAGCCATTAATGCATGAGGGGAAAAAAGAAACTAAAAAAAAAACATAGGGGAAAAAATAAAAGGAAAATATAAATGGATGAGGATGGGAACTCTCTAAAGACTTCCAAACTTTACAGAGAGGCAGTGCCCAGGCAGGGGGAGGCTGTGAGTGTGTCCTGCTGCCCTGGCAGCACCTGGAGGTGCCAGGTCAGGAACGAGGATGTCCCCAGCTGTGCCAAGGGATTGCCAGGCAGGAACCATCCCACAAAGCCACCCCAGGTGGCTCTGGCAGTGAGCAGAGGGCTCAGCACTCATCCCTGCTTTGGGAAGAGTTCAAACACACAGGGTTACACCGTGGCATCAAATCAGGCTGGGGCAGCAAGAGGGGAAGGGTGTCACACTTTGGGGGTTTGGGGCTGAGGGGGCTAAAAGCAAAGTTTAGGAGTACAGATATGGTTATCCAGATATCCAGATATCCAGGGAAACGTGTTCAGGGTGGGGTTTGGCCCTCCCAGCAGTTCCTCAGGGAATGGGCACCAGGCCAAGATGCCCCTGCTGTCCCAGGGTGGGTGACATCCCTGTGTCACAGGCTCTGCTGGCTCCCCTGCTGTCCCAGGATGGGTGACATCCCTATGTCCCAGGCTCTGCTGGCTCCCCTGCTGTCCCAGGGTGGGTGACATCCCTGTGTCACAGGCTCTGCTGGCTCCCCACGGGGGTCCTGTGCCCACAGCCCCCCACACCGGGTCCTCCCCACCCGCTGCAGCCCAGGGCAGCCCCGTCCCCTTCCCACCACCGGGCACCACGGAGGAGGCAAAACAGCTCAGAGGGGCTTGGCTTAGTTCAGACACCCTGCAGAACAATTCTGACATCCCCCCTCCGACCTTGGCTTACACTACACCCCCCTTCCACTCACATAACTCAGCCTGGCTCCCCAAATCTCAGCCCCACGTGCCCAGTGGTGCCAGTGGAAAGTTTGGCCCCACATTCATTAAGAACCCGTTTCTGCTGACACAGCAACACCCAGAGTTCTCCACCTTCACCCCCTCCTTGTACAACAGCTTTTTTCCCACCTACAAGTGCACAGGTGGGAAAGATTCCCTCAACACAACATCCAAGGCTTCAGCAAGAGATGCCCATGGACTTCAAACACACGAGGAATCAACAGTCTTTTACTATAATCACTTTTCAAGTAATTGAAAATCGGAATTACCCATGTGGCTTCTCTACATAAAAAGTGATCTGCAACCTACAAATCTGAATTCCAAACATGTTCGTGTGAAACAGCTGAAATACAAACTGCAGTTACAGCTCAGTCCTTGGTGGATGTCAGGCACTGCTGGGAAACTATTGCAGGAGTTATTTTAAACAAAAAAAAAAGTGAAAGGTATAATAGGAACAGAGTCAAAGTATTTCCAGACTTGCTAAGGGTTAGGTCTTACCAACAGAGTAAAATATTTAAGCTTTAACAGAATCTATAAATGCAAATGTATATAAAATGAACCATAAAATAGGCTCCTTCTAGAAATTCATCTCTCATAACAGGAACAGTACAAATATTTCACAACATGTCAAACCCACTGTATCTGTACATTCATGCTTCCCTCACTCCTGGCACTACAACCACACAAAAATGTAACTTAACAGCACTGGGAACAGTTTTCCAGTCTTGGGGCATGGAACCTCTATCCCAAGAACCTGGTTAATAAATGGCAATAAATGTAAACAGGAGGGAAAATGAGAGGACACATGAGAGGGCTCCAAGCAGCAAAATCCCAGCCCAGCAGCCCTGAGCCCCCACCAGCCTCCAAAATCAGCCCAGATACATCACTGCAAATGGAGCTGCCATGTGGTTTGTTCTCTAAAACAACATCTCACTCTGCTCTGCAAGAAATTTAGTCTTTATTCCTCTTTAATATTCATACAGTACAGAACTACATTAACAGCTAAGTTTTAATTTCAGGAACATTCTGACATTTACCAAGAACAGATTCCAGCCCTGGTTTCACACTCGGGTTTTTTTCCATTATCACTGTTATTACTGGTATTAGTATCATTGTAGAAGTGATTAAAAGGTCCTGGATGTCTTATTAAAATAGTCTGGATCTACTTCCCTCTTCAGCATCAAGGTACAATCTGTTGTTTTATAAATGGGAAATTTTCTTCCTGGAAATTATATTGGAAGTGTTGCCCGCTCCTCTTTTCCTTGTGAAATAGGGACACTTTTGCTGTTTAAATTGAATGTAAGAAATATTCTAAATATTTGAAGCAGAGGCAAAAATAGTTATTACTGAACCCTGAACTCCCCAGAGCTGCTGACAAAAAGGGAAAATAATAAAAGAGCAGTAACAAACCAACTCTTCAGAATTCTCAGGAAGGCTGAGGACAGAGATCCCTCATGGAAGTCAACAGTGTTAGTCCCTACATCTATTTTCAGGTGCTCATTTACTGCAGCGAAGGCACACAAGGCTTGTGATTTCCAGAAAGGGCTGGTTTAGCTGCAATTTTGGAAAAATGCATTTTAGTTTCCCGAGATAGCCCAGCAGTTTAACTACATGTGTTTGTGCATCAGAGCTCTTTTCCATAGCCTTCACTAAATAGGAATTCAAAGAGTCTTAGGCGTAGATTAAACGCTTTCAAAAATCAATTCTAGGCTGGCATAGAAGTTAACCAGTCTGACCTCATGATTACAGACTAAACACTTCCTTGGGAAACAAAGTGGAGGAATATTTTGTGTTTCAATGATTATTTGAGGTACCAGCACCACAAATAAAAATGAGGAACCATGGCAATATTTAAGGAAGTTTATCTAGGGATAATTGCATTAAGAAAGGACTCAGTCAGGGGGGTGGATATTGTAGCATTAAAATCCATTAACAAAAGACAGCATCCAGTATAGAGCCCATCCAAACTCCAACAAACACTGAATTTCATGGAGCATTGAGAAAAAGAGACTCATACAACCTAATTCCTGCCTGATTACTCTGACTTTTTTACCACTGGAACCTTAATATCAAGATACTCGATGGCTAAGAAAGCAGTAGTAAGGTATGTATTTATTCTAATGGTTAAAGAGCCTCTTCCAAACTACCTTGGGACTGATACAAAATAGATTTCTTCACTTCCATATTCCTGAGGATGGAGCCCAGATTTAATGCCCAAGCACTAACGTGCCTTGCAACAGCATTTTTATTTTCATTCTTGCTCGTGTCAATACCAGTGTAACCCCAGAGCTTTCAAATAAACGTTTGCCTTGGTTTGATCCTATAAATGTGCTCCCCAGTAATTAAATCCAGTCTGTATTTTTAAAGTGCACACAAAGCACTATATTGCACCCAGCACCAACCCGCCTTGTGTTTGCATCCACCATCTCTCAGTTCTGGGAAATCCATAAATTCATTTGTCAAAGGTAAAAACACTTACACAAAACTCCTTCTAAATCTTTTGAAATGGTTTGTTCAAACTCTTGACATAGCGTTTTGCTCTAAACAAATTTCTAGACAACCCTGTGATTTTCCATCTCAAAATATACTGTTTCCCTGCCACGAAACTAGAACAGAGGGTCTGAGAGAAAGGAAATTATTAAGCATTCTAGTGGGTTTTTTCCAACAAAAACTAAGATAGAGGTCAATGAATAAGTATGTGCAGGCTGGAACTTAAATCCTCTGGGGTGACTGTAGGCTAATTAATAATTAATGCCAGAGACATGGTGTTTGAAATGCAGATGTGATAACTGGAGGCCTGGCAAAGCTGTTCAGAGGAAGCAGATTTGGATGCTATGGGGAATAGGCACTCCCTTGCCGGCTGGCTCTGAAAGCAGACCTGGGTGCAAAGCAGGGCCTATGGTTTAGATTATATTCCCCTCAGCTGTTAATTACCTGAACCTACTTTGAAGTTTTTCTCTTTTTATCCTCTGCATGAAAAGAGATTGGTTCAGCCAAGGGACTTGAAAAAATGATCAAATACATGGAGTAGAGGAGGGGAATAGAACTTCAGATATAAAAAAAGATAAGGAAGAAAAACACTCAGGGAAACACACAGGAACATATTAGGAAGTGCACGAGTGTGGCTCGGTGTTTCAAGCGAGTTGTGCTGCTCCAAGTTATTTCAGCCATTAAATAAACCCCCGTGTGTTTTATGAATAGATTTGTTAAAAGGAATCTCTGGCTGTATGTATAGAGTTTACAGTAATTATTTGATGAAAGTACCATAGGTGATTTCCTATGCTATTTTTAATTCAATAAAGTCATTTAAACCTCCTTGTGTTTGGGGCTATTTAATGAGGTGTGCAACATTAGCAGAATCACCAATGAGCTGTTACTACAAGGATGCAGATTTTGCGGAAAAACTCTCATTTTTGCGAGGGAGAGAGATGGGAACAGTGTGGATTCCTGACTGCAAGGAAAGGGGCAGGAGCCTTCAGCACCTCGGCTCCTTTGGCCTCCGGGGGGACCTAAGGGCCACTGAACCATTTCCACAGCAAGTGGGGACTGGGGTGGCCCGTCGGGCCCTGGCACAGGCTGGGGGGGAGCCGGGGGTGGGCACGAAGGTGAGGGGAGGCAGGGGGG